>CM060593.1:30895024-31495024 GCA_030578255.1 Tiaroga cobitis
TTGTCATTACAACCCTATACATTTTCCTTTTCTCTCTCACACACACACAGACACACTTTGAAGAACATTGGGTTCCAAACAAAATTGGACCTCATTGACTTTCATTGTATGGACAAAAAAAACTAAAATGTTTCAAAAATATCTTATTTTGTGTTCTACAGAAGAAAGAAATTAATTTGGAATGCCATGAGGGTTGTTGGGTGAATTATCCCCTGGTTGGGTGAACTAAGTCCTGCCATTTTACAAAATGGATACACTGAAAAATGTAGGAGCATTAAAACAAATGTATTTATCATAAAACCTATTAACAAGCCATTATGGCAACAAAAATGATATTCTACCATATATAAATCTCTGTTCAGCCCCCTTTAGGCTCACAGGAAGCAGGCACTGGCCTGTGAAATTCAATGTCACATGGAGCAGTGTTGCAGTGCTCCTGATGAAGGGAGAGATGTGGTGCATGAAAGCCGAGGGCTTTTTTCTCACACTGAAACATCTTCATCATACACTGTCGCGGTGCATCTCATTTCAACATGCGTCTGTGCTTAAAATACCAACAGCTTGAATCCCCACCTGCTTAAGCAAAAATCGGCTTTTTATGCATTCAGTCTGCTCTGAGCAGATACAGATACTGGACCTTATGATGATGTTTGTTGTGGTGCAGCGCAGATTTAGATGCTGCTGATAGATGTAACACAGACACATTCACAAAAGTAAACAACATGTGCAAGTTGTGTAAATTTGGCAAGTTAGTCCATTTTAAAAGTGTCTATTTGTGTCTATAGAAACATGTCATATGGGGCCAGTAAGTTTTTAATAATTTTTTTTTTTTAAGTATTGAGCAAGGATGCATAAAATTGATCAAAAGTAGACATTTATAATAGATTTCTATTTAAAATAAATGCTGTTCTTTTGAGTTTTCTATTCTTCAAAGATTCCTGATATTTTTTTTTTTACAGTATGCAGTGACAAGATGTGTCTTAAATCTAGATTTAAACAGTCTGAGCCCCAAACATTATCAGGAAAACTCTGAAATAGCCTTCCTGATAATAATTCATTAGTTCATTACATTTATATAGCGCTTTTCTAGGCACTCAAAGCGCTTCACATGGAAGGGGGAATCTCCTCAACCACCACCAATGTGCAGCATCCACCTGGATGATGCGACGGCAGCCATATTGCGCCAGAACGCCCACCACACACCAGCTTACCGGTGGAGAGGAGACATTGTGATGAAGCCAACAATTGGTATATATATATTTATATATGGGGATGATTAGGAGGCCATGATGGACAGAGGCCACTGGGCAAATTTGGTCAGGATGCCGGGGTTACACCCCTACTCTTTCGAAAGACATCCTGGGATTTTTTGTGACCACAGAGAGTCAGGGCCTCGGTTTAACGTCTCATCCGAAGGACGTTCAAGGCTCAGGCACACTCATAGTTTAAATATAGATCAAAGACACATCTCTTTAGCCAAGCATTCACATAATGCATCTCATAAAATTGCACTCCCCCAGTTCAATCAGATCAGATGCACATTATCTTTTTGCTTGAAACACTTTGACAGTCACCTCTGATAACAGATTACTCTAAACTGAGGTTTGCACAAAAATGTTATGTTATCAACATTGATAATAATCAGAAATCATCATTTTATAATGATTTCTGAAAGATCAAGTGACACTGAAGACTGGAGTAATGATGCTGAAAATTCAGCTTTGCATCACAGGAATAAATTACATTTTAAACTAGAAAGTAAAGTTCATCGGTACAAACTTTTATGTTGGCTTGGCAAAGCCTTTTCTGAAAGTTTTAAAGTTTTATAAGCTTTTTAACATGCTTTATAATGTTGCTAGTGTAGCGGTTGTTCTACTACACTAGCATGTTTTAACTCATTATTAACATTTTATTTAGTTGGAAGCATGATTTTCTAATATGTTTCTAGAATGTTTCAGCATTTTATCTAGCATAATTTAACGTTGCTAATATGTTTTAACATTATTTTACATTTTCTAACATGATCCTAACACGTTTTAGCATTTTTCTAACGTTTTATCATTTTGCTAGCATGCTTTAAAACATTGCTAACATGATCCTAGCATGTTTTATCATGTTGCCAGCATGTATTATTGCAAAGTTAACATGATCCTAGCATGTTTTAACATGTTGCTAACATGTTTTAGCACAATAAAGTCCAAATTGAAAGCCCATCACGAAATCTTCAGTACCTACTGTATATTATCCATTATTTACCATATCTGGTGTAAAACAAGGTTTGGTGTGGACATGAGATATAGACATGGATATAGAGCAGAATTGATGAATACTGCAGAGAGACAGAGCATTTTTCTGCTCAGTCCACCACCGAAACCTAGAATCTCTCTGTCTCAATGACAACCAATGATATTCAGTCTAAACTTTTTGAATTATCAGCAGTAAAGTCTCTTCTCTATCTATTCAGCTTAGTCAAACTAAAGATTTGCCTTCCTTGGTAATATAGCCTACAGTAATATTCTACCAACAGTCATATAAAATATGACAAGACACAGATATTACAGAAATCTGAGACTACAAGGCCGTGAGAATAGAAAGTAAAAATTGTACATTGTATTCATTAGAAGTCAACAACAAAAGAGAGTTTAATAATATAATATTAATAATATCTCTAGAAAAAGGAGCACAAAAGGAACAAGCACCTCAACACATGCTCTTAGCCTCTCTCTCTCTCTCTCTCTCTCTCTCTCTCTGTGGTTATCCATCAGTGTAATCAATGTGACAGGCTCATTAGTGCTCTGACTCAACTATCATTCAGCAGCAGTCACTCAGAAGAAACATCTCTGAGTTCAAACTCCAATCACGATTGATCTATACCGAGCACAATACATACACGTACACGCACATACACCGATGAACCCAGACAAAACACAGCTCCACATCCACAACTAAAATATGAGCTTCGGGTTTGAATGTTGTCAACAGGAATTGTTTTGTCTCGGAGTGTGATTTTATTAAAACTAAGACATAGCACCTTTTTTGTCATTTTGTTCTATGAAGGTCACATTAAAAGTGCCTTAGTAACATTAACCTTTATTTTTATTATTTAAATGCCCAGAGCCAGATTTTCAAAGTTTAAAAAATATAATTTTCATATTTTAACAAAGATTATCTGCACAAAGTGTTAAATCAACACACACCACTATAATATCTACTGTGTGAACATTAATTCCTAAATTTTTACACAAATTACAACTGTGGCTTTTTTGTTTTTGTTATTTTCACCCCAGACAACATTTTTCCACAAATAGTCTTTTCAAAAACTTTAGTGTACTTAGTTACCAAAGAGAAAAGTCAGTGGAGAACATAGTGTGACAGTGAAGGATATATAGTATTCACATGAGTAGCATTAACAGACCAAGTAAGCCATTAACTGTCCTCATGCAGGTCCTGTACACGAGACTTAATATGCATGGTCAATCTGATCAGCTGTCTGTAACCTTAATCTCTAAATCATGCTGTGTGTGTCCTGGGAACACATATAATTATCCAAACAATGAAACACACACACACACACTCACCAAACACTGTAAAAAGTATGTTAAAAAGCATTGTGTTAATAAGACAGCGTTGCTTTGTAACAGCCACCACAACACTACACTACTATGATCGGAAAACTTTGCTACCTGACGACAATGAGAACATGTCACAGAAACTGACACAGAAATGGCACAATATTAGTTAGAGGTGCATGCTGGTCCAATTAGAAAATATGTTCATGATTCATGATATTCTATCTTATGGTGTCAGTTTAATCATCAAAGAAAATGAACATTTCAATGTTTTTTGTTTTTGGAAAGAGAGAGAGAAGAGAGAAGAGAGAAGAGAGAGAGAGAGAGAGAGAGAGAGAGAGAGAGAGAGAGAGAGAGAGAGAGAGAGAGAGAGAGAGAGAGAGAGAGAGAGAGAGAGAGAGAGAGAGGTGCTCTGCAGAAGATCAATGCAAAGCTTCAGTCCAGTGTTCATTTGAAGTGCTAATAGAACCGTTTGCAGTAGAGCACAGAAAAAGCAAAGAGCAATGCAGTAGATGACACAGACTTCATTTGCACATCCTCACACGACAGCCATATCACAATAAAAAAAAAAGCTGTAGTGCAGGAGGTATCATGGAAATATTCCTAAAACCTGCACCACCCTCTATCAACAATATAGAAAACATTTCCTGTAACTGTTGGAAAAATGATAGTTAGCTTTCGCAGCAGCTTGATTTTCCAGAGAGCAAATGAGCAGGAATAAATTATACTACAATTACAAATGTACTAAAACATACTGCTCAGACTGTGAACGTCTCAAACAGGCAACGTTTTAGCTACATAATTAGCCAGTCTTCTAGAATGATTCATATTTCTCTCCTTTTCTCTTCATATTTCTCAACATTTTCATTCGGGTATTACTATGTAATTACTATGTAATTATTAGAGTCTTAAAATGAATGACAATATGGTTACGAAGCTCATCATTACATTCCTAGTGTGACTGAATGTGTCTTTTTCAGACTGTGGAGGAGGTCTGTTCACTGCTGCTGCTGCAGTGTTTCATATCCACAGGGACACTATGATCCAGCTTCACTCTGAAGTGCATCATTGTCTGACTGATAAAACACTCAAAATTATCAATGCATAACTATAAAAATTAATAAGCTATTTTAGATTACAAATGGTAATGGACGATACAAATAGATAGACCAGTATGGCGCATGTATAAAATCTGCATAATGCCATTTTTTCCAAAATGAAAACGCACTAATCCTTGCGCTTTACATGCATGTATAATATTATCTCCAAAGTGTTGCTGTATTTGTTATGAATGCGGTTTAAATGATTGTTTTGAGCTAAACACATCTCATATCTTTCCAAACACTGCCACCTAGTGATGATGCCAAGTAACCAGTAACCTGATCCATTCTAATATTAGAAACCGCTCTTATGCTTACTCTGTGATGTTGTAGTACTAACTGTATTGACTGATATAGACTGTAAAGATCTAAGTCTTTAAAAATCTATAAATTGATAATAACAGTGAAACAATATCCTATTTTCAACAATTTGCCAAATTTGTACATTCACTCTGAACAAATGTATAAATAAAAGTGCAAATTGCAAATAACCCTCCATTCTGCTAAATATCAAACAGCTGTATAACTGAAAACAGGCACTGTTTATTTAAAACCCCATATATACTATATCTGGATGTATGAACGGGCTTGTTCATTAAGCTTTTAAATCAAAGTCCGAGAAAATACAACTAACAGCTTTTACAATGAATCAAAACAATATAGATACTTTGATTATGAAGGATTTCACACTATCACCTTCACTTATAAAGAGAACTGTGGTCAACAATGGGAGGACTTTGATGTGTCCAATTGGTACAGTTACAGTTTACAGAAACAGATTTCCATTTCTCTCTGTTTACCAGCAATAAATTATTGATATTTGATATTTATAATTCAGGGATGACAGGGAGATCAAATTTGTATATGCCCTATGGAGGTGTTTAATTAATACGTATGCTCCATTTTTTGCAAGACATAAAAGAGTAAGACAACATCTTACATACAGTACAAATATCTGCTAAAAATGTATTTTGAAGACCTTTAAGAAAAACAAAGTGCGTAATTATGTGCATAAAAATACATATAAATGTATACAGTATGTGTCGATGGATGTCAGGAATCCCCTCCACTCTATCTGTTTGACTGACAGCTCCATTGAGTCATATACAGCATGCTGACAGGAGTCATTAAAACGTCCTGTGTCAGGTTATGTTTTACAAGGTTTAAACGGTAACTCAAGCAGAAGCCTGTGAAACAGTGGCAGTATGGATTGCTGTGTGTGTGTGTGTGTGTGTGTGTGTGTGACTGAGAGCTGACATGCTGGGGGGGTGTTTTGGCTCTACTTATGGCGCTTTTCCACTACACAGTACCAGCTCGACTCGGCTCGGCTCGAATCGACTCGACTCGCCTTTGTTTGGTTTTCCACTGTGTAAAAGTTGTACCTGTACCTGCTTTTGGGTACTTTTTTCGTACCACCTCCGGCGAGGTTCTGAGCGAGCTGAGGCGATACTAAAATGTGACGTAATACAATGCCGACTGCTGATTGGTCAGAGAGAATCGTCACTATTCACTGCGTCATCATTGAACGCGGCAGACGGAGTATCCTGAATAACCAGAGAATAACTCCGCCATTTTTAAATAGTTTGCCCAGATATACTAAACTTACTACTAGTATTATGGCAACTCTGAAGAATATGCCGTGGTCAAACGAGGAGGTGCAGACTTTCCTTTGTTTGGTTGCCGAAGAAAGGATCCAGCAAGATGTGTGTCGCGTGTAAGATTACGTCACGGCAGTTTCCTGCGGCGTCGCTATGACGACCGGGTACTATTTGTGGCGGTACTATCTGCAATGGAAAACGGAGCGAAAAGCGAGCCGAGTCGAGGCGAGCCGAGGCGAGTCGAGCCGAGTCGAGCTGGTACTGGTAATGGAAAAGCGCCATTACTCTCATCCATCAAGTTCATACAAGTCAAGCACTGAATTGCTAGTAAGGCAGACGAAAGGAAGGTCATTTCAGAGAACAATGCATCTCCCCATTAAGTGTCCTAATGCGTCTAGACACATTGCCAACAGAAGTGCTTACAGTTTCTGGCTTGCTGTTGGGTTGACTACCTCAATATGGTGCAAATGAACACAATAAGAACAAGCAGGAGTGCTTGCCTCCCAGTAAAGTGAACCAAAACCTGTGCAACAAAAAAAATTAGCCTGTTTTACAAATAGGGAAAAACTCAAAATACCACTCAGTGAGAGACAAAATTCCTTTTCTTCCACTAGAGAAAAATCTTGTGCTAAAGGCGATGATACACAGGGCAACTTTTTGAGCAATGTTGCTGGGCAATGTTGCCGTCAACGGGCAACCAGATGAGACACAGGGCCCACGACCTGGATCTAAATTATCCAGATAGAAATGTATTGCCCATTTCTAATGGGAAAGTGCTCAAGCAACAATCGCTCGGCAAGATTGCCCTGCAACATTGCTCAAAAAGTTGCCCTGTGTATCATCACCTTAACACATACACAGAGGAACCTTTAAACAATAAAATAATCTCTATAGACAACTTTTAGACTTTCAGTAGTTAGGTGACCCTATTGATTCTGTCAATAGCCACTAATCCAATGCGGTGCAATTAGGTGCATGTGCACAATGACAAATATGCAGTGTTTTCAGTTGATCAGACCCAGTGTCTTGTTTTTTTGGGGGGGGGCCAACAGTCTAATTGGGCATGTCATGTGGGAAAGGGAAAAAAAACATCAAGTAGTCAAACATAGAAATCTGCCCACCTGATAGTAGTAGCCATTGTCCGTCTGGTATGGTTGTGCTCCGATGTTGGGGGTCCCAAGTGCAGTTTTCAGAATCTCTTCACAGCCTGAATCACATAGAAAGAAACATTAGTCCTGTGAAAACACGTCTCATTAAGCACAAATAAGTAAGAGATAATGTGCAGTCAGTCGGTCATTATCACAAAATAAATCCACTTTACGGCTGTGTTCAAAAGCTTAGGCAGCTGACTTGTTGCCTCGCTGCTCTATCAGACAATGACTTTGCAGGTGCACAAAGGTGCCTCACGAAACTGATTTCGGACAGACTTCTGAGGCAGCATAACAATTAAATGATCTACAGGGAAATAGCGTGAGCTTTGGTGAGAACTAAATGAATATTTAATTACTACAATACTGATTTCTCACAAGAAATGACATCAAAAGCGGAAAACATACATTTACACATAAACTGCACCACCAACCGCACCTTTCAGATGTCATCTTTATTTTTTAACATAACTACCACAGAATTGAATACATGGGATTGTGGGATATCAAAGGCAGTGAAAGATACATACAGTATATGCTGCCTTCAAAAATCCATCAGATGAAGGTATCTCAGGAGAGAAGAAAGTGAAGCTAACATTGGTTTTGGACGTGCGTTGATGTCTTCCCACCTTGGAATGCGTCCTCTGAAGGCAGCATTTTTTAAGCTTTCAAACGCAACCTAAATATCACTTAATCCATGGCTACTCCAGCCTAGAAATGTAGACGCACCCTAGCGGCAGCAAATTTTATTTTGCAGCCAGGGTGGTCAAGCAACTCTCTGTTGGCTTTCGAGCTGGAAAAACCAAACTCTAGTCAGGCCAATCACATCGTGTATAGAGTCGGCGGGCGGGCTTAACATAATGACAACAGAGTTGTGACGGTTCCCTGCTACTTGAAAACAAACAATGGCTGCTGCTGCTGCTGCTGGCGAACAGCGTTCTTTGGAATCGGCTTTGGCAGCGACTCTGGAGGACATGGAGTTAAGCTTTTCTTTGAGAAAAGAACAAAGAACGGCACTTAAAGGCAGGGTAAGCAGTTTGTTTCTAAAACACGTTTTCCCAAATTTGTTTAAACTGTCTTTATATACCAATACATATCTAAAATGTAAGTACTCTGAAAAGGAGAGTATAAAAATCGAGTGTCTGTAGTCCTCTCAGGGCTGCAATAAACACAGCTACTCTTTCCATTCGGAACGAATGCAATGATTGGCTGGGCGACTGTCACTCTCCCTCGCTACCATGGCTACCACCCCTGCTACTACAGGAGCAGCCCACATGCGCGCACCCGGTTGACTCGCTCATTTCGAAAGAGGAGAGGCACGTACCGGCCGGAAGCTAGGAAGTCTCACAATTATGGCAGAGAAACTAGCTCAGCTGGTGGGAAAACGCTCTGGTTTGTTTTAGCTCTATCCTATTGCGTGTAGATGAAATTTGAAAGACAACCGTTTATCCCGCCCCTCGGATTGAGCTCTGCCAATGGTGAGTTCCCAGACCCAACATCTTGATGTGGGTCTGGCTTGCCAGGCTATGGCTACTCAGCAAATAAATAAAAAATGATATGTATATTAGAAAAAAATAGTCAATAGACCTATCAACAAGACGAACACTACAACACTGAATCAATTTGATTTTCAAAAACAATCGATAAGTGAAACAAAAGATGGCACCAGTTGCATTTCAATGCAAAGTCTCTGTGTTACGAGAAATATGAAAGTAGCCCAAAACTCTGTAGCAATCGCGTTCCGGGGGGGTCGCTTCAACCTGCAGGCTAGAAAAAAACAGTGCAAAAGTGCCATAGTTGACAACGAAAATTAGGAAATATCTGACCGCTGAATGCTATCAATAGAGTACTCCAGAGCACTGTGTAAAAAAGTTGTATAAATTTGTGGCACAAATCCCGAATCTTTCTCTGCACTGATCCTGTAAGATCCACCTCATTTAAAGGGATAGTTCACCCGAAAATTCTGTCATCAATTACTCACCGCCATGTCATTCCAATCCTGTATGCATTTCTTTTTTTCTGCAGAACACGAAAAATAAGATATTTTGAAGAATGTTGGTAACAAAACAGTTTTGGTTCCCATTCACTTACATTGTAATTTTTGTCCATACAATGGAAGTGAATGGGATTAAAAACTGTTTAGTTACCAACATTCTTCAAAATATCTTCTTTTATGTTCCATAAAAGAAAGAAAGTCATACAAGTTTGGAATGACATGAGGGTGAGTAAATCATATTTGATTGGACTATCACGTTAATTCTAATTCCGAATGTGCTTTATGAAAGTACAAGATTTCCATTACACGAGAGTAGATGTTAAAACTTCATGCTGATTTGTACTCGGCTTTCGCCAAGATAAGCAACACTAAGACGTAGCTTTACAGTAAACTATGCTTCACCCATTTACGCTTCTTTCCATATGGTGGTGTGACTCCCCTTCTGTCCGGCGTTAACGACTGAAGTGTACTTGGCGCGTCAGCACACACGGCGGCTGCAACTACAGTGTGGTCTCCCTAGTGGACCAGCACGACAACCGTCTGGATTGAGCCAAGTAGGGGACATCTCTAGGGTCTTCAAGTGGGCACCTTCCGTCCTCAGTGTTTCGTCGACTAGCCCACGACACCTCAAGAGGGCTCGACAGTGACTCTGGCGTCCCAGAGTCACCCCCCTCTGTCCCCCACTCAACTCAGCCCAGCTTACTGACCTCTACATCCCTCCTGCTGCTGAGACCCAACCACAATCTCTCCGCAACCCAACCATACGCGCCAACCCGTTTGACTAAGGCTGTCGAGCCCCACTGGTGCGTTAATATGCAATTTCATTGGCAACGGTTCCGTATGGCATACCACATACCGCAAAAACACAATATCTGCCCAACCACCCGTCATTCACGCAATATACACAGGAACGTAATGATTGTAAATACTATACAACCTATACAAATAAACCAACAGACTCTTCAAGTTTTTCAAGAATTCTACGAAACCGTAGCGTGGCGGCCTGTACACAGCCAGCCAGAATCTTTCCGTCTCAACCACAGCCAGTTGCTGCTCCTCTCTGCTGCTTCAGATAAGTTCTTTACTGTGCGACGCAGCTCTTGGCCACTGAATCCGACGTCTCTGAGGAACCGGGTTGTAGAGTGTGCCACAAAACCTCGACAACCCACTTCCACTGGATAAACCTGGACTCTCCATCCTCGCTGTTCTGCTTCAGTGGCCAGATGAGCATACCGCAGTTTCTTCCTCTCATATGCCTCATCTACCGCATCCTCCCATGGCACTGTTAACTCTATCAGTTGAACAATGCGTGCTGATCCAGGCCACAAAACAATATCTGGTCGGAAGTTAGTGGTGGCAATCTCAGGTGGAAAAATAAGCCGTTGATCAAGATCAGCCAGCATCTTCCAGTCCCCAGCAGCTTCCAGTTGTCCTGGGCGAGAATTGGTGTTAACACCTTTTCTTGGTGGTTGCTCGCCTGGGCGGAGGAAAATTGTCTTCTGCGTGTAATGTTTTGCTAGAACAGGCGGCAACTTATTGGTCATACTACGCTTGCCTTCCAAAGCTAAAGCCAAACATCGCAATACTTGGTCATGGTGCCAAGTAAACCGACCTTACCCCACCTTACATCCTGTCAAAATGTGCCTTAATGTGGCATGTGATGAACACAAAGGACAAGAGGGATCCTTTCCTACCCAGAGGTTTAGGTTCTGTGGTGATGGGAGAACATCATATGTTGACCTATTAAGGAAACTGATCCTACTCTCTTCCATTGACCAAAGGTCTTGCCAGCCCATCTTGCGTTGTTCCACACTCTCCCATCTCATCCACTCTCCCTGCTTGGCCTGGGAAATGGCCTTTATACACCTCGTCCTCTCCTCCTGCTTTCACGCCTCGTTGACTACCAGCTTCCTCCTTTGAGCTGGGCTTGCCTTGTGCCATTTAGGAGGAGCTAAACTGAGCCCAAAACCCCCTCTTCCATGCTGTACATGTCCCACGATATCCCCAACTTGAAGGTCAGCCTTTGCCTCTACTACAGGTTTCTTTGCTGACCACTTTCTACCAGTTTTTAACACAGGGGCTGCCTCCCTTACACATTTGTCGCGTGACTCTACTAAGGTCATTTCCAGTCTGACCTTGGCACACTTAAACTCCTCGGTTAAAGCAGAGACTGGCAGCTGCAATATTCCTTTACTATAAAAATGAAGCTATTGATTAAGTTTGCATCACAACAACAAATACATTGGTTTAGAAGGATTTCCTTATATCTATTATATTTTTCATTAGAGAATCTCAGATGTACATTGACAAATAATGTAATCAAGTAATGTGGCTTTCTGATTTACTAGACACTGCGGCCATTGTACAGTACGTATAAATCAGCTTCTGCTACTTTAAATTTCAGATCCCTATTTGACGACATCTTCTCTCAACCCATGCTTGAATTATTGATATATACACACTGTAAAATTTAGGCCTCCTTTGCTCCACTTACAAGAAAAATGTCAAGATCCTCATTTTGATAAAAACTGAAAGGTCAACATTAGATATTATGCTGGAAAGGGGAATTGTAAAATAAATATAAAGGCTATATTGTTGCTCACACACACAAACAGACAAGCCCATCTGCAGAAATACAACAGGCTAAGTAAAATGCCATGAATAAATAACATACTGAGAGCCACAGCGTAGTGCAACCAAGGCCTTGACTCCATTTATAGTCACATAACATGAAGTGCAGTGAAGGTTTGGAGCTCTGTGTAACAGCTCAACTTGGCTCCGGGAATGTCCCAAATGGGAACATATTGTGGGCAATACATAGATATATAAAGCTGTACAGAATAAGTCAGTTTTAGCAGATGCCAAAGATAGACCAATGGTAAAGCAGTGGTACAATCCTGCATCTTTTAAGTACACCATACACAACAGTAGAGTATCCTATGGGACCTCAAAAACACAAACAAAGGCTTTGGCTTTGTAGACTTGGTGTGCGTGCTGGGGATCAGGGATTGGGGGATTCATTAAGGAAAGAGTGAGTGGGAAGACCACTGGGGCTCATTAAACACTCTGGGACAAAGTCTTTCGGCCTGGAGCCCATTTGGCCTGCTTACTTCTACCTCTTCAGTCACTTCCACAGAGTGCTGACTGAGAGACGTTGTACCCGGGTCCCCGTGCCTGCCTGTGGCCTGCCTATTCAGCTGGCAGATCTGGGCTTCATAAGTCTGCCAAGCAGCGCGTGTGTCCATGCCTGACAAATGTAACCCTGTTTACTGTGCTCTTAATGACAGTGAAATAGGGAAAAGCGAGTGCGCCCATCTAGACAAGACAATAAGTGTCCTAAAACAGCTATAAATAATGTGAAATTAGACTGCTGAACCATGATTACACAGTAACAGACTGTGTCTGTGAAACCCTAAAAAATGCTTGACACTATAATCAGGAATAAAGTCCCCCCTTCTTTAACTGAGAAGCACAGCCCACGCTAACAAGTGAATTACTATACTGTCATTATATGGGGAAATACTTAAATCTGATAAACCTTAATTAAAGACACACCCAAAGCTGCTCGTAAATTTGCTGTTCAAATGTGGTTATTTTCAATTAGGCAGATCAAGAGTGTTCAGCGTTGAAGCAGAGATCTCTAATCAGATTGTGCTCCCTCAAGCTATTCATTATTCCTTGCAATTCTACACATAGAAGGAAATGCTAAAAACCAGAGCTGATGTGCACCTTTATCGATCTTTGGATTCTTCAGATGAATTGTTCAATAAAATGAAGTGATAATACTAGTCTGGAGATAAAATTCTAGCACTCAGTCTTCATCTCTAGAGACTGTTTCTCTTTGGCACACTTGTGCTGAAATTAAAACCTGTGTTTAACAGAACATAAGAGATCTGCTCTTTATTTGATGCCACAGTATGAACATTTAGAGCTGAAAGGAAGCTATAGTATGTATAAAAATAATTTTCATAATCAGTATTTTAATCTTGTTTTCCAATAAAAATAACTTTTAAAATAAGATCAATTTACATACTTTATTTAATTTCTAATTACTGCCTTAGATTTTAAGTTAATATTTCAATAATTTAACAACACATTTGCATGTTCACATTTCTCTGATGTTGGTTAATGGTCCCATAACATGCAGGTAAACAAATAAATGATTTAATTATTTTTATTGTTATTTATTTATAGTGTGTAATTTTGATTGTGTGTTTTTTATAGTATTTTGATTGTTTTGTATTTTAAAATGTATTTAATTTAATTTATTATTTATATTTAATTTATTTGTTTTAATGTTAAAATTGTATCATTTAATTCATTATTAACTTTTAATCATCAAATGAACCCACAACAATTTTCTCATGAACCCTGCAGTAAGGTAAAAACAATAAAATGAATTCTCGATTCTTAAAAAAAAATAAAACGAGTAAAGTATTCTTATTTAGTAAAGTATTCTTATAATGTATCTAGTTTTGAGGATGTTTTGATATTTTTACTGGAAAACGAGACTGAATAAGATTATTTTTTGCAGTGTAGCTCATGATTTCATGATTTGATGTTTTTAGAAACCCTTTGATCTAATGAGAACAGATTCATGTTCTCATTGGAACCGTCCTCTTACCTTTGATTGCAAACACTCCATGACAGAAATCTTTGAAGTTAATTCTGCCATGAGCATTGGGATCCAGGTACTTGGCAAACTTCTTAACCTGAAAAAAAAAAAAAAAAAAGAGGACAGTCGTGAGAACGGTAAGCACAAAGTCACCTTAATGAGGAGGACTATCACATGTTCAGGATGGTACCACTACCTTCCTATATAGATAAATGGGAAGACGTGTGTATGGTCAGCTTCACCTCCCACAGATGATGCAGCAGAGCAGCTGCTGTCAGGATGTGTCGTCTCCCACTGTCAGCAAGTCTATGTGATGGACATGCTGTCCAAGAGAAATAGACTGATCCTGACATTCTGCTGACACGTGACACGACTCGCTTACTCAACTCATAGACGATTTGCCTTCAAACACCTTGGTCAAGCGTAGCTGTAACTTATAAACCATGTTTTTCTGATAACAGTGAATACTGTATTGCTCAGCAACTGCTTTTTCGTGGCTTAGAAGACTTAAGAGTTCTCAGTTATGTTTAAGTCTCAAATGTTATTGTCCAACATTCCCTAAAGATGACACACACAGACCATTGTTAACATACAGTCTGTTTAAAGCTATCAAATGTGAAATGTGAAAAGCATAGGTCAGATAATTTGGTCTTGGAAAAATTTTATGAGAAATGTTCATAGCAAGTTCATAGTGATATAAGGGGCTTTCGCACCGGAGAGTTCTAGGAGCTTAGTTCTAGGAACTGGTTGCATTCGCACCGCCAGTAGGAACTCTGAAATGACTTAAGCCGCGGTTGGCTATAATCTGTGTGTTTACACAGCCTTTTTAAAAACGGCGGATGCTGGTGTTTCGCATGCGTTCGGCCAATCAGCGAACACTAACGTCACGGATAGTTCCTATAGTGCTGGTTTAGACCCTACTCTGAAGTAGGAGCTAAATTAGTTCCTCCAAAAGGAGTTCCTAGAACTAATATATTTTCTAGTTCCTGCGGTGCGAACGTGCCAAAATCCGGGTATCCGCCAAAAGTTTTAGGAAGTATGAAAAGGTTCCTCCGGTGCAGCCCCAATAGATGAAATTGAAAGGTCCCTTTTCTCTAGCAAATGTCTTCATTCTCACATCTATAAGAAACTGAGACATTCAGGTTTGTTTGTTTACGCCAGCTACCTTGGTTGTATGGTGAGGGAGATATTAAGAAGATCTCATTAGTCATTTTTCATTCCTATGGGAAAGTTGCCCTAAAGGGCTGCCAGACTTGTTCGAGTTTATGAGAAAACGTTCCATGGTAACACAGAAATCATCGTAACTGTGTTTCTATGGAGGTAGTTTTGTTTCTTTATTATTCAATCAAAAAAAAGGTTGCTACAATCCAAAAAATATTTTCAATTAAAAAAACCTTCACTTCAATGAAAAAAAAAAAATTTCAATCGAAGAAAAAAAATATTTGAATCCAAAAATATATTTGAGACTCAAAAATATACATTTGAACACTGCTTTTCTTTGATTGAAAATGTTTTCTTTGATAGAAGTCCGTTTTTTTTGTTTAAAGCAGCCTTTTTAATTGAAGTAACATTGTTTTTTGATTGGACCACATAATGGGTAGGACATTTGTGTCTTTATCATTCAATCAAAAAAGAAGTTGCTTCAAACAAACAAACAAACAAACAACAGAATCAATAAAAAAAGTCACTTCAATGAAAAGATAAACATTTTCAAATATAGAAAATCATTTATGAATGCAAATAAAATACTTGAGACTCCAAAAATTGCATTTGAACACTTTTTTTTATTATTATTGAAAATGTTCTCTTTGATTGAAGTAATCTTTTTTGTGTTTGGGGAATACATGGGTAGGACATTTGTGTCTTAATCATTCAATTCCAAAAAAGTTGTTTCAATCAAAAAAAATATTTTCAATCAAAGAAAAAACTGTTCAAATGCAACAAACAAAAATACCCCCGTGAATAAAAAAAAGTATTGAAGAGAATGTGTTTTTTCGTTGTTGTTTTTTTTTTTTTTTTTGAAGTGCAAAAAGTTTTGAAGTTAAAATTTTTTTGATTGAATTATTTTGACACAAACGTTCCGCAGTGGGCGGGTGCTTCTCTATTGGTCAGACATGTTTGATTGACAAGTGTCTACACCAACGACATCTTTCTGACAAAGAAGTCATGTTCGCCACTCGCCAGCAAGCTTTTTGCCAGTTACGTCCTGCGTCACATCTCTCATGCGGGTTCTCGTCGACCAGGGTCAGCGCGCATCATAGCGCACACAGGCAGGCACAGAACTAGCTAGCGAACCTAGGTCTTAAATCTAATAAGTTATGTTTTTTACAACACGTTTTTTGATGGAAAAGTGATGTTTAATTTCCATAGTCTTTGTTTAGTGAACGAAAGCGAAATCAGGAATTGCGGTCTTTCAGTTTGTTTATCGTTACCTAGCTACCATGGGTTTAAGTTGTACAAGATGTGCTGTAACCTTACAATGGCCAAGTCGCGTCTCATATTAACAGATGAATAGGCTTCGCTCAGTTTATTAAATACATCCAACCTGAAATGTCTCTTACAAACTATGAAGGGACAATGAATCAATCAATACACTGATAAATAAAATTGTAATGAAAAGGCTGTATAAAATATAGGCTATATAAAATAAAATGACACAACCCTGTCTATTTTTGTTAAATTTTAGTTTTATTGATCAGTAATAGACACTGTAACAGTATAAGTAGCCTAAAAGGTATAAGAAGTTATACAAGACAAGAAATAAAGTAAACGATTCAGACAAACATACAGCAGGATAGTTACAACGTTAAAATAGCCAAAATATAAAATTATGAAACTTCCCTTTGCCCTCAGCCAAAACGATTTGCCAGGGAACAAATGATAGATTAATGAGACCAAAGATCGCCCGTTATATACACAAGACGAATTATATCTCATGTTTTAACCACTGGACTAGAGACATCAGAGCCAGCGGCAAACGTCAGAAGCACTGGCCGAGGTACGGCTGTTCTCGGCGGGGTAGCTGCTACATGAGCTGTGAAAGACTGGATATCACAACTCCGAAAACGTCCGATCAATTTTTTAAAAAGGCGCTATCTTTATAAATAAACCACAGATTTGACCTTTAAACAACTACATTGTCGACTGAAAAACTATTAAAACGACATTTCGTGACACAATAACAGTAGCATTTTTAAATGTCGCGGCTTTTCTCGTCTGTCAATGCGCGCTGACCCTGGTCGACGAGAACCCGTTCAACCCGCATGAGAGATGTGACGCAGGACGTAACTGGCAAAAAGCTTGCTGGCGAGTGGCGAACATGACTTCTTTGTCAGAAAGATGTCGTTGGTGTAGACACTTGTCAATCAAACATGTCTGACCAATAGAGAAGCACCCGCCCACTGCGGAACGTTTGTGTCAAAATAATTAAATCAAAAAAATTTAAACTTCAAAACTTTTTGCACTTCAAAAAAAAAAAAACAACAACGAAAAAACACATTCTCTTCAATACTTTTTTATTCACGGGGGTATTTTTTTTGTTGCATTTGAACAGTTTTTTCTTTGATTGAAAATATTTTTTTTGATTGAAACAACTTTTTTGGAATTGAATGATTAAGACACAAATGTCCTACCCATGTATGCCCCAAACACAAAAAAGATTACTTCAATCAAAGAGAACATTTTCAATAATAAAAAAGTGTTCAAATGCAATTTTTGGAGTCTCAAGTATTTTATTTGCATTCAAAACGATTTTCTATATTTGAAAATGTTTATCTTTTCATTGAAGTTACTTTTTTATTGATTCTGTTGTTTGTTTGTTTGAAGCAACTTCTTTTTTGATTGAATGATAAAGACACAAATGTCCTACCCATTATGTGGTCCAATCAAAAAACAATGTTACTTCAATTAAAAAGGTTGCTTTAAACAAAAAAAAAAAAACGGACTTCTATCAAAGAAAACATTTTCAATCAAAGAAAAGCAGTGTTCAAATGTATATTTTTGAGTCTCAAATATATTTTTGGATTCAAATAATTTTTTTCTTTGATTGAAATTTTTTTTTTTCATTGAAGTGAAGGTTTTTTTAATTGAAAATATTTTTTTGGATTGTAGCAACCTTTTTTTTGATTGAATAATAAAGAAACAAAACTACCTCCATATGTTTCACACCTCAAACACAGCTCCTTGACAACGTCACTCCTTTCTAAATATATTCAATTCCAAGAGGAGGAGAAGTGTTCTTAACAACCTCTCAGTCTTGAATCTCTCGCCTTATAACCTGCTAGGATGATTCACCACGCTGCCACAGAAAAAGAGGTGTTTAGTGCAATAGCTCTAACAGAGACCTGAAACACAGTGGCCATTAAAGCAGGTGATGTGATGCATCTGTGTAATGGTGCATGCACACAGAGGAGCACACATGAGCTAAATAAATCACCTGCCCCAAATTCCTCTACTTCAGCTCAGACAATTCAGAGAGGCCTACAGAAGAATGCAATTCATATACCATTCACACTACCAATCAAAAGTTTGTGTCAGTAAGTTTTTTTTTAGTTTTTTTTTTTTTTAAGAAATGTATACTTTTATAAATTAATTCAGCAAGAATGCATTCAATTGAAAAAAAGTGAAATTTATAATGTGACAAAAGATTTCTGTTCTGAAATAAATGCTGTTCTTTTTTAACCTTATATTCATAAGAATCCTGAAAAAATGCATCACGGTTTCCACAAAAATATTAAGCAGCACAACTGTTTTTAACATCAACGATAAAAAGAAATGATTCTTGAGCATCAAATCAGCATTAGAATTATTTCTAAAGGATCATGTGACACTGAAGACTGGAGTAATGATGCTGAAAATTCAGCATTAACATCACATGAATAAATTACATTTTTAAATATGTTAAAATAGAAAAAAAGTTATTTTGAATTGCAATAATATTTTCACAATATTACTTTTTTTACTGTATTTGTGATCAAATATATGCAGCCCTGTTCAAAACCAATTCAAAAATCATAACGACTCCAAACTTTTGCAGTCATCCACCTCTCAGATTTAATCATAAATATCTTCATTTGTGTTCCGAAGACGAACGAAGGTCTTACGGGGTTGGTACAGCATGGGGGTGAGTAACTAATGACTTAATTTTCATTTTTGGGTGAACTAACCCTTTAAGGTTAGACATTAAGAAACAACTTGGTTAGGGTTAAGTTACACATCTTGGTTATATTTAGGAGAATAAAAAAAACTTATATTAACAAGATTTTAATAAAGTATTACTAAATGTGGAAATTAACATTAACAAAGATGAACAAATGCTGTATAAGTGCAGTTCATTATTAGCTAATGTTAATTAATGTAGTTAACTAATGAACCTTATTGTAAAGTGTTACCCAAAAAAATCTAAATCTTACCATATACTTCTTATGTCAAAATGTCTAATTTCTAAAACAAATCTATTTGCCCTTAAAATAAAAAGTAAATGCTTGAAAAATTACTTCACTTGCCTAAAATTACCTAAATGTCTTTTTATGGTGATGTTCTGACCAGAAATTAGGTAATATTTAGCTAGTGTTTGCTAGCTTATCTTGTAGCAAAAAATGTGATTTCAAGTTTAAATACACAGTTTATAATCCCTTTGATTGACTGAAATTACATTTAGTGTCTAGAAAATTTAAGAAATATGAACTCTTACCAGATGAAAACGAATCAAACAGAAGAGCTAATACATCACTTCTGGACATCTGTCTTTCCACGTTTTTTGCCATTTTGTTTGTATCAAAACGGCCTAAGTAAAAGAGATGACTAAGGCAGATAGTGTTTTTGGATCCTAATAAGTGTTGTGATTGGCTAAGGACATTGGCAGAAAGGCAGGATGATGCAGCAGTAGGACAGTAAAAATAGCCAGATATCACAATTTGGCAAAAAAATGACTTAGGCAATTATGCTATGAGGCTACACATTAATAAGTCAACACCATTGCTGAGTATTTTCTCTTTAAAACTGCAGTGAACTCAAAAATGCAAGATGAAAGCGCTAGTGTTTCTAACCAATCACTTCAACGAGTGGATCTCTGAGCTTGTGCGAGTGAGTGGAGGCGGGGCTAATTCTCATATTCATAGAACCGCGTATACTAAATGAGGCAAGGGTGTAGAGTTACATTCAAGCTATTTTAAGGCATGAAGAATTTATTTCAAGGAAAAAACGTTTAAATATGTAATTTTGGTGATCAAACATGAGTTTTAAGGGATAAAATTATTGACTACAGAGGGACTTTAACAGTAATGAAAATGCTGTCATCACTCACCCTCATATTGTTGCAAAGTCATAAGACTTTTGTTCATCTTCGAAACACAAATAAAGATATTTTTTATCATTTTTTCTGTCCCTCCATCTAAAGTCCATTACATCAAAACATTCACGCTTTTAAAAAAATCACAAAGACATCCATATGAATTGAGCAGTTTAATCCAAGTCTTCTCAAGAAACATGATCGCTTTATACAGTAAGATTAACAGATTTAATTTAGGCTTTTATTCACATATAAAGACCTGGATTACATTTATGATGCCTTTATACATTTTTTGAAGAGTGAAAGTTTAAGGGGAATGAGAGGGGAAATCTCTCAGATTTCATTAAAAATCTAAATCATCTTCATTTGTGTTTTGAAGATGAACTGAAGTCTTATGGGTTTGGAATGACAGGATACTCATGAGGGCGAGTAACTGATTTTTTGGTGAACTAACCTTTTAAAGATGTTCTTTGGAGCAGTTGTTTTCAGTTTACATCACTAAAACTGGCTACATCAGCAAAAACAAAAAATTCACACCACGTCCAGATTAGCTGCAGATTTATTACCAACAATTTGTTTCTTTAAACTCACTGAGCACATCAAATGTAATCCTCACAGTCATACGTGATGAGTTAAGCACCATTCTTGTTTTCAATTCTGCATTCTCTGTTACATCTTAGCCATGAGGAGTCATACAGCATCAATGAACGATTAAATTAAAGCTCAGTCAGATGCTGTTGACCCTCACATCTCGTCACAGTGTGATCTATCAGGGTCCCTGTGAAGTAGTGCTGTTGTTAATGAGCATTGTGTCAAGGGCTCGATGTTAGCAAGCACTCTTCAAGGCCACTACAGTGCAGCCTGTGGGAAGGGAAGAAGAGCAGAGGCACACTTTCATCACACGTTCTGCACTGAAACATCCTCGTGCTCTTCATGCATACCAATCACTGAAATCCTCATACAGCGTCAGGAAACTGGACGAGGAGATGGAGAAGGGGAGGGGACAGATGAGAGGGAGGAATAAGGAATGAAGGTGAAGACTAGATGGAGGATGAAGAAAAATCTGACCTGAAAAAGGCATCAGAGAAAAAGGAAAGGGCATGAGATAATAGGAAAAGAAAATGGAAAAAGGGGTAATAACATTTTAAATGGTATAAGACTGAATGCAACTAATAGGTTAAAGAAAAGAAATGGAGGATGGATTGGTGAGAAGACCTGCCAGGACTTCGAGACGGTCATCACATACATTCAAGCTGCTATCATGACTGTTCCTCACAACTGTGACTCAGAATCCATGTAGAGATACTAGTCATCTGTGACTGTACCTCACACTCACACTGTTACATCACTTCCTTCTGCACAAAGCACTGAACTGTATCACAGCAAATGGTACAACATGGCACAAAAACATTTGCTTCAGATTAATGACAAGCACTACTTTACAGCCATTTTGTTTGCTGCACTTATTACAGGATTTTTTTATTATTATTATTCAATTTTATTCTGCTATAATAGTATCCAGTTAAATATAGAAAGGGGAAAATAAATGAAAAGTAATATGTGACAAAAATAAATAAATAACATACAAATATGATAACAGTTTACTTTACAATACCGTTCAAAAGTGTGGGCTCATTAAAAGTTTTATTTAAAGAAATTAATACTTTATTCAGAATTTTTTCTTTTTTGACAGTAAATATATTTATGTTACAAAAGATTTATATTTCAGATACATGCTATTCTTCTGATCTTTCTATTGATCAAAGATTCTTGAAAAACGATGCATCACAGTTTCCACAAAAGGATTAAGCAGCACAACTGTTTTCAACATTGATAATAATAAGAAATATTTATTCAACACCAGATCAGCATATCAGAATGATTTTTCTGAAGGATCATGTGACACTGAAGACTGGAGTAATGGTGGAGTAATGATGCTGAAAAATGAAAGCCAATTTTCAGTATCTATAATCCATCATCATTATATTATTATTATTATTAATCCATTTCTGGTGTACACTAGATTTACTGTGTATCAGTAGTGTACTTAAATAACAGCAAAAATTACATAAAAATAAAAATTAAACATAAAAATTAGGTATGCACGATATGTCGGCCACCATATCGGTAGCGGTCGATATATGTTCATTTTTAATGTCAAGTCAAGTCAAGTCACCTTTATTTATATAGCGCTTTTTACAATACAGATTGTATCAAAGCAGCTTCACAGTGATAACATGAAAATAATACAACAAAGTTTGTTTCTAAAAGAAAATTGTGTCAACGTCCACCTTAAGTAAGGCAGATCAATAATATTATTGAATATTAAATGTTATCGTTATAGGTTCGATAAGAAAATTTAATTTAGCCAATATATTAAATCCGATAAATAATGGATTATATCTTACAGCTGAGCCACTCCAGAAAATCATATACATTACAAAGAAAACACAACATAATTGCAAAATGTTAAACTATCATTTGAGATCATGTAATTTATATAGTTCCATTATAATTTACACCTCATTCAGAGGTGATTACAATACATACCGCAAGACATTGCGAGTTTGTCCTGTGCAGCAGTAATGATTTGTATTTTGGCTTGTTCTGATTCTGTGGTGAAGGCAGGGCCGTCCTTAGGGGGACCTGCGGCAAACGGACCGAGGGGGACATCCTCCACCCTCTGGAACAACCCTCAGAATGGAACCCCAACCACCCCCAGGATGCTATCGGCCCGAGGGGTGGCTCCGCTTCTGCTACATTGCACTAGGCCCTGCCCCATACTTGGGACGGCGCTGACTGGAGGTTAAGAAGGATTACTCTTACGGAGTCCTTCCCCTTTGTGCTCGCTTAGCAATCAGATAAAAATCAACCCATTTGTCACCACTGCTCACTATGTTTAGCAAGCAATATAGTCGCACGACCTAATGTGTTGTAAAAATATACTGTCAGAACTGGCATGGATAATTTCTGAAATCAAATGAGATGATCTGAGTGCTTAATGATCACATTAATAATCCAAACTGACTGGGATAAGAGAGCCTAAAGATACAGTAAATCATTACAAAAACAAATAATAAATTGAATCTCTAAAAAAAACCTTTAGATAATTACTGAATGTAAGCCTTTTCAAATTATGAAATAAGCACATTAAGCAGTGCACAACATCAGGATTTCCTGAAAAAGATTTCGGCAAACCGAGGCAGGTTGCTCATTCCGTTTTCATTACTGCTGTCCACTAGAGTCCATTGAGACTTATTTTAAATGACAAAGAGCCTTGAGGCACCACAATTCATTATGGATTCAAATGAATGTGTAAAGGAAGGCAATTAAACATCTTAATCTGCTGAATAAAACAGCAAGTGCCAACCAAGAATGGTTGAGCAGCACACAGAGCAGAAAAAAACCTGACAATAATTTGTCATGTAAAGAAAATTCTCCTGCTACGGTCAACTAAGAGCACCAAAACTCAAACTACAATCTCAAACCAATCTAAAGATGTTCCCGATAAATCCATCCATCTTTTGTAAAGTTGTGTAACCTACAGATCCAAAACAACCTGCATGTCCTTATCTTAAACACCACCCAGCATTTACTGAAAGGCCTTTTCAGCATCATCAGAGTGATTGCCATGGTGACAGTAAAGGAAAAGGGTATTTTTATACCCGTTGTTTCATACTTTCAGCACATTCAGGGTCCGGATTCTCCAGAGTAAAGTCTAATTCATTTAAAAAACAAAGCACGATGAGTGACTAAACTGACAAATACAATGTAGCCCAACTGGGCAGAATAATAGGCGTCTCTGTAAATAAGAAAAGATAATGAGGATTAGCCAAACCACCTGTGATTCCCATTATGTTCTTTGTTTTGGTCATGCTCTGGCAGATAAGCTGAACCGACAGATCAGCTAACCGATAAACTAAACGATCACCACGAAAAGCAATGTCACGTAACGTTTTATTAAATAAATCTGGAAGTCAATCAGGTTATCCTTATTTTGCCAATTTCTTCTACTTAATTTATGAATTAAAGTGTTCACTTGCTCTATTTTGTTAACATAGCGCTACAGCTGTCTTCTGAGTGATTGAGTGTAAACAGTCATTTCAACCAAAATACACAAACTCAGCTCAACTGATATTCAGCAGCAGCAGCAATCCTCACACAGGCCGGTGGATATTGACTGGTCACTCCGAGGAGACACGCTGTCCATTAGACAGATTTCTAGACAAAAGTATTTATTGGCAGGTCTTCAAGAAGCACACACTGAGCAACACAGCTGACCCACCGAAGCCAGAAATGCAAGGTCAAGATCTACAATTAAGAAAGCCAGTACTGCTCATTGCATGAGATTCTACAAACAGAACGGATGTAACATCATGATCAACATTAAAAATGAAATTAATGGTTATTTTGATCATCAACTAAAAATGTATAGCTTATTATAAATACGAATTTCAATATGTAGTTTTCGATGTATCCTGTATTATATTTATGTCAAGTATCACAATGTCTTCGGATACAACAAATAGGGAAAACCATCATGTCATGAATTTCTTTTTTTCTATGAAGCACAAAAGATATTTTGATGAATGTTGGTAACCAAACCGTTTTGGTTCCCATTGCCTTCCTTTTTTTGTCCATACAATGGAAGTCAAAGGGAATGGAAATTTTTTAATTACCAAAATTATTTAATATCGTCTTGTATGTCTCAAAGAAGAGTGTCATACAGAATGACATGAGGTGGGTACCTAAATAATGACAGCATTTTCATTTTTGGGCAAACTATACCATTCTGGACATAAATTTTGTTTGTCCTGGACAACAAGCCAACTATACATTCAAATACATTTTGTCATTAAACTGGGCTATTGTGGAATTAATATTTTGTAATATATATGTAATATTATTGTGGAATAATATGTAGGCTATTCCTTGTTCCTCGAATATTTTTTATCTGTTCTATATATATATATATATATATATATATATATATATATATATATATATATATAAAGAACTGTTGACTCTGTGTGATGGCTGATGACATCACAGTTGATGAAGGAGAGTGAGGAGACAGTTGTCTTGGTTACTTGGCGGAAGTGCAATTATTAAAATGCCAGTAGCCTAAATAAAACTATAGCACCATAAACGTCCAGCACAAATTACAGAATATAAGCCGACCTGTTTGCACAAGATCGGTGAAAGTGATTTACTGAAATATTCCCAGAGACTATAAGGTGTAAGGTACAAAAGTGCACTGCAGTATTACATGACAAACATTCCTGAGTCAAGAAAATGAGTGAATGATTATGTAAAGACAGGTTCTTACTTCATCTCCTTGGCCGAACTGTAGACCGAGGTCCACGAAGTGCTCAACCCGAATATATCCGTCTGCATCCTCGTCGCACACGTCGAACACTTCTTTAAGCTTTTTCAGGAATACCAACAGTTGTTCTTGGTCGGGGAAGACATTGCCGTCCATTGTTATGATGATGCGCTGTTAAACGCTTTGCATTAGAGATTGTGATGTTGTGGGCGCGCTCGCCATCATCTCAGCTCGCGCGCAGCTCAGGTTCACTCAGCGCTCTGACATCATCAGATCAGCATCACTTCAGTTCAGCTGGAAGAAACCATCATCTGCGCGTGCGGAGGGGTCGCGCGCTCCTGCTGACGTCACCTGTGATGCGGATGTGTTTAGCTCGCTTTAATTGGTTCACGCAGTTGACATAAAATGTCAACGAAACTCTGATTGGATTAAACCAATTGAATTCCCTTTAATTTAATTTTGGACTGTTCTGAATCGAAAGCAGTTTCAAAACAGATACAGTAGTAGATGATCACATGTTCCTGTACTCTTGTAAGCACTGCTGAATGAATATCAGTTCATAATAATATTCTTACTATTTTCATGTAGGCTATTATATATCCTATCTTGGCTATTCATTACAAAACAGAACTCTGCTTTCGCATGGGCCAAACATAGAGAATTTGAGACCAAGGATTTAGTTCTTGCAACAATGGCATGACAAAGAATCAGACTGTTGAATTATTATTCCAACTAAACATTTTATAATGTTTATATGCCCAGATGAAAAGATTTTATTTATATTATTTAAACTTTTTAATCTGATTGACTATCTCTGTATTTAAAAACGTTTGCTTTTACCGGCCAAGGATGATCCTTCCAGAGAGAAAACACAAATGCATCATTTAGTGTGCAACGACCGGGTTCTGCAAGTAAAAACTCCATTCATTTTCTCCAGAGGGAAATTGTTTTATAACAGTAGCTTATAAACCTTTAAAGTCAGACCAATTGTGATCTTTGATGTTGTTAATTGGCGGTATACTGTTTGCCTAAACATTTTTTAACCAATCAGAGAGTCACAGCGACAAAATTGCACCAAAAGAGCTTGCAGGGAACGCCCACTCCTATGAAGCACTTGAGAATGACGTAACCGAGATGGTCTCCCTATGCTCTCAAAATGCTTCAACATTTATATACACACACATACTGTATATACAGTATATGCTGAGGATTGAATGCAACAATCTTCCCATCCTAAATAACAGCATCAAAAACAGTTTATGCACACAACACAATTTAAATTTCAGAAGTATAAAATAGCTCACTTTATAATCGGACACCTCTGGTGTGTAGTTCTCGGTCAGCTCTACTAGCAACTGAGCATGAATAATTATATTTAATATTATTAGGATAATTTAAAAATCATTTCTATTATCATTCATCAAATCACATAGTACCTTAAAAGCTATTTTTTGACCCACTGCAGGGGAGCTGGCAACAAGGGTAAAGCTGCGTACTCAAGATCGGGAGCATATTCATCCTGCAATAAAATTGCCATTAATGTACTCTATGTTTGCTATAGTTACATATGCAATTTCCATGCATATCCTTTGATAAAGTAAAAAAAGTGTGCTTTTTAGTTGTTGGTTTGTGTGGTGACCTCACTTATCTTTTGTATTCATCATCATCATGTATTCATTGTTTACAAGTCCAAATAGGGAAAGACGCTATTCTCAGAATGTTTACAAATAAGTAAAATGTAAAAATAAGTAATATGCTATTTGTAAAAAAATATATAATAATTTTAATCTGCATCGCAGTAGTTAGTAAAAACAGTCTTTGCCAAGAGGTTGGCTATTTGTACTCACTATGTAAACAGACACTTCCAATACTCCCATTAAAAAAAATAAAAATAAAGTATTTATTTAACTGACATTGAGAATAAAAAATAAATTGTTAATACAATTTCATGGGAATGAGCTGTTTCCACAAAACAGCATTAAAATAAGAAAGGTTATCCGAATAGGTGCGTCTCAGGCTACATGTTCTCTCTGACCATCATCCGACATTTTCCACAATGAGCCGGGGCTCCAGAAGAGAATCCCAGCGCTCAGTCAGCTGCAGTAAAGACATCAAAGACATGCTTGTTTTAGCCTACCACAGCATACGCACTTGTACAAAGAACTGCCCTTATTCACTTCAACAATTTAAAGGGATAATCAGAAAGCAACAATTGTGTGGGATTGGGGGATGGGTTTACAATACAAAAGAGGGTTGAGCTTTGCAAAACAGCACTGGCATTAGCACTGTCAGGACATACACTGCACATGTTAAAAATGGAGTATGCATTTTTATATTCCTTTGTGTCAAATGCATTTCCCCAGCAAGTATAGCAACTATGATCCAAAATCTGAATTCGCTAATTACTAATTTGTTTTTTCATATTACTACCACGGACTATCTTGCTGATATCTAAAACATCTCCCCTCCAACAAAGAAGATAACAGCCAGGGCCCGTATTCATAAAGATTCTAAGAATCCTCTCAGAAAACTCTTAATTTAGCTTAAAAACTTTTATGTAGGACTCTTAGCTTAAGAGTGATTCAGGACCGATCTGAGAGCAACTCTGAGTAAGGAAAAGAAAACTTTCATCTTAGTGAGGAGGCGGAGTTGACCCCGTTGCTATGTATGACACAATCTTTTGAAGACTGTGATTGGTTGGTTGTCCAAAAAAAAAAGAAAAAAAAAAAAGAAGAGTGATTTGAAGTATAGGGTTTATTCTAAGCCTTCACTTTGAAATTATATGCGTAATTTTTCCTATTTGACCACTCACACACACACACACATTATATATGCATATATAAATCATTTTTTTATTTACCATGCTGTTAATTTCCTATAAGGTATTTGATTGGCTTAGAGTGATAAAAATTGTTCCACTCTTTCCAATTACACTGATTGCTGGCATGTCTATTTAAGTGGTGGTTTGAATGTTGGTTTTAATGTAACAAACATGGAATGAAGAACACAAGGCCATCCTTAAAGGAAAATTCAGGCCGGGTGTCAATCTATAGCGTCTTATTAACTCACTGTCATCCATTGTCTGCAACACATTTATTCTCCCTCTTCGTCTTTCTGCCATCTCTCATCATAAAGAAACTCTTAAGCCTCTTAAAAGTCCTCGTCCGTACTCCTAACAATTTTGACCTTAAAGGGTTAGTTCACCCAAAAATGAAAATTAAGTCATTGAAAATTGCGACATGGAATATTTAAACATTTTCTTTAATGACTCTCTGGGACGTCAGGATTCAATCCCTTAGGGAGCCTATGTAGCAGTCATGAACCTCTCAGATTTAATCATAAATATCTTCATTTGTGTTCCGAAGACGAACGAAGGCCTTACGGGGTTGGTACAGCATGGGGGTGAGTAATGAATGACTTAATTTTCATTTTTGGGTGAACTAACCCTTTAAAGCAGCACTCAGTAGGAATTCTGTTTTTGTCAAACGGCGACCCCTAGAGTCGATGTGGAGTACTTGTACTGTCGTGAATAGCACTCACGCAGAGATAGCTCGCACTCACGGCCGGATCCTCTCCCCCTGTACACCGCTACCTGTTCAGTAGGATGGACGCTGTAACGAGTGGAAATAAGGTATGGCCCCTTTAAGAGCTGCGCGCACCCAACACCACATGTAAACGGCGCCGGGTTATTTCTGTTTGATGCTCATTTTATCAGATCTGTTTTTTGCCGTAAAGCAATTCGTTACCTTGCGAGACCTGATATCACACGATACTTCCTAACACTGAGGCCGGCGGCCCGCCGGCCCAAAGTTGCAAGGGTGGTTTTGCGGCTCACAGGCACCAGGGGGGTGCGAGACGACCACCATTCAACACGAAATCAGTAATATAAACATTACAATGACTCCAAAGCTGTTCGGTTAAGGTAAAAAAGTTACTTAGGTCACCTTTAAGACCTCTTTTAAGGGTTAAGATCATTTCCGAATGACTTTTGTCTTTAATTTTAAGAGTAAACGCCCACATTTCTAAGAATTTTATCACTAGGAGCTACTCTTTGCATTAAGATTCTTTATGAACATGGGCCCTGGAGTTAATTTGCTCATTACAAATTACATTGGAATTACAAACTATGACTTTAAATACACATTCACCTAATGATGTAATTCCAGTAAACTTGCCTGTGTGTTTAGTATTATGCCTGATCAGTTCATATGCATTTACAATCCATAATAAAATCTTTTAAATATATATAGACCGATCTTTCCCTGAATTCTGATTGGTCAATTCAATGTTCCAGGCATACTGAAATCCACTTGATGTGGGTGTGTGAACCTAATGTAACATTTAAGAGCGCATTCAGTACCTGTGATCCGTGTGTGACAGCATACTCCACTATCTCTGATCCATCAGGGTTCTGATATACCAGGTCAAACTTGCCAGGTTCAACTGGAGCTAAAAGACAAAACATTGCATAACAAAATTAATTATTGCTGCTGAAGGAAGAGTGCAATCTAGCACTTAATAAAGCAGCTGCCAAGCTTCAGGTGTCAGATTTATATAAATGAAACCGTGGCAAAAAAAAAAAGGTGTTGGTTATACCTTGAGGTTGAGAGAGCAGTTCAAGCTCCATCACTTTTGTTTGAGGATTGAATGCAATAATCTTCCCTTCCTAAATAACAGCAAAAACTTGTTTTAATGTGCACACAACACAATTCACATTATAGAGGTGTACAATGGCTTACTTTATAGTCAGAAACCTCTGGTGTGTAATTCTCAGTCAGCTCCAAAAGCTATGAGACAGGAGAGAATAATCAAAGAGATTAAAGTACAGCTCCATGGAAAACTGATCACAGACAACTGGCATGTGCACTGCTCACTGAAACTAGGAAGTATTATACTAACAACTGAGCATAAATAATCATATATAATATTAACAGGATGATTAAAATAATCATTTTATTATCATTCATCAAATCACATTGCACCTTAAAAGCGATTTTTTGACCCACTGCAGGAGGAGCTGCCAGCAAGGGTAAAGCTGCGTAGTCTCGTTTGGGAGCCGGTTCAGGTGGATTCTACAACAACACAAAACATCCACCGTATGGTTCGTGATTCAAGTTTTCAAAAATAAAAATAAAAATGTAAATAAATAAACAATAAATATATAGATAATACATTACATTAATACATTTATTACGCATTTATATAATAAGGTATGAAAAACAACTATTATCGTAGTTGAAAGTGTTGTTCAGGTCGTTCTGGATGTATGACAGAAATTGTGAAAATTTGTTTAATTTTCAACCTTTCCTAACCCAGGGACCCCTGATCCAAACACTCAGATACTCTAACCTAGCCAACCAAGGGACCCCCTATATAAAAAGATAGATTTTCTGAGTAACACTTTATATTAAGGGCCATGGTTTCACAGACAGGGCTTAGATTAACCAAGCCAGAATTAAGCCTTAAGTTCAATTTAAGCAGCTTTTATAAACGTGCCTTAGAAAAAAAACATTACTGATGTGCATCTTGAGACAAAACAATGCCACTGACATATTTCAAGATATGCCAGTGCAAATGTCTTTCAGTTATAAAAGCTCAAACATGCCTTTTAGTCTGGGACTAACTTAAGCCTCGTCTGTGAAACCGGACATATATGATTTACATATCTTTTCCACGGAGCCCTACTTGAAAACCCTAGATTTTGTGGTGTAGTGGAGAATTTGTTAGCAGCCTTATGCTTTAGTCAATTGGCTAAATTTAGATAACAGTAGCTTCTTTTAATAAATCACATCTTCACGTTCATCTCACCTGCAGAATAAAACTTTCATTAGTCAGAGAATCGTTCTGTTTCTGCCGCTCGAAAGGAGAGTCTTGTTTCCAAGGTGTTCCCTTGGCCCTACCAAAATCTCCTCTCCAATTGCCTCGATTTGCACCTCGACCTCTGCCTCTCTCCTGACCTCTTGTGTTTCCTCTGTCTCTGCCTGGAGCCTCACTAGCGCAGGGTCTCAAACCGGCAATTTTCAATCCCATTCCTTGTAGGTTTGGTTTTTTAATCACAAGCTCTATTTCACTGGCATCAGAGTCTGAGCTCTCTGCCTTATCCTGGGGCTCTTTAAACACAGAAGATGAGACCGACTGAACTGAATTTTGAGTGGTTGAGGAGGGTTGACTTGCTGCTTGTGATTTCTTGGCTACAGGTTTGATTCGGCTGGGTGATGACGAGGAGGAAGAAGAATCTGTGGAGCTCTCTCTACGTTGAGGTGTCTGTAGTAGAAGTTTTGAGTTTGTGCTAGATGGTTTAGGTGTAACAGGAAGTTGCTGTACAGTGATGCTGCTTTTGGATATATTAACAGCACCCGAAGATGATGAATCCGATGAGGTGCTTTCTTTTCGCGCAGCCACAGCGGGCTTTTTGGTTGCACCATTCTGCTTGGGTTTAGGTTTTGGTGGAGGGGCCTTTTTGGGAGATTCATTCTCACTGCCATCTGAAGAATTTGACGTTGGTTCATGATTCTTTGTACGAGTAGTTTTGTCACTGATGGCGACAGCTGAAGTGCTTTTTCTGTTGTTTTTCGAAGAGGAGGGGCTTGCAATGTTCTTTTGAGGGGTGGCAGGTTTGGTGGCTGACTCTTTCACCTCTTTTTTCTTCTTTTTCTTCTTCTTTTTGCCATCCTCTGCTTCACAGATCTGCGTCTCATCCTCCCTCACTCTTTTCTTGGTCTTTGAGATTTGTGCTTCAGAGTTCTGGTAGGCCTCGGCACCATTACCATAAACAGGACTGAATACCTTTACCCTGTCAATGGGGATGATGAATAAAAACTTATCAACATTTAAAAGGTTATTTAACCTAGCAAAAACGTCCACCATATTATTATACAACACAGTTCTTACCTTATACTGTCATTGTCACGTACTATATAAATACTTTCTGTGGAAGGCAGGTAGCAATCCTCAATAAATAAGTCTAAAATAGTCTTACGGCTGTAGCCAAACTTTTCCTTTATAATGCTGGAAAGATCTGCGATAACTCGGCATTTGTTCAAGTCCACCAGCAACCAACACATCCGACACTCAGGTGTCGCGGGAGGAGGATAATCGAAGTACAATCGAACCCTGACCGCATTGAGACAGGAGGTGGCCATGCCTGAACAGTATTGTTAGAATCAATGAGGACGATGGAAGCGCTCACTGTTTTAAACGAGGGCTTCAGTCACTCTGTCACACCCTCTGCTGTCCTCTACTGGTGTGGAAGAGAATAGTGGCGGTTTATTTATTGCCCTGTTCGTGTGTTCGTCAGCTGACTGAAGTCATATGATGCGGTTCCGTACATCACATTGCTGCTCACAGGTTTGGGTTTGAGCATTAACAGCAGCCGGTGGGTCACTGTGGAAGCCTGTTTGAGCGAGCTTGAGATCAATAACAATGGCACTGTCGTGGATTGGCATGCTGGTTGTGCTGCTGTTTTCTCTGAGCTTTCACAAAGGTAACGTTATGACATATTTATGTGCTGTATACACTTTTAGGGATACCTTGTATATTTTTAGGCAGTCACCCTTTTTGGTATTATACACCCAAAACATTATACCAAAATGTTTTGTAACTTTAGGCACAAAGTGAAAGCGAAAGATGTTGTCCGTTGTTTCAACTGTTAATCGACCCAAGGTTGTGAACCAAGTTCCATTTTTAAAATTATACCGAATGTTTTCCCTGAAATTTCGGTTCCCTTATCCTTAACCGTACGAACATGCGCCTACAGTTGTGTGGCAGTCAGAACGAATGAGTATGAGTCGGTTCTTTTTATCGACTCAAAAACTCTTCAGTTGAGCATTGATATTATGTGGGTTAATTATTATAAATTTTCGTTGCTATAATCATAAAGTTAACTGGAATTAAATAATAATTATGTTTGAACTATTTAAAATTGACATTAAAACGGATGGAAACAATATCTAAAAGTAAAAATTTAAAACAGGGACCATGCAACTAGTTTAATACTGTATGTAAGATGTTTTTCTGTCATTTTTTTAATATTGTTTATACAGCTTAGTTCTCAGTTTAAAATAAATAATTAAATTGGAGCTGTTACAGAATTTCATCTTTTTTTACAGTCTATGATCGAATCCCATGTTGATCGAAATGAAACAAAAACTGGTACTGTTGTGTTACGTTTGTATATTGTATACAAAGTTATATATCATAAACATGTGATCTCTGTATGTTTTGCAATAAAAAAAAGAATCTTATAGCCTATATATGTAACCGAAACAGAATCGTTTAAAAGAATCGGAACCGGAATCGTTGAATTCTTTACCTATCCTCCCTCCTGTCGCCCATTAAACGTCTCTTAAGAAAATCTCTGCTTCATTTACAATTAGACCGTTTTGAAGAAACTCCAAGCTCGAATAATAAATAATGTGACTTTTGTTGTTCTTATCATCAAAAAACAGGTAGTTGTGTTCCAGTTCAAGCCAAAGAATCATGGGGATATGTGGATGTCCGTGATGGAGCTCATATGTTCTGGTGGTTGTACTACGCCAACAGCTCCAGTGCCAGTTATAAAGAACTACCTCTGGTTATGTGGCTTCAGGTTAGTCACTCCTCTGACCAGTGTGATCTGTCATATATCCTCTCCATTTAGAGAATATCTCAAGTGGAAGCTTTTTTTTCAATCAGAATTCACATAGCTGTTATACCTTCTCCTGTTTATCCACCCTGATTTTCATTTTCTGAAGTACATCTAAGGTCGTTCATGCTCCTGTTTATTTTAGGGAGGTCCTGGGGGATCTAGCTGTGGTTTTGGCAATTTTGAGGAAATTGGACCTCTTGATAGAGACCTGAAGCCGAGAGAAACCTCTTGGGTTGGTAAACTAATATATTGTCTTGACTCTCATATCTGCAATATTGATTAAGATGTTTATTTCAGGAAGTATGGAATATATATTGCATGTTTTGATTCAGTGTTTCTGTATAAATATATATAAATATAAATATACTTTAATATAAGCATTATGTACAATAGAAAAAAAAAACACTTATTGTGGAATCTGTGAATAATTTATTGTTCATCCAAAAATACGTGTCTATGCAGGTGCGAGCTGCCAGTGTGCTATTTGTGGATAACCCAGTGGGCACCGGATACAGTTACACAGACACTGAAGATGCCCTCACCAAGGACGTTGCGATGGTAGCATCAGACATGATGGTCCTCCTCAAGAGCTTTTTCTCTCTAAAGACAGAGTTTCAAGTAAGCAAAACAAAAATGACTGAATTTGATATTCTCTTCACATTCGTCATAGTATCTTACTTTTCTCCCCGACAGAGTATTCCCTTCTATATATTTTCGGAGTCTTACGGAGGCAAAATGGCAGCAGCTATTTCCCTCGAGCTCACAAAGGTACTGAAATGTTTGTTCTCACTTTAGGCTTCATGAGAGGCAATTTTGTACAACATGCACAAGACGTTCATAAAACTATTTAAGTCATGTGCTTCGGTGATTTCCTCTAAAAGAGGGATAGCTTGAGTCAGATTGGTTCCTCAAAAGTAAATCTGGCAACTCTTCAGAATACTTGTTTTAATCTGCACTGAATGGTAATTTCCTCTCTCTTTAGGCAGTTCAAACTGGTTCAATCAAATGCAACTTTGCTGGGGTGGCTTTAGGAGACTCCTGGATCTCTCCTATAGGTTTGTAAAAAGCTTTTCAAGCTTCAGTCTGGTTGTGTACAGATATGTTTTTTTATTGATTTAATTTATCACATCTCAGTTTACTAGTCATTATGCATGCACATTCATCATGATTATGTAGTTCTGACTCACATGACTGCATAAACCTGCTGATAAACCCCCCCCAAAAAACATGTCTGATTGCTTGTTTTTCCTGCAGATTCAGTCATGACATGGGGTCCTTATCTTTACAGCACAGTGAGTAATTCACCATAACTCCTCTGTCTCCTCTTCACGGTGATTAAGCATGATTGCATTAGCATGATCAAAAACGTACAACTACAGTAATGATCTGACATATGCATACAAAGTTTGGAGTTGGTAAGATTAAAAAAAAAAGTCTCATATGTTCACCAAGGCTGCATTTATTTTATATAAAAAAAAAAAAACAGTAATATTGTGAAATATTATTGCAATTTAAAGCAACTGTTTTAATTTTAAATATATTTTAAAACAATTTATTCCTGTGATGCAAAGCTGAATTTTCAGCATCATTACTCCAGTCTTCTTCAGTGTCACATGATCTTTCAGAAATCATTCTAATAAGATGATTTGGCCAAATTAAATGTTCCCTTGGAGCTATTCACTGTTCATAACTTGCTATTAAAGTTTCTAATGCTTCTGATGTGTGTCTGTGCTGTGGTCTATAGTCTCTGTTGGATGACAATGGGCTGGATGAGGTGACTAAAGCAGCAAAAGCGGTGCAGGACGCAGTAGAACAGGGCCAGTACCGAAAAGCCACTGACTTGTGGTCCATCACAGAGAATGTTGTGGAGCAGGCGAGTTGAACGTGCTCTACATACCTTTCTGTAGCTTAGGAATAGGTTTAGGTAGAGGTTTCATTGTTTAATTAAAGAAATAGGATTATTATTAATAAACATCATGTGACTCATTCAGTTCCTCAACCTATTTTGTGACAGAACACAAATGGTGTGAACTTCTACAACATCCTCACTCAAGACTCTGATGAGATGGTGAAGACCAGTTCAAATCAAGCCGTGGATGGATTTCTCTGTGAGACCTTCAACATGCACTGTTATTCAAAATTTCTGTTTGTTACATAAATGTTTTAGGCATCATTTTTTTATAGCCTTACTGAAGCGGCGCCACATTCGCCCTTTGCACCGTCAGTCCCTCTCTGACTTGATGAACGGGCCAATCAGACAGAAGCTTGGTGTCATACCAAAGAATGTCACATGGGGAGGTATTATTCTTTTTATGATTTACAGAGGTGTTTGTGTAAATAAAAAAACAACATTATGATTCTCACAAGTGAAACCTGTTTCTTCAGGACAAGCTGATACCGTGTTTGTCAGCATGGCAGGAGATTTCATGAAGCCTGTGGTGAACATTGTGGATCTGCTTCTGGCTGCAGGTGTCAATGTCACCATCTACAATGGCCAGCTGGATCTCATCGTGGACACAATGGGTGAGGACGTCAACCATTAGTAAACATTTCAGAATGGCAACTCTTGACCAACAGAATTTAGACTAGCGCTTGGACCATTTACACCTGGTAGTTGTGCATGTCACCATATATCCTCATAGGGCCATGACACACCAAGCCGATGATCGATGAGCAACTTTCGGGCTAGTTTTAGCGGCGTGTTCCACGTCGCCTCTAGTCGGGCTAGTGGCAGATCAGCTTTCTGGCCCAGACGCAGCCAACACGAGGCGACTACACAGTCGGCTTTTGTCACCTTGGTGTGTCACTGTCTTTATTTTTCGTTTGGGACAAATAAAGGCTGTCTACTTGTAACTGATAGTGTGTTGAAAATGATCCACATGACAGGTTAACGATTGTATTTTGTTTAAAGAAAAGCACAAACCAGAACAGAATGGCATAGCATATATTTCACCCCAAACATGGGTCTTAAAGTAACATACATTAAGACCATTACATACTCACCAAACACTGATTTATGTAGTCATTATGTAGCTATCCATGACATCCGAACAGAAGTGGTCAAACACAATGCCTTTTAATACCAGGTGTGATTGGTAACATGTCACAGCTGACTACTTGTGATCAGATCACCCTGTTAGGAAGGGGATGTTAATAGAAGGTGTCTGTAAGCTTTTTGTAATCCATTTTGCCCATAAGTTTGATATTTAGGAAGATCCTTACGATTGGCTGTCGTCAGGAGAGCTTTTCTGCACTGCAGCAATAATTAATTTGTTTATTTATGAGCAGGTCAGGAGTTGTGGGTGAAACAGCTGAAATGGGATGGACTCCAATACTTCAACAAGATGAAATGGACAGCACTGGAAGACCCGCAAACTGAGAGCCAGACTGGAGCTTTCTATAAGACTTATAAGAACTTTGCCTTTTACTGGATCCTCAAAGCTGGACATATGGTACACTTTTTTTGCCAGTCATTTTAATGTTTAGAAAATCATGTAATATTTAATTTAGTCATATTTAGTTTGTTTTAGCTTGGCAATAACAGCAGAAGCTATAATGGTTTAGTTTTATTTTTCCTGAAAGAAAACTGTATTTCTCAGTATTTATTTTTAATCTTGATGAGTGTATGTGAACATCTCTATCCATTACATCACAGATCCCATCTGACCAGGGACCAATGGCTCTACGGATGTTGAAGATGGTGACTCAGCAGGAGTGATCGATCTCATTCTGATACAAACTGGCTTGTGAACCACTTTTAGACAATCAACAGTTATTTTACTAAAATCTGACACTTTTTTTCCTTTTTTTTTTTCTTTTTGTAAAATGTAATAATTTTACAATGCCCGTCTTGTAAAATTTGTAAATTTGAATGCGTACAAACAATAAAGTCATAATTTTTATACAGTTTGAATTCTGAAATCGACATGTGCTAAGAAAGAACTAACCTTAAAGTTGTTTTTACATTCCCATTTATTTGAAAAACAAATAATAATGTATCTGCAAGTCTTTCAAGAAAAAAGGAAATTGGAATCATCTCCTTGCTTGATTTCACACAAACGCATAAACAATGAAATTTCATGAAGAGATTCTGGTTAAAATATATCAGTTTAAGAAGCTACTTGATTATTTTCATGAGGCTTGCATGCCACTTATGAATAAATGTAAATATATGCACTTCTAGAGCTGTGCAATAGCTAAAAGAACAGACCACTCTGGTCCTCACACACTAGTGTTTAAAATGTACACTAGTATTTAAAACAGCTTTTACTATAATAAAGGATATAATTGTGCAAATCATATTTTACACATTTTCCTGCTCCTTCAATTAAATATTCAGAATAAATTCAGCACCAACTCGTCTCACATTCTTCTGCATTTTGAATGGAAGAAAAATTTGTTTAAACTATCAAAACGGCATGTCAGCTATACAGTATAAAGGCATTTGGTCAATAGCATTCATGTTTATGGGTTCCCTGAGGAACTGTAGCTGAGTGTGCGTCTGCCCCACTGGTCCTCAGGCACTCTGAATCCCTCTCTGCTCACAGGCTCCACCACCAGCTCTATGAGACCCGGAGCAGCAGGAACCTCCAGCTCCACCACACGGTACAGGGTGGAGTAAGACCTGCCAATCAGAGTCAGGGGTCCAGGGGGAATCCGAGGGTCAGGACCACGGAGACGTCTCCAGTGTATCCGGAAATGGCGGACCTGCTGAGTGGGATATTGCCAGCGTAAGGTGGTGTTCAAAAGTACCTTCAGTGTGTGTCCGGGTCCCTTCGAAGCACCCGTCTGCCACACCACATCATTCACGCAGATGCCTTGAACAGACTGCAGAGGCACATGAAGAGTCTCTGCATCCAAAAGCTGTGCACAAAAATGCAAACAGACAATTTAGCCACTGCCAACATTATTCGTACACTTACACTACTGTTCAGACGTTTGGGGTCAGTAAGATTGAACGAAACTAATACTTTTATTCAGAGAGACTGCATTAATCAAAAGTTAAGACTTTCATAATGTTACAAAAGATTTCTGAAGGATCATGTGACACTAAAAACTGGAGTTTTCAAAATATATTCAAATATAAACGTTTTTTTCGTTTCTAATAATATTTGACAATATTAGTGTTTTTACTGTATTTTTGATTAAATAAATGCAGCCTTGGTGAGCATAAGAGATTTATTTCATAAAAATAAAATAAAACCATTTAAAAAAATCTTACAGAAATTTTAAATGGTAGTGTACAATATATTTAATCAAGATGTCAATCTGTAGGGCAACCCATAAGGCAAATATGAAACTTGTGCTTTTAAAGCGATTTCTAAATTCACATTTATTGTATTAATGTGTGTAAATTATTTTGTAGAAAAAAAAAACAACCATATCGGACAATATTAGAGAGTTTTTACATTTCCTGATATCAGTTGATACTGTATTTTTAACTGCTGCTAATTTCCCCATATTTTTTAATTTACATTTACATTTGCTCATTTATTTATAACGCTCACTTACTGTAAAGTCAATCTTTAAAAACACTAATAATTTATTAACAGTTAAAAGCCTATTTTTTACACTTTAAAATTTAGTGAAATTCACTTCAAATTCAGCATTTAATACTGATTTAAGCTCAAAGCATTTTGTTTTTAAACTAATTAGATATATAGACTATATTTTAAAATCATTGAATTTATTGTGAACCACAGACCTTTTTTTACTCATAAAACGAAAACCGCTTTTATAACAACCCATGATGCGTAACATGTGCTGTGTGTGTTTTGTCCATGTGTATCTCACCATAATCTCTCCAATCCTGCAGTTAAAGGAGACGTCTTCATCTCCTTCATCTCGGGAAACACGAATACACACTTCTCGCAATGAGCACCCAATCATTTTCAACAGGAAACATCTATGCATGAAACCACATTGAGTTTTATTAGAAAAAGAGTTTCAGATGTTTGTTATGACCAAAACATTTTTGACTTCAAAGCAAGGGTCGGCAACCTATGGCAGGCCAGTGAGATAATCACAATGATGGTGATGCGCAAGTTCAACATTCACATATACAGTACATACTGTGAGGTTTATTAGGGTTACACTGGAAATCTGTTATTCAAAGTCTAATTTAAACAGTTTTAGGATTTTGAGTTGCTTCAGAAATATTAAAGATTATGTATTATTTGTACGAGAGATGTATGATGTATTTATTTAATTATATGTATATATAATTGGGGGTTATATCCTGATTAACTGGGACAATAAAAAAAAGCTATTTCATGATAAAAAGGTTGCTGACCCCTGCTTTAAACGGTTGACTCTCACTTGGTAATCCAGCCATCCGAAGTCCACCGACCACAATTCTGAACAAACTGCTCCACCAACTGATTATCCTCTGCTAACGCTTCAGGAAAGACACTGCTAGCTGAACACACCCAATAAAGTAGATTAGTATTACACATTCTTATCATGACAGCTTATAGAAACTCTTAGAGATCTGAAGGCGGAGGCCTAAAAGACCACTAACATGCCATTTCCTCCGTCCCATTGAAAGTGCACAGGGGAACATCTATTGTTTTAAGCTCCAAGGACACCTTCACTCCCACAGGTGGCTTGTAGACAAAAGAGACAAACGTCCTGGCGGCCAAGGGAACATGGAGAGAAAATATCCTACAAAGGGGCAAAAAGAAGGTGTTTGATTGAAGTTTTTTGTACTCTATGAAAAACTAAGCCTCCAGTACCTTGCACAGACTTCAGGAAGTCCTGATGGAATCATGCCCTCCACCATCAGAGAGTTGCCTCCAATCCAAGCGTCCTTTGAGCAGCCACGGCTTTTCAGCCAGCCCCCATTCTCCATGTCCTCAGAGAGGTACAGAGGCTGGATCTCCTGAGCATGCAGATTGAACCAGCTTCTCTCCATCTCCACCTACATTATACATCAAATAGTTTGCTTGATAAACTTAAGGTTGAGCTACTGTAGTCACTTGGACTATTTTAACAATGTCTTCACTAACTTTTCTGGGCCGGCAGATGCAATTACCTAGAAGCCTATGAAGGAGTGAGACAGCTCTCAGATTTCATCAAAAATATCTTAATTTGTGTTCCGAAGATGAACGGAAGTCTTACGGGTTGGAACAACATGAGGGGGAGTAATTACTGACAGAATTTTCATTTTTGGGTGAACTATCCCTTTATGACAGGATTCGGCCTTAGTTCAATTAAGATATTTAAGTAGATTTTATAAATGTCCCTTAGAAAAAAATCTTGAGACAAAAACAATGGCACTGACATATTTTCAGATGTCAGTACAAGTTGCTTTCAGTTAAAACAGCTCTCAAACATGTATTTTAGTCTGGGACTAGGCTTAAGCCTTGTCTGTGAAAACGGGGGAAAAATATTAACTTTAAGTGATGGTTAGATGATGGCAAAGGCAATCTAAATGTAAAAAAAATAGACATGAACAAGTACATTTCCAATATCTACTGACACCAATAAATTAAAGAAATGTGTACTTCATCATCAAAACAAGAAAAATGCCACCAATATATCACATAGGTGTAGAAGAGAATCTTAGTGTGATTGTGTGTAGTGTACCTCTCCTCTCCAGTACAGGCTCTTTCCAAAGCCCTGACAAAATGAGGAGATGAAAGGAAGACTGGACGAGAGCCGGTGGATATAAAGGAACTCAGACAGCAAGCTCCAAAACCTTAGAAGAGTGGTAAAATAATACAGATCAGTGAAGTTTGCGCGCGAGTGTGTGTGTGTGTGTGTGTGTGTGTGTGTGTGTGTGTGTACACACATATTCCATTCCAGATCAGCAAGCGCACTGTGATTAGTTCAATAAATGAGCGTACTTGTCCTGGTTTTGCCGAAAATCTGCCTTTTCGTGGAATTCGTAGACCCAACCAGGAGCAAAGATGGCTGTTGAAAGCTCATACTTGCGAATCAGCTCCAGAGCCTAATGAAAAACAAAACGAGAAGATTGGCTATTTATTCTCCGTGTACTTTTAGCCAAAAACACTGAGAAATTATAGATGTACACTACTGTTCAAAAGTTTGGAGTCAGTAAGAGTCAGTTCTATTGAACTTTGTTTATCAAAGGATCCTGAAAAATGTTCACAAAAATATTAAGCAGCACAACTGTTTTCAACATTGATAATAAGAAATGTTTCTTGAGCAGCAAATCATATAATCACTGATTTCAGAAGGATCATGTGACACTGAAGACTGGAGTAATGATGCTGAAAATGCAGCTTTGCATCACAGGAATAAATTACATTTACAAAAATTACATAAAATAAATAATAATAAAAAAACATACTACAATAGAAAACTGTTCTTTTAAAATTGTAATAATGTATCACACTATTCCTGTTTTTACTGTATTTTTGCATTGGTGAGCATATGAGACTTCTTTCGAAAACAAAAAATCTTCGCGACCCCAAACTTCTGAACGGTAGTGTAAAAAAAAAAAAAGTATAAAAACTTCACTAACTTTATTCGTCTCAAATTTCCCTCCTATCACCTTCCCTCTTGCAAACACATCAACGCCAACATAGATGTCAGCAAAGCGGCCTTGAGCGGCAGAGTAGGACTTCATCCTCTCCAGACTCTGCTCTGTCCAGTTGTAGTTAGTGAATATTCCATCACAGGCATCAAAAAACATTCTGATATGATGACAAAAGGAAGCTGATGGCATAAGTTGTACAAAATCTACCATATAAATCTCACAGACCTGAATCTCCCCCTGCATAAGCCTTCAAGACCATCACTTGCCTGTTGTCATCATTGAGTTCGTTCTGCCAATTGAGTGTGCCGTTCTTCAGTACGCTGTCATACCAGATCACCACACTGCCAGGAACGCGCTCATGCATCTGGTCTCTGAGATAGCGCAGAAAGTGACCAGTGTTCTTCACTGCAGTCTCCTGAGGAGTCAGTCAAATTTGAGGTAAAGTTTTAGACATTATGTCAACATAGTGACCGTATAATCCTCCAATCGGATATGCCTTGTTTACTCACACTCAGCACATTTTCTATGTTGATGAGCCAGCCATCGAAGCGGTAGCAGTGGGAAATCTGAACCAACTTATCAGCAGCTGCACGGTAACTCTCCTCATCTGCAAGGAAGGACTCACATATCTTGGCTCCATCTGTCCACTCTGTGATGAATGTGCCTTAGAGGGGAATTTCAATACATCCATTCTGATTTACACTTGTCTATAAAGGTGCTGTGGTTAATGACATTACTGTCATCATTTACTCACTCTCATGTCATTGCAAACTAATAGATTTTCTTCCTTGGAGCACAAAAGCAGACATTTTGTTGAATGTCCAGGCAGCTCTTGTCCCATGCTATTACACTGAGACCACTGCTATCAACCTGCTATTATAAACGTATAATCAGAGCGTCTATATGACTTGTGTGCTATATTATGCATATAATAGCTTTTTGAAGCATACTGAAATTTAACTCATTATTCCTCACAAAAAGCTGTCATATAATAATAATAATTTTATTTTAAAGCGCCTTTCCCAAGCTCAAGTTCATATGGCTTTAAAAGACTTTGAATATAGTGCACAAGTCATATGGACTATGTTTGTGGTGCTGTTTTGTCACCACAATGTACTCCATTGATTTCCATATAATGGGAAAAAAAAACTATGGAAGTCAATGGGGTACATCAACTGTTTGGTTACCGACATTCTTCAAAATATCTTCCTTTGTGTTCAACAGAAGAAAGAAATTCATACAGGTTTGGAACAACTTGAGGGTGAGTAATGTTGACAATTTCATTTGTTGGTGAAGAGTCCGAAATGAAGAGTCCGAAAACATTACATTTAGCTCACACTTAAAGGGTTAGTTCACCCCAAAATGAAAATTAAGTCATTAATTACTCACCCCCATGCTGTACCAACCCCGTAAGACCTTCGTTCGTCTTCGGAACACAAATGAAGATATTTATGATTAAATCTGAGAGGTTCATGACTCCTCCATAGGCTCCCTAAGGGAATGAATCCTGACGGCCCAGAAAGTCAATGAAGAAAATGTTTAAATATTCCATGTCACAACAGTGGCTCAACTATAAGTTTATCAAGCGACGAGAATACTTTTTGTGCGAAAAAAACAAACAAAAATAACGACTTTATTCGACTATTCCTTTTCTTCCTTGTAGGCCTGAAACGAGACTTCAAGAGATTTCCACGACGCATGCGTGAGAATTGCGATCTTCTTCAACTACTTCAGTTAAGTTCTCGCGCGTGCGCGTCGTGGAAATCTCTTGAAGTCTCGTTTCAGGCCTACAAGGAAGAAAAGGAATAGTCGAATAAAGTCGTTATTTTTGTTTTATTTCCGCACAAAAAGTATTCTCATCGCTTGATAAACTTATAGTTGAGCCACTGTTGTGACATGGAATATTTAAACATTTTCTTTAATGACTCTCTGGGCCGTCCGGTGTCATTCCCTTACGGGGCCTATGTAGCAGTCATAAACCTCTCAGATTTAATCATAAATATCTTCATTTGTGTTCCGAAGACGAACGAAGGTCTTATGGGGTTGGTACAGCATGGGGGTGAGTGATTAATGACTTAATTTTCATTTTTGGGTGAACTAACCCTTTAAGTATTCCTTTAAAGTATATTATGTCTGTACTTCTTTTTAAAAGTATGCTAAAGTGTAATTATTTTTCACAAGGATATTCTTTTTACAGCAAGGCTAATATGTTTGAGGGCCGTTTACACAACACAGTTTTCAACTAAACGGAAAAATTTGTATTCGTTTTGGCTGTTCATTTACATAACAGTGGCATTTTGGGGGCCTGAAAACACAAGCCTAATTGCAAACGGGTTACAAAGTGCAAGTTTTTGAAAACAATACTGCTATAGTCTCTGTCTAAACAACAAAAATGCCAATTTGTGAAAACAGTGAAATCATGCGCATGCGTATTACGTGTTCAGTCTATAAGCTCGTAGTGTTTCTTTACAAATTGACCTCTCCAACTACTGGCCTGGCCTGAATAATACAGCGTTTTTGGTCGTTTTCACGGATCCGTGTAAACAGGGATTTATTTATTTTAAACAAGAAGTAAAGACGTTTCCGTTTTTAGTACATCGCTGTCATGTAAACGTACCCTAAAGGCCCGTTCACACTAACAACTTTAACTATATAGATAACTATAACGATAACTATATTACAGTCCACACCAGCGGACGAAGCGGTTCGGTTTATTCTAAGCGTGCTTATCTGTCGCTCTAAATGCTCGAGCTCATTATAGCAGGATTGATTCTGATTGGGTGTCAATGTTTTCAATCGTTCATCAGCTGGATAAAATCGTTCTGAAAGTGATTCCAACGATATCTTTTCTCTGTGCCGTTATCGTTATAGCTGTGGTGTGGACTCTGCTATTCTTTAATATTGAGAACGATTTTTAGAACTATATCTTAAAACTAAAGAACTATATCGTAAACAGGCCTTAAGACTGTGATTTTGGCCCATAAACTGAACCCACCAAGAGACTCACCAATAGAGAGCACTCCATGCTTATGTGCTGCATTCGTCCAAACAGCAGGAGGAATGGTTGCCATCTGATGACTGAAGTAGTTGAAGATGTCAATATACTCCCAGTGATAGAAGGCATATGGCATCTCCACCTCTGCGCCTTGAATGAACCTCAGCAGAAAGAACAGGACCATGAAGATACTGAAGACTGGCTAAAAATGGCTTCATGAAAGCGGCATACCGTGTTTGAAAATCAGGCTAATATCAAACTCTGAGTTGTACCTGTCCTCCAGGTAGCCACCCATCATGTCATGGGACACCAATGTACGCCTAGGGCAGCTGTCCAGTGAAGGAAACCTACTAGCCAGGGGCACAGTGGCCACATTAAATGGACTTGCTTCCTTCCTTGTCCATGATAACAGCTCATCAAGAGACTTCAGACTGCAGCTGATGGGCTCAGTTGTGTCAGGATCATAGTGGATTGCTGTTAGACCAGAGAAAATGAAGGCCCAGTTAGATCAATAATCTTCTTGAAAGAATAAAACGCAGCATTAAATACCTGGCAACGTGGATCGCTCGTCATTTACGACTTCATGAACACTTTGATCGCCTGGTTGATCAAGGCAAGACTCAGAGCTGAATAAACAACCAAAGACAAGAACATGTCGTTATATGGGATGGCATAACTATGTATAGCTATAACAACTTATAAGGGAAATAAAATGCTGCTTTGAATCACATGGTCTTCAGATATAATGCAGAAAATGGATCAATCATAACTAGGCTAAATTACCCGATCTCTTCCGTTTTAGGAATCGTACTGCTTGTTGTGTCGTCCCATTTTCGTTTCCGGGGTGTCATTTTATCTTTGTCTTTTGTAGAAACACTTTCCATATACAAAAACGTCAACAGTTAGTTAGTTTACAGATAAAAGTGATTTGAAGTAATAATACACCTCTCAGTTACACAGTTAGAGAGCAGAAAGAACAGCCTTCTTCCGCCTGAGTTCTGATTGGCTGAATAAGTGCAGTACGTGTAGATCCTGCGTAAAGAGGTTGCTTTAAATCTCCACTAGAGGGCAGTAGACTAGACGTATAAATGACTGGTGTATGAACTGTTTATCAACACATATTTCTCATGTTTATTTTAAGCACTCATAAAAAGCCATAAAGTCCTTTTTAAAAAGTATTGCGAATTTTCCAGCCATCTTACATGCACTGCACATAAAAAACATAAACAAACCAGCCAGTGATCATTTGAGACTCGAAAGTAGCCTACATTTAGTGACAATAAACAAGACGAGAAGTACAACTGTGATTCATGGAAACATTTTAGAATAAATAACCAATTACCAAAATATTATTCAACCATGTTATGCCGTAAGGCTTCACTGTGTGAGGCCTCCAGTTTCTAGCTAAAATATTAAGTATTCATCTGTATAAATCTGAATTAGAGAGGAGCGAAAATATATTAAGAATAATTCACACTTTTTGTCCTTTTTTTGTCTTCATTCAGAATGCTACAATACCTCTCATGACCATTCTCTTTTTGTAGAATAATCATCCAGAACATTTGTTGGCGGCACAATGATTCTCTTCTGGGGTTTTTTCTCTTAGTCAGAATCCAAATCGAGTGCTTATAACAGGATAGATGAATGCCATGGAAATCTGGAAGCTTTATTTTTATTAACACCTTTAATGTAGTAAACATTCGTTTTCCCCCCTGACAGCTCTGGTTTTGGTATACAAAAAGTTTATAAATCCACGTTATAAGACCAATATAATATCACCAATCAAATGTTTTAGCAACACATCAAATGCTTGTGCACTCACATTAAATATTCATCCATCTATTTACTTCTGGCAAGTTAGATACCCATGTTTCATTCTTTCTGCAAACATTCAAACAGATAAACTGTCAAGCCAAGGTTAGCTGGAACTTGACTCAAATGTGTATTGTCATCCCTATCATTTCCTGTCATTCTTTTCTTTTTCCCATTTGCTTTAGTATGCTTCCATAATAGGTAATTTTGGTTCAGAAAAAAAACCCATAGACATTTCAATTCAAATTCTGATGGAATAAGCAATATATGCATTGAACATCTGTGTGTTCGTATTGATGGCCCACATTCTGTTTGGCACTCAGAGAGAGGAATGGGCTTTGTGTTTTTTGTGTTACACCACAGCATGGATCAATCCTCTGATGCCCCCCAGGGTGATTTTAGAGGCCAGTCCCGTTCCCGCCAGAAAGGCTCAGAACAAACTGCAATGTTCTGGCAATGAAAAGGTACAACAAAACTGGCTACAGAGACTATAAATGCTCCTTTCTGACATTAGAAATTAAAGAACAGTACCTAAATGTTTCATTGAGCTAAACCTAAACCTGATTTTCAAACAAATAGCAATGCCTTTAGTTCAGCTGTTACAATTCATAAACGAATTTAGCTTCTTCAGTTATACAACACAACGACAAACATAAACATAAATTCACAACACAACGAAATGAATCCACAACACAACGGAAAATGTACAACACAACGGAAATAAGCCACAACACAACGAAATAAAGCAGCAACACAACGGAAATAAGCCACAACACAACGAAATAAAGCCGCAACACAACTTGCTCCCGACCACTAGAGGACTCTCGTAGCGCGATAAAGTTTTTCTTGTCATTGAGTCGACAGTCTTAAGATATCAATACCAAATTAGTTTTAACAGTATGTAACCATTGTATATCGACATAAAATATTACTTCAAAATCACCTACATGAATTATTGTTGCGTATTTATACACGAGAATGACCCGCTTCCACTGCGCATGATCCGGGAACGTCACGCTGTAGTAGCGCGTCAATTCATTCTACAGTTTGAATATGCAGCTATGTGGACTTGACTGCTATTGTGTTGTGGCTTTTTTTCCGTTGTGTTGTGGTTTTTTTCCGTTGTGTTGTGGCTTATTTCCGTTGTCTTGTGGCTTATTTCGGTTGTGTTGTGGATTCATTTCGTTGTGTTGTGGCAATTTCGTTGTGTTGTGCACTACTGGGCCACCGTATATCTAATTCGAATGAAACTGCTCTTCAAACAAGAAAAAATGTAGGACGGGACTTGAGTTTGTTTGTCTATAAAGACATGATTGGATGGTTGTGGTTTGCTGTGAGTGACACGTTGTCCCACCCTCGCGCCAGTACCCACATAGCAAAATTGGTTTGGCCCAGTGACGGGCCACACAACCCACTTTCACTTGGCCCAAATACAGCAATGAATTACGGTACATGACTGGACCAGGTCTGGTTGCCAGAACTCGGGCCACATATGGCCCATGGCATAGCCATACCTCAGCCAAATGTATGACTATAGCTGGCCCTATTCTGGACCAGGTCTGGTTGCCAGAACTCGGGCCACATATGACCCATGGCATAGCCATATCTCAGCCAAATGTATGACTATAGCTGGCCCTATTCTGGTCCTTTGTAGGACCAAACAATTCCCAGACAGCAACAGTGTCGACCCAGATCCGGCCCACATCTGGGCCGTGTGGAATCCACGTGTACAAGAAGTGGGCCGGATCTGGGCCGACACTATGTTGCTGTCTGGGTTGATTCATGTCAGCCTCAACTAAACCATGATCTAGCCACTTTATACACCCTGCTCAGCTAAAAAAATGTCTGAAACACAACAGTATTCTTAACAAATGTTTATTTTTTTCACATTTAAACAAAACAATTTACAAAAAAACAAACAAACAAAAAACTTCTTGAATGTCAAGCTCTTGAATGTCAGCTCTTGAACAAGTCTTTTCCATACCGTGGCTTTACTCAGGTCTTTTGTTCTTGAACCTGAAACAAACACAAAAGAGAACATTATAAATTGAAAAAATATTTATATAAATTATTAATAATATAGAAAGCACACACACACACTGACACACACCAAACAAAAACAATCATAAATGAATAAGACTACAAGGTCCGTGTACGTTTTGATAAGTTTGTTTTTCAGTTTAAAATGAAATAAGCAGAAACAAGAAAATGTTTTTTTTTTTAAATAAACAAAAATATAAGATTTTGACTATATTTTCATTTTTTGGTTCACAGCTGAAATCTTGTTTTTTTCATTTCTTCTTATTTAATTTCAAAATGAAAGACAAACTATCAAAACCCATAAACCCACTTGCTCACTTGTTACATAATTTATCAAACAAAAATTTTAACAAATTGCATAAATAATGAGTGATACCACAACAAAATCCACAATGGATTAGAAATGCAAACACACACACACAAACATAGGCTAAATTTGATGTCAAATGTTTAGGAGGTCCAAATCTAATCTCTCTTTTACTCACCATGGCTGACTTACATTTAACGTTAGGCTACTTGCTAAAAAATACAGTCAAGCTGTTTTTCAAAACTTTAAACTGCCAGTGTGTAATATACATGATAATAACATGTAATCGCTGTAATGATGTAAGTTAGCATAATTGCAAAAAATTTATAGGCTATTTCTTAAATGTTAAACTTTTTTTGTATGTGTTACAATACTGATTTTATCTCTCTGTGTCTCTGCATATTTGAAATTTTAAGAGGACTTTGTCGTGATATATTGTTTATATAACACAAATTAGCATTAAAAATTATCGAACTTAAAATTTGATAATCTCTATAGAAGATATAAATATCATAAGGGCACAAAATTGTTAAAATCCTCAATCAATAGAATATAAACAAAAGTAATCAATATCCTTATGATATTTATATTTTTGTGTGATGTTTCAGGTGCCAATTGCTGCTATACATTTTAGTATGTTAATCCATCAGTGTATGTCACTTAAATTTAAATAAAAATAAAGATGTCTGATGTCATTTAACGTTAAATGTAATCGACGAACATTTAGTCAACTTCTACATTTTAACAGCTACAATTATACATTGTGGCACATCTTTAACATTTCACTTTCCGACTATACTAACTTATACTAACTCTAAAATTAAAAATGATCACTTACCAAACTTCGCTCGCTTTGAGGTGAGAAGTCCGCAACCGTTAGTGAAATGCAGTCGAGTGCATCAGTGCGCGCCCACTTCTTCTTCGGCAGCGCTGGATCCGGAAGTATAAATAATTTTTTTTTTTTTTTTTTGTGTTGAAGCGTTCTAAACCATTAACTAAACCGGCTAAATCGCAAGATTGCACAGTTTCAATTGAAGGAAAAAAAAAAATATATATATATATATATATATATATATATATATATATATATATATATATATATATAAGAAGACAAAAATACAAGATTGAGTGTAAAGACTACAATGAGGTAAAACTGCAAACCCATGAAGCATTGCGGTTTAGGCGCGCTTTCTGGGCGCGTTTTTCTAGATGCAACCTGATTGGTAAACATTTTTTAAAAATGTTTTTTTTTTTTTTTTTTTTTTTTTGCCATATTAGGACGTTGTAAGAAAGAAACGATTGGCCTTCTTGTGCATGAAATGAGACAATCAAACAATTCAATTTATGGTGTTTCATATTTTAAATTATTATTAGGCTAATTAAACCTTGTTAATAGAGAGCAATAAGCCCATGGTGCAAACAGGAATAGGGCAAACAGCTGTGTTTATGAAAATATTATCAATTATAAAATATCTGAAATTACATTTTAACTGTGGGATAAGTCTGGCCAGACATATGTGGGCCACATTTCTATATTTTACGTGTGAGACAAATAATACACGTTTTAACCACTGGCCCATATCCTGTTTGCCGTCTTAAAAACGGTTCAATCTGCCCATTACCGGGCTATGTTCGGTTCACATATGCCTCATGCCAGTGCCGACTGAATGCCGTGCCGGCTTCATGTCAAATCTGGGCCAGAATTCGTTGCTACCTGGGAGCAGCTTAAGCTACAGTCAGCAAACAAATTTGGCCAAGATTTGGCATGTGTCTGGCAAAGCTGGCATTCATCCGGCACTGGCATACAGCATGTGGGCCAAACATGGCCCGGGTTTGGCAGAGATGGCACTGGATTTAAGACGGCACCCAAGACATGGGCCAGATATCAAATGGAGTATTTGGCCCAGATGTCAAATATAGATATGTGGGCAATATATGTATGGCCGATCTTGAGCCACATTTAAAATCATTTTAAAATATTTTTGAGTAAAATCCCAATGTTTTCCCATACAGAAAAGTAATATATTCACAAATATGTGAAACACTGTAAAATATATTGAAATACATTTTGAAAATATATTTTTAAAATGCATAACATGTTATTGTTAAATAACATGTTAACATTTTCACTGTAAAATATATTTTACAGTGTTTCACATATATGTGAATATATTACTTTTCTGTATGGGAAAACATTGGGATTTTACTCAAAAATATTTTTAAATGATTTTAAATGTGGCTCAAGATCGGCCATACATATATGGCCCACATGTCTATATTTGACATCTGGGCCAAATACTCCATTTGATATCTGGCCCATGTCTTGGGTGCCGTCTTAAATCCAGTGCCATCTCTGCCAAACCCGGGCCATGTTTGGCCCACATGCTGTATGCCAGTGCCGGATGAATGCCAGCTTTGCCAGACACATGCCAAATCTGGGCCAGAATTCTTTGCTACCTGGGTAAATACTTAAAAGATATCGCTGCAAGGTTACGGAAAGGACAAATGAAAAATGATGATGAAAATTTACAAGGGCACGTGAATTAAAACAATAATAATGTGCATGGATAAATCATTTATAATAAATACTGCATTAAAAATATTCATAATTAAAGCTGCAAGCAGCATTTAGCGGTGTTCAAGCAGTTAAGGCAGTTAAGCGTATAAGCATCAAAAGACATTAAGTTTTATGTAGCAAGCATTTAAATATTTCCATCATTGATGGAATAGACTATTTTTAGCATGATTTACCATGATATACAGCATTTTAGTGTGATTTTTTAGGCCTTTAATCACAAAAGCATCAAAAGACATTAAGTTTTATTTAGCATACATTTAAACACTGACATAATAGATGGAAAGGACCATTTACAGCCAATACAGGCAATTTACCATAGGAAATGAATGGTTTTGAAGATTTTCAACAGTTATAGCGCCACCTATGGTCCGATCTCCATGAAACTTTGCATGCTTCTTCACCATGTCATGACACATGTGCTCATCAATTTTTGTGAAGTTCTGAGTTTTTATTTATGATTTATAGGCTTTTGAGTGTATTTTGACACGCACCCTTTTCTAAATGACCCTGTTACAGTGAACCAAAGGGCAAAGTTCAACTTTTTTTTGATAATTATTGATCTAGAGAGTCCAGAGAATTGTCCTAGACTGGTCTGGTTCCGATCGGGCCAAAAACCAGGGACTAGTTCGCAAAAGTAGGTTTTGGACAAAATTGGCCATAACACATTTTTGCTCAAATCGAGAATCCGAGATATACATCTTGTCCGTCTTGATTCTAAGTCAAACGGTCTAGGAGATATGAGCAATTTAGTACTTTTGGTTGCTGTAGCGCCACCTATGGGCCAATCGGGGTCATACTCTGACAGGTTCTCCCCAAACTGAGGCCCTACCACCTGGCCAGGTTTCAAGTCTCTAGGCCTTACGGTTTGGGCTGCACGATGCGTTTTAGGTTTTTTTTTTTTTCAAATAGCAATTACAATAGGTTTTCAGCACTTCGTGCTTGAACACCTAAAAATGCATACAAATAAATAGCCCATTCCATATTCCATAAAAATAAGAGTTGTCTATTTTGATTTAAAGCTCCTCCAGAAACTCAGTATAGGCTATGCATTTTTTTTTTTCAGATATAATTTTTGAGATAACAAAGTGAGCATTTACAGTTTACACTCATAGGACTATTTCCTGTTCTGCAACTTTAATACAACTTACGGAAACTTAAATATGAACAGGTTATTTTTACACAGTTGCACAAGACACAAAAAGAAATGCTTACATCACACGCAAGATTAGGTGAACATGACAACAGCAGACTCTAGGACCCAGTCCACAGAACACCGGCTAGTCGCGTTTCTCTTTCTTATTTACGTCTATGTTGTCGTACGTTCTGCTAGAAGCTTGTTCCGGTGATCAGAACTGAAATCTGAAGGTGGAAGAGAATCATTTGTTTAGTAAGTACCATTTACATTTAGTTGATATCATCCAGGAAACATATTATGGCAATTAAAGGATTTGGATAAACATGTTTTAGTGCAAAAGGCTGTCAGTTAACCTCTCCAGATAAATATACATATTTGCACAGATCTTGTAGGACCTTGTTGAAATGTTAATTTGATGTAGGCTAATGAAGCGGAGCTGATGTGCTAAGAAATTTAAATCTGCATGTAGGCTATATTGATTATTAAAAAATCGACATTGCACATAAAGCCTCATTTCATAATAAGGCTATTGTATTTATATAGATATCATGCATGATAAATTATGTACTAAGTATTTGTGAACTTAAATATCCTTGCATCTTATTATAAATATGGACTGCGCATGAGCCTGTCCCGCATCCATGCAGCATCCCTTGATATATTCCCCAAAATAGCCTACAAACGTAACAGGTGACTCGGAGATACGTAGCTAAGAATTACGGAACACTCTGACGTTGTGAAAATGCATCCAATCAATGTATAAAACAAAGAATAGTGTTATACTAGCTGATCTGGAAAAAAAGATATTAAAAAGTTATTAGAGGCTTGTTTTACAGAAATGCGTCGGACCGCGTAAAAGTGCCGCTATTGCGCATCTGACATTGTACGTGATGAGGAAGGGCATTTAAGGTTCCATTTTAACCAGGTGAGTTCAGACGTAGCCTAGACATGCAGTTCATTAGAGCAGAATCAAGGAATATTATGAACGATCGGCAGATGTGCTGGCTTGTGCGTTTCCTTAAATTTTCCATTTCCTTACAAAATGTAGGCTAACATGGCAATAGCTTTCATTACAAATAGGCTAGTTAGGTTATTATTACTGGTCAACAATAAAGCTGTGGCAATATAGTAGCCTAGTCATCACTGTAAAAAATAAATAAATAAAAATACAAAAATGATAGGCTACATAGGCTACATTTTAAATATACAAAGAAGCTCAGAGATTTATCACTCATCAAAATAATAAAAACGAGATAACCTAATAAATGATAGTCTACTTGTTATCATTATATGCAAGACATAATAAAAATGTCATAAAAAGTCATAATAACATTTTCTCTAATAGCGGCTCTTGGCCATAAATTTGGGTAGGGCAGATTCTGAGTCTTAGCACTAGTTTATGATAAACATTTAGAAAGCTTTATATTCTAATCAATCGCTGAACACATCAGACACACCTTTGGCAGAATTCTAATGTCCTTGCGTTATTCAGCCTGAGGGTGGCGCTCCAATGATGATTGACAGACGCATAGAACGTCATATTACGGCCATTTCACACCGCACAGACAACCGTGACAAAACAGCTGGATTTAGAATGATGAAAAATAACTGTTCACAATGCGCCAACAGACACCAACAAACACTGATTGAACATTTTTTTTGTATTATGCTTCAACAACACAAACAAACAAGGTACCTACATTATCAAATCTCTGAATATAACCGCAATTGTTCACACTGATTGAACATGGTCAGCAGGGGCAGCGCCAAATCATTTTTAACGCAGATGCTGAGGAGGTGCTAGATCATTGTCAGGGCGAGCTGCGCAATTATATGTATATATATATATATATATATATATATACATATATATATATATATATATATATATATATACATATATATATATATATATATATATATATATATATATATATATATATATATATATATATATATATATATATATATATATATATACACTCACCTAAAGGATTATTAGGGACACCTGTTCAATTTCTCATTAATGCAATTATCTAATCATCCAATCACATGGCAGTTGCTTCAATGCATTTAGGGGTGTGGTCCTGGTCAAGACAATCTCCTGAACTCCAAACTGAATGTCATAATGGGAAAGAAAGGTGATTTAAGCAATTTTGAGCGTGGCATGGTTGTTGGTGCCAGACGGGCCGGTCTGAGTATATATATATATGCAAACATGAGTGTATATATACTCACCTAAGGATTATTAGGAACACCATACTAATACTGTGTTTGACCCCCTTTCGCCTTCAGAACTGCCTTAATTCTACGTGGCGTTGATTCAACAAGGTGCTGAAAGCATTCTTTAGAAATGTTGGCCCATATTGATAGGATAGCATTTTGCAGTTGATGGAGATTTGTGGGATGCACATCCAGGGCACGAAGCTCCCGCTCCACCACAACCCCAAAGATGCTCTATTGGGTTGAGATCTGGTGACTGTGGGGGCCATTTTAGTACAGTGAACTCATTGTCATGTTCAAGAAACCAATTTGAAATGATTTGAGCTTTGTGACATGGTCCATTATCCTGCTGAAAGTAGCCATCAGAGGACGGGTACATGGAGGCCATAAAGGGATGGACATGGTCAGAAACAATGCTCTGGTAGGCCGTGCATTTAAACGATGCCCAATTGGCACTAAGGGGCCTAAAGTGTGCCAAGAAAACATACCCCACACCATTACACCACCACCACCAGCCTGCACAGTGGTAACAAGGCATGATGGATACATGTTCTCATTCTGTTTATGCCAAATTCTGACTCTACCATCTGAATCTCTCAACAGAAACCGAGACTCATCAGACCAGGCAACATTTTTCCAGTCTTCAACTGTCGAATTTTGGTGAGCTCTTGCAAATTGTAGCCTCTTTTTCCTATTTGTAGTGGAGATGAGTGGTACCCGGTGGGGTCTTCTACTGTTGTAGCCCATCCATCAAGGTTGTGCGTGTTGTGGCTTCACAAATGCTTTGCTGCATACCTCGGTTGTAACGAGTGGTTATTTCAGTCAAAGTTACTCTTCTATCAGCTTGAATCAGTCGGCCCATTCTCCTCTGACCTCTAGCATCAACAAGGCATTTTCGCCCACAGGACTGCCGCATACTGGATGTTTTTCCCTTTTCACACCATTCTTTGTGAACCCTAGAAATGGTTGTGCGTGAAAATCCCAGTAACTGAGCAGATTGTGAAATACTCAGACCGACCCGTCTGACACCAACAACCATGCCACGCTCAAAATTGCTTAAATCACCTTTCTTTCCCATTCTGACATTCAGTTTGGAGTTCAGGAGATTGTCTTGACCAGGACCACACCTTTAAATGCATTGAAGCAACTGCCATGTGATTGGTTGATTAGATAATTGCATTAATGAGAAATTGAACAGGTGTTCTTAATAATCCTTTAGGTCAGTGTATATATATAAATTATATACCCTATAAATAGTTTTAATAAATGAGCAAAAGTTGGCCACTCAATATTTAATGTCGAATTATTTTAATTATCACAATTAAAGTTTTAATTTTATTAAATTGAACAAGCACAACATTCATCATTCAATCAAATATTCTTAAAGATTTATTATTACTGCTAATGTTATTTCGACATAATATGTGTGCATGCAACAAGCAAGATGTGCATTTGTAAATCCGGTGCCAAGAGTGCACTGATTTTTATTAATAAACTACTGTTTTCTGTGTCAGTGTCGGCTGCAAAGATGAAGTTGACGATCGCCATCTCCATAGTGAACGCGCCTAAAGAGAAAAATGCACACAATGGATTACATAATCAGAGAGTAGCCTATTTCTTTTCGTTTTGAATTGTTTCGTTTAAAGGCATTTCAAGCTTTTTATAGATATATTTCTCATGTCTGTGAGGCATACGCTAAGTTTCGTTAATTAATGATAAGGTGCGCTCCAGTTCACATGCAATCCAAGTGACCGCGCCGGCACCTCCATGTCATGATTATATTGTCTGCTATATTTGCTTATTATTTATTAAATCCAGGCACATTTTTTTATGAAAAAATTATTAAAATTAAGATACAATTTATACAACACAAAATTAACTTTAAAGAAAGGCTTTCTACAAAACAAAACTTAATGAAGTGGTCAAAATCATATCTGACCCACTCCATGTCTCCTGATATATTGTGGATCCTATCTTACTCATGCTGTTCACTTTTCATAATCAACATAGATGGGGAAAAAAATAACATTATAATATGGACAAATATGAAATTAAATGCGCTTATTTAATGGCTACAACACATATAGGCCTACAGACTCTCTATTTGTACAAATTGCTGCACATTCATTTAATTCAGAATTTTGCACACATAAGATGAAAGGCATTTGTTTGTGCATAGCAAAACATATCTGCAACATTTATCAAGTTCACGGATAATTGTGCATGCATTTATTATGCTAAATTTATTATGATACTAAAATCATAATAAAGTAGGCTATATTATACAAAAAATCTGATGATCCCAGAATATGAAAGCAACGTGTTTAATTACACGTTAAGCATTTTCCTCCCATAGAAAACCATTATAAGAACGCTTAAAGGGATAGTTCACCCAAAAATGAAAATTCTGTCAGTAATTACTCACCCTCATGTTGTTCCAACCCTGTAAGACTTTCGTTTATCTTCAGAACACATATTAAGATATTTTTTATTAAATCTTTGAGTGGTCTCTCTCCTTCATATTATTCTAGGTAATTGCATCTGCTGGCCCAGAAAAGTTATTAAAGACATCGTTAAAATAGTCCAAGTGACTACAGTGGCTCAACCTTAAGTTCATCAAGCGACGAGAATACTTTTTGTGTGCAAAAACCCCTTCAAAATAACGACTTTATTCAACTATTCATCTTCTTTTGTGTGGGCCTCTGAGTGAGGTAACATAGTGTAACAGCGCAGCGCTACGTCAGAACGTAGGCTCACTATTGGCTGACGCTGGTCATGAGTAATAGCGGATTATCAGTGCATCCCAGTTGTCTCCGACGAAAGTTTATAAAACTATCCCGTGTAAAATGATCACTACAGAGGCGGGTGTTGGCGGTGATCCTCAGCTCTCCATCAAGGTTGGCTCTTCACAAAATTAATCCACCTCTTCTTGATGTGATCGTTTTTAGGAAATTTAAATAAAGACACCGATCTGTTTAGTACATGATCGCATCCAGGTAGTAGCCTACGCATTTCCGTGTCGAAGGCATAGCTAGCTAGTGTAACGGAGCCCAGCTAGTAGTTGCTGTGCAAGTAGTGACAGGCGATCGTCAACTGTGCGCTCTAGTGACAGACGCTAGGGCTGCAGTCTTTAGCCTCCTTGTTAGAGCGCCTGACAATCATGCCGGAGACCCGGGTTCGAGGCCCGCTCGGAGCGGGTCGAGTGGGACCCGGGTGGAGGGGTTACATTAGCAAACTGTAGTAACTAATAGTACTGACAGTAATCGAGCGGTGAACTGATGCGAATGTGCTCGTTAGGGGAGGGGCCAGCCTCAGTAGCCTCAGTGCGTCATCAAGTAGGGGCGTGTCCAGGAGCTCAGGAGTGCGTCATCGAGCCCCGTTTTAGCCCCGCCCAAAAAATCCGGAAAATAGCCATGGTGAAAAACTGTTTAATGGTCTAACTCCACAATTCAGTAATTTACAGTTCACAGTCTTTGTAATATGTTTTAGCAACACATTTCTAACATTTCTAATGGGTTTAGAATTTTTTTTTAGAATTGGCTTTACAGGGATTTATTGCGTTCGAATGTTGTTTTAGAATGTTGAAAGTTAGGAAAACAAAGTTATGTCTAACAAACATAACACAACAGAACTACAGTATATAAAAGCTATTCACATGAGCAGGTTATTCTTTCATTAATTTGAGACGCTACTCCACATAGGAAGAACAGACATGCCAACTACTGACCTGATGCAGACACATAGCTGAAGCTCTCTGAGTGTTATTGTCTTGTGGATCAGGGTTTACGTAAGGTCACTATATATCCTACTCACTAATAGGTCACTAATATATCCTACAATTTTATTTATGGCAGCCAGTAAGCGTGGCTGCCAGAAATCTGCCCCAATGGCTTTCAATGAGAGCACGCTACAGTTCCATTTTCACCACATTTACATTGGAAATTTGATGTGGCGCTGTAGAGCTGGAGGGCTCCAAGACCGGCATAAATAAATGCCTGTACACAGTAAACGTTAGTCTGCAAGATCACTTCATCTGGAAAGCATCTGCTGTTTACTAAAATCTGATAGACGTCTTTAAGATCAGTTTTACATACATTCTAAATCATAAGCATCTTAAAGACATTTTCTAAACGTCTATTTGACATCTGACAGGAAACGTCCTATTGACGTATTGCAGATGAGCAAACACACAAAAAAATACGTCTTCCAGTTGTAAACACGCACATCAAATAGACGTCTCCGTGATGTACATGTGCTATCAGGGTGCGCTACATTTTAATATATCCTGCTCACTTTATGACTTTAAGTTGACTAGAAAATCCGAAAAATAATTGTTGCAGAATGCTGAACACATTTATAATTTATTATTAATTCAGTGCATATAGACGTCTATGTGTGGATGAATATTTTATTGGTCCCTGACACCCGCGGCTGTTATTCAGTATACTGTAGGTGGAATCTCAGAAGAAAGCCATTAAGATGTTTGCATTGTGAAATTATTTTTATTACATCAAATTCTGTTTTTGGTGTGAAAATATGACCCGTGCATTTTATTAACAGCTTTGTGAGACCTGTACACAACATTTTATTACTGCAATGTTGCCCTTATGTGGAATATTTCTGTTAATCAGATTTTTTTTTAAATAAAGTATAATGAAGTATAATCAATGGGATTTATGTTAACAATAATATAGTCATGTATTTGACAGTAAGAGAATGGAATGTGATCCAATATGCTGAGCTGAGCCTCTCGTTTTGACATTAGAGAAAATATGGGATGAGCTGAGACTTCTTGCTCCACTTAATAGGTTGGGGCCTAAACAGACTGGAGTCATAGCCAAAAATGGTAAAAAGTTGATAAACAATAGTGGCATGTTTGAAATGTATTATTGGCCACGCCTTAAGGGAGAGCATATGGAAAACTGTATATAAGAGTTTGCAAAGACAGACTCTATAGTTGCTCTGCAGACTTTATATCTCTGATGTCTTCTGGCATCAAAACCCAAGACTTCGAGAGTGATTCTTCACAGAGGCAGCAGAAGACACGACACAACTCCTCTGCTTTGTCATTTGACTGAATGGGATTTCTGGTAAAGGGTCCTGAAGGCATTATTTTTGACTTGCATACTACAAAGTATTCCCCTAATAACGTGTGTGGTTGTCTGATCTTTCCACAGAGCAGTAGAGCATCATGGGTGGAGTGGCACTGGATGACGGAGGAAGTAGAGTGAAGGCCCCTGATGGTGGCTGGGGTTGGGCTGTGCTTTTTGGTTGCTTCATCATCACAGGTTTCTCCTATGCCTTTCCAAAGGCCGTCAGTGTCTTCTTCAAGGAGCTGATTCGAGAGTTTGGGGTGGGCTACAGTGACACAGCCTGGATCTCCTCCATCCTATTGGCTATGCTTTATGGCACTGGTATGTTCTTCACCACCAATCAGACAAAGTCTTAAAGGTATAGTTGACCCAAAAATGAAAATCCTGTCATTATTATTTAATTTCAAACTTGTATGACTTTCTTCATGTGAACAGAATGTCTGAACTGTTTTTGTCCATGTAATGAAAGGCAAATGCGTATAAAACAAGACTGGATCCCATTGACTTTCACTGTATGGACAAAAAACACATTTCTTCAAAATATCTTCTTTTGTGTTCCATGTTTGGAACAGCATCTTTATTTTTGGGTGAACTACCCCATTAATGTCTTGTAAATAACTTCAAACCAGATTCAGACAGTTCAGATGTACATAATTACTCTTCGCAGGGCCTTTATGCAGCATTTTAGTGAATCGATTTGGGTGTCGTCCAGTGATGTTGGTGGGCGGCCTCTTTGCATCCTTGGGAATGATCTTGGCATCATTTGCCACGAGCATCATTCACATTTACTTGTGTGTAGGAGTCATTACAGGTACTTCATTTACTCCTTTATTGAGTGATTGATGTCTATCCAGTGACATGTAAACATTTCTATTCTCTGATTCCAGGTCTTGGACTGGCTCTGAACTTTCAGCCATCACTCATTATGCTGAATCGATATTTCAGTGAGAAGCGTCCGCTGGCTAACGGCCTGGCAGCGGCTGGGAGTCCGGTGGCTCTGTGTTGTCTGTCCCCTCTGGGGCAGGTCCTTCAGTATAAATATGGCTGGAGAGGGGGCTTCCTCATCTTGGGAGGGATACTGCTGAACTGCTGTGCTTGTGGGGCTTTAATGAGGCCTTTGCTCCCACCAAAGATGTCAGAGACCCCTGGATTTGAAAACACACCGGATGATGGCGACAAGAAACCAAAACCCAAACCCAAGATGCTGGACTTCAGTGTTTTTAGAGACCGGGGCTTTGTCATTTACACCGTCGCTGCCTCCATTATGGTGCTTGGTTTGTTTGTGCCTCCAGTGTTTGTGGTGAGCTATGCCAAAGAGCTGGGAAACGAGGACACGAAATCCGCCCTCCTGCTTACCATTTTGGGTTTCGTTGACATTTTTGCACGGCCCACGTGTGGCATCATCGCAGGACTCTCGTGGGTTCGTCCTCGCTGCGTCTACCTATTCAGTTTTGCTGTCTTATTCAATGGCATCACAGATCTGGTGGGCTCCTTGTCTAAAGACTACTCCTCTCTGGTGGTGTTCTGCATCTTTTTCGGCATCTCTTATGGCATGGTTGGTGCTTTGCAGTTTGAGGTCCTCATGGCTGTTGTGGGTACAGAGAAGTTCTCAAGCGCCATTGGTTTAGTCCTCCTGTTTGAAGCCATTGCTGTGCTGGTTGGACCGCCATCTGCTGGTAAGTGTTGAAATTTCATTTTGAACTAAAAATGGCTGATACTGTAGGTTAGCTTCCTCTTACTTTATATGTGAATTTAGTTTTCGAAATAATTTGATTAGCTAAAAACAGGAAGGAGCATTATATGGCTGTGGTACAAAAATGCATAATACACAATGCACATGTTCTGCTGAAAGGGTTATTTATGTAAATTATTATATATATATATAAAAGATATTTAAAAAAAATTATATTTCACAATATCACTGTTTTTACTGTATTTCTGATCTTATATATCTTATATAAATTATTTATACAACATTTCTAATTTTTTATGTGGACTAAAGGTTTTGTGCACTAAATCAGCCTTAACAAAAGCAGACTGACAACTCACCAACTAGTCAGTTATGTTATCCATGTCATGTTTTGCACATCCCTAATCATTAAACCTTGATACACTTACTGTAATCTATTGAGTCTTTGAATGCCGTTGAAACCTTGTTCTTACTTTGTCAAGGGCGCCTTTTGGACTTCACTAAGAATTACATGTATGTCTTCCTGCTGGCTGGGATTGAGGTTGTGTTGTCAGCTTTAGTGCTGGCCATATGCAACTTCCTGTTCATAAAAAAGAAGCCCGAGGCACCTGAGGCTGCAGTGGAGGCTGGAGAGACAGTCAAGGCAAAGAATCACTCCTGTACGCCACCCATAGAGGAGCCACACAAGACCAGTGGAAACTCAGAAAAGCCAAAGAACTCGGGTGATCTGAGACCTGAGAGTGTAGTGGAGGATTCAACAGAAGTGGAAACATTTCTTAAAGTTAAAGATGGGCAGAAGATGAACGTCACCTGTAGTCCAGAATCTGACCTCTGAAGGACATCAAGACTTTGACCTTTTCTGCTTACGAAAAGGTTGTGAAGACACAAACAAGAGGAGATTGAGAGTTGCAGTGTTAATGTGTTTCACTGTGTAGTCTGATGTGATATCCTGATGCGTGTTTACTGACAGATGAATATTTAATCAATAATAGAGGCCTACACTGCACTCATGCTGTTCAAAATATCGCATTTGCACTGCCACACAGAGATCTGGACAAGCCACTCTCTGCACGTCTGTAGCTCAAAACCACAGACATTTCTTTGACTTACACCTACGTTGACTAGGTTAAAGGTGCTGTAAGCGATTTTCTTATGGAATGGTTTGGAGAAAATTATTTTATCTACTGAAATGACTACTGAGATATCACACCGATCTCCGTGACTGACATAAACAGTAAAAGAAAAATTGGCGCCGGTCAGAAGCTTTTTTTAGCCAATCGGAATACATTTGAAAGTGCTTTCTGCCGGTCAATCAGTCCATATATGACAAACCGGACACTGAGAGTGTGATAGATTAACTTGGAAGAGCAGCTTTCATGAGTTTGGAGGGGTGCAAAATGTTTGCAATTTTGGCTTACACAGCTGAAAGTTCTAGAAGAACAAAAAGCGAACGGAACAAAAAAGGACCAGGAACATAGTAAATATGAGTCAAGCTTTTAATTGCCCCTTTTAAATTTAAGCAACACTTGAGTATTGCTTGGTCACCATGATTACACCAAAACTGCAGGGTTTGAGAAAGAGGAGGCGTGTTGCAAGAGGTAGGGACATTTTGGAAAAAAATTGTTTGATTATGAAGGCAGATTAGAAAAATAATGATGTGCACTGATAAACCATTTATAATAAATACTGCAACATTCCATAAAAAAAGAGAAATCTTTTGTTTTGATTTCATGGTGACTTAAATATCATTACAGCGCCTTAAGAAAACATCACAACATCACAAAACTTAAGTAGACTGGTATCACAGAAATAGAAAGTCTGATCATACTCATTGATATCAGGAGAGACATCAGATATCTGAAGTTTCCACTTCTCACACAAAATGCACCTTCTGTTTACGCGCTTTTGTAATAGTATGTCCCTATCTCTAAACGATTATACTTTGGGACCCCATGCAATATGCAACTGCTTTGTTTTTGTGCGTTTTGAGCAGTGTGGTCCACTGGCTTAAGTAGACGTCTGAAAATGCCATGATTTCCTGCATAAAGATCAGTACTGTTATATTCCTTCAGTATTATTAGAACATTCCTGATAGAAAGCTACTGTAATCCTGCTGGATTGGCACCTGCCACTTACTGCCACACTTCATCTTATGTGTCTCAATGTCAAAAGACAGAAACAGGTCCGCTGAAAAGCTTATGTTAGTTCAATATAATTGTATTAGTTTGTCTTGTGAATTCCTTTTCTGACAGTGTACTTTTAACTTGTCACTGCTATGCTGAGATTGGCAGCGTAGTGAAGTAGAGAGCAGGTATCTCTGCATTTATGACTTCCTTTGAAGAGTCCTTTAGCAATATTTGCATTTACCTGTTTTTTCTCCTACTCTGAATGTAACAAACCTGAGCTGTTCAATAGTTTAATCTCAACAAATTGTTTATTCTATTTTTAATATTCAGCAAAAATGCACCAAAAATAAACGAAAACCTAAATGAAAAGTACTCAGTCAATTGATATCGTGGTGAAATTGTTTCTTTTATTTTTAGAAAATGATGACAGAAAAGCATGCAGTGTGTCCCATTATTTTGTTGTAATAGAAATGAGGTTTGACAGCACTGCCTAGTGGCATTCGTTCTAATTTTATACCAGCATCAGATCCACTACTGGTTAAACTACTTACCAGATTGAATATTTGTAATTTAAAAAAAAAAAAAACATCTTCAGTGCAGCTATGAGAAATTTAGACTCAGTAACCCCAGAATCTGCCAAACTGCCCTTCCACTGTGCCTATCTGAGTCAGGCTGGGAAATATATATTTTTTTTCATTGAGTTTAAATTTATGAATGACTGCATTATTTGATGATGACTTATCCTGTCTGCTGAAAACATAAAACCAAATCTGCTCAATAAATGTTGAATATACGTCACAGTTGTCTTCTCAAATATTTCTCCACGGGAAAAACGAGCCATTCTGTACAAATGCCAATTTTACAGCTTAAAGGGTTAGTTCACCCAAAAATGAAAATTAAGTCATTAATTACTCACCCCCATGCTGTACCAACCCCGTAAGGCCTTCGTTCGTCTTCGGAACACAAATGAAGATATTTTTGATTAAATGTGACAGCTGGATCACTCCTCCATAGGCTCCCTAAGGGAATGAATCCTGACGGCCCAGAAAGTCAATGAAGAAAATGTTTAAATATTCCATGTCACAACAGTGGCTCAACTATAAGTTTATCAAGCGACGAGAATACTTTTTGTGCGAAAAAACAAACAAAAATAACGACTTTATTCGACTATTCCTTTTCTTCCTTGTAGGCCTGAAACGAGACTTCAAGAGATTTCCACGACGCATGCGCGAGAACTTAACTGAAGTAGTTGAAGGAGATCGCAATTCTCGCGCATGCGTCGTGGAAATCTCTTGAAGTCTCGTTTCAGGCCTACAAGGAAGAAAAGGAATAGTCGAATAAAGTCGTTATTTTTCTTTTATTTCCACACAAAAAGTATTCTCGTCGCTTGATAAACTTATAGTTGAGCCACTGTTGTGACATGGAATATTTAAACATTTTCTTCATTGACTTTCTGGGACGTCAGGATTCATTCCCTTAGGGAGCCTATGGAGGAGTGATCCAGCTGTCACATTTAATCAAAAATATCTTCATTTGTGTTCCGAAGACGAACGAAGGCCTTACGGGGTTGGGACAGCATGGGGGTGCGTAATTAATGACTTAATTTTCATTTTTGGGTGAACTAACCCTTTAACCATTTCATAGTGACAATAGTCATACTCACCCTCATGTCCTTCTGAACTCATAAGGCTTTCGTTCCTCATCGAAATACTTTGATCTTTCTAATAAAGCCTAAGGGATTTCTGTTCCGCCATTAAAGTCCATCTATACCACCAAAATTTTTTATACTCTATGTGCGCTGATCAATCGATCACGTCTCTTCAGAAGACTTGGATTAAACCGCTCGAATCATAAGGTCCACTTGTGAGATCTCTTTATTAACTTTTTGAAGTATTAAAGTTTCAATTTCCCAGGTTTTATTATAAATATCTTAATTTATGTTTCGAAGACGAAAAAAAGTCTCACGGGTTGGGAACGACATGAGGGGCGGGAACATTTTAATTTTTAAGAGGGGGAGAGAAAGAAAAACGAATACAAATTACAAGTACTTAATTTATTTACACATTTTAAAATACACAAATACAGTGGCAATACAAATGAGGAAAAAAATCTTCCAGGGAAGGAAGATTTCTATAATTCCACCTGATACAGCACAGTGTGATGCAGAAGGACTGGCCAAGCAGTCGTGTGTAGAAGAATGAACCAGAAAAATGAAATAGAGAAATCCATAATAGCTCGGTCCCGACAAAGTGTACTTGTGCCTACATTTAAACACCACCAGTACTGGAGCGGCTGTTTCTGTGAGACCACCAGTGGAGAGAAAATTACTAACTTATCAAATCTAGAACGGAACAAAGTCCCTCTCACCTCTCTAAGCACTATCCTTTTCCCCAAACTCACGATACACACACACAGACAGTGGCTATGAAAAAAATGGTACTTTGCCATCACTAGAAACATCCTATATACATGACAACAGAATTTTCAGAGTTTCACCACTAGACCCCCCACCCCATGACTACAGAAAAAGCCTACGCTCTACTATGCTGAATGATATGGACAGGCAAGCTCACCTTCCATGTCCTCTGTGACTTATAGCACCAGTAAGTCAAGCGACCACACTTCTGAAACAAGGGAAAAGTAGTACTAAAAGCATTGGTAATACTCAGTAAATAAAGTTGAAGGAAAAACAAAAACCTGCATCTCAATTGTTAAAAGTTTCAGTCAAAAGAAAATCAAAAAGAAATCAGGCATGGCTTAAATAATGGCTGGTGTTCTCTCATTGAGACAAGCTGGCATTCCAAACCCAAACACAAATGTGAAAAGAAAAAAAGTGCCAGTTTGTTTCAACATATTCCCAAACCTGTCAGAATACCAGGAGTTTTTCCAAGTTTATACCCTCTGGTCAAAAAAACGAAGCCCTTTTCTAATTATTAGACTTCCTAATCTGGTATAAATGTATTTTCGTGACACTGTCCCAAACACGTGTGCCTGTGTTACTGTAAAAGCACTAAGCTTAGTCCAGGGGGTAAAAAAAGAAACAAACAGCAACATTAATAACATCAACAACTCTACAATACAGGCATTTCACAGCTTTCGAGAAAAAAAAGAAAAGCTTAAGGGAATGCAATAAAAAAAAAAAACAATGACCAAACCTAGAGTTGATAAAGAGGGCCAGGTTGCTTGGTGCAAAGAAAATAAAAAATAATCTAAAAAGCTGTAACGGTATATAGGTGGTACTGTGGGAACAACTATTCGAACCATTGCTGTATGATTCTCCACCTGGCCTTCCGTATAATAGACTACAAAAAAAACATAAAAGTGACTGACTTCATCCTGCCACATTAACAAACAGGCTTTCAAACAATTCTATTCAGTTCTGTATGTTTCATTAAGCTTAACGCTGTTAAACGAACAAAAAGATAAGATTCATCTGCAAAAGACTGTGGCCAGTGTGAAATCAATTTAATCTATGTTGTACATAAACAAAAAGACAAAAATAAAATGTTACGTTAAGAAAAAAAGTCAATGGCTATCAGTACAGCTGCATCCCAAGCTGTGTAAAAGTATTTTTTGCAACAGAAGAGGGTGAGCCACACTATCAGAGCCATTATACATGGGTTTAGCCAAGACGGTCTGCTTTGCAAAGAGGCCTCTGGGCGGCAGGAGGACGGCCCTCTCCTCCTGGTGTGTGTCAGAGGGCCAAAGGCAGCGATGACCAAGAATCACGCCCCGCCCCTCCCACCTTGCCAGCGATTGTCTGGCAGAAAGTGATGTTAACAAGCACAACTGATGTGCCTTTTTGGAGTTAGAGTAGGTGTGGGTGTGAGGAAATGTTTGTGTGGTGTATGTGACAAAAGAAGAAAAGAAAACCAAAAACTGTCCATCTCTCTCAAGTTTTTGCGTGACTCTCAAGTGTGTTTAATTGCATTAAGAGGAAGGAGGAAATGAAGTCTCTGTTTCGATTTGATTTGCTGAGGTTGATTTCACATGGTTAGAGGCTGCTGGAGAAGCCCTAGTGCAGATCAGGGCTGTGGTTGGTCTGCTCTTGAGGCGTGTGGAGGGTCTCATCGAGGTACGGCAGACTGCAGGCCGCTTGGGGTGACGCGAGAAAGAGCCTGGGGTGGAGAGGAGAGACAGACACATCAGTTTAGAAGCGCCACATGATACAAAAGCAAACTGCTGCTGAGAACATCTCAGTAGCTTCCTGAGACGTTTCTTTAACAGCCCAATTAAAAAATTTAGGCTGTTCACACAGTCGGTGTTTGGGAGTGACAACTGTTTTTGGCGTGACGTCAAAAGGACATGACGTCTTTATGGGCGTCACCAAATCCCTTCTCTAACTCTTGCATAATGCCTGTAACCACAGCAACAGATAATAAAAGTAAATAAAGAAATTGAACTTGAATCAGATACACTACTGTTCAAAAGTGGTGCTCAAGAAACATTATTATCAATGTTTAAAATAGTTGTGCAGCATAATATTTTTGTGGAAACTGGTCGTTTTTTCAGTATTCTTTCGATGAACAGCATTTATTTGAAATATAATTTTTTGGGAACAATATAAATTCCTTTACTGTCACTTTTGATACATTTTCCTTGAGTCCTGCTGAATAAAAGTTTGAAATTTCTTTCAAAAAAAGAAAAGAAAAAGAAAGGCAGTGTACTTCAAGTCAATAATGTGACATTAGCTGTCAACGGTGGTTCTGTTCATACAACATATTTCAACTTAAAATGCTCTATAAATTTGGTTGTGCCTACCAAATATTTCAGATTGTCCATATTTAAGATGGTATTTGGTTATAGAATATAAAATTCACTTTCTTTCATAACAAGCTGTGCATGTTCAATGAACCATATGTAACACTCCAAACAGGACTGACAACTATATCATTCTGCTGTGTGAACATAGTATTAGCCATTGTTCCCCTATTCCCATGAGGCATCTCAGTCTATGTGATGGGAATGTGTAGGATACCACCGACTTAAAATCATGGCTCTGAGACCCCCGTTTACAATCTGGTATAAAGATCAGCATCGTGCACAACCTCAAAGGACCGCCTATTCACGTGTCAATCAACCACAGCACTGAAACAAAAGTTTAAAACTTTGCTGATTATATATATGACTTGTAAGTAAAAATAAAAGTGCATATAAAACATGCACAAGACTTTTATTTTTTTCCGGGTCCGCAGAGATAGATTTCACTTAATACCAGGTGTAAACAGTCTATTCAGTGCTCAGAATCACCATTTTCAGATTCAGATACAGTTCTTACTAGTGGTGCACCAAAATTTGGCCAAAAACTGACACCGAAATTAAAGTTTATTTAATAATCAATCAAAAGTATTTAATAAATCAACACTCAACACTGGATACAGCAATCTGTCACAACATTAAAGAGTGTCAAAACGACATTTGTTTGAATTTTGATATAAAATTGACCATTTAAAAGCTCTGACTTTCATATCAGAAGTAACAAAGCTTATTGCAATTAATGGATGGTAGGTGTGCTACAATTTGGCTAATTTAGGCTGGTTTAGTGTTTATGCATCAACTGAAAAAATAGCATGACTAAAACATCTCGGTTCATTAAAATGACGATCAATTAAAAACGAGAAATCGATATAGTCAACCCCAGCCCAAGATAACATGTTTTCCTATTGTAGCTTATCCATGTTGTGTGCACAAGATAATTGAACCATTGTTTTGTTCAACGATTTCGGCCTTCCAAAAAGGTAAATTCATTTTCAGTCAAAACCGTTTTGGTGAAATTTTGGTGCATCACTAGTTCTTACGGGGGTTTAACTGTCCCAGTCCTAAATATTTTAGGTGGTCCTGGGACCATCCTCTGAGCTCCCCCATGGCCTGCCCCAGCAGAGGGCATGTGGCAGGAGTGGGGGGAACAAGGTTTATAACACCAAACACAAAGGAGGAGAAAAACAATACACTGTATTGTTGATTTCCACTGGAGAACACAAATGGCGGGCAATTTCACGAATGGGGGAGGGGCGACATCTAATTGTGTCTGGCATCTTTAGATGCATTAAATCTGAGGTGAGTAATTAGGTGGATACATTTTTCATGATCCTTCATCAAAGGCACGGCAGTGCAGGGGGCCCACCAGGACTCCGGGGCCAATCATGTGATGGTTACACTCAAAAGGGCGGGGGTGAATCAGTCTCTGACGTTACAGAGGGAACAAAAGAGCTGAAGAGGCAAGCCGTTCAGCAAATCTGAGACTACAAGTAAACATTTCTTTCAGGACATGGAGGTCATGAGCAGCAGTTTTACACTTTTTTACAAACAATTGAAAGCAAAAAGGCTTGTAAGTGTAAAGCTCCATTGATATGTGGGCACAGGAGCACAGTCCGGATGGTCACACTGCATGCCAGAGACAAGCAATCGGGGTTAAAAGAGTGAGACAGAGAGAGGCATCCACACTCAGGCAACTAGAGGTTACTGACACATCACAGAGTTGAGTGTAGAAACACACAGTCACAGACAGAGAGCGCTGCACAGCACACAATCAAGAGCGCTCTGCTGCACGGCATGTGCTTCCTTTCTGCTTCAGCGACTGATTTTTTATAAGCTCTCCAAACACCAGATTAAAATAATCAATTATTGGGTTTTCTAAATACATCTGAGTACATGGTGATCATGTGTAGGCTGCTAGCAGTTGTTCAGGACAGTGGGGACTTATGGGCTGGTGGGCATACGTGCATATGGGAACTTTTTTAGCACAAAATGAAAGCTCTAGCAACAAAACTCTTGATCTGATCAAATTTGATCACTGGGGTATGGAGATATCTCGGCCAGACATTTACGTGACTAAAAGGGAGGATATTAGTGCAATTGCATACTTGAACCCATCAACAGTTGCAATTATGATGTTTTGAGCAGTTTTTTCTAGCAGAGAAATATTTCAGGAGCATCTGATCCTGATGCTTTTGCACATTTTTTTGTAAAAAAAAAATAAAAATAAAAAAAATAAAAAAGCAACAGCCCAACAGTTCAGTTCAGTTAAAAATGGCTTGGAGGATCACAGTACTGTCCATCTGTGAGTAACGCATCACATCATCTGGTGTTATGAATTACTTTATCTGCAAGGATTAAAAATACCATTCGAGTCATTAGACTGGGGCGTGAGGTCATAAACTGCTAACCGGGATGAAGCCGGAATCAAGTAGACCAGTATTCATAGCTGGGATGCTTGCGGTTTCGGTGTAGAACAGTGATCGCCCAATTTTTCAATGGCCCTGGTCCCAGAAGCATTTTTCCCATTAATTTTCCCTATAGTCATTTCAAACAAATTCCTGAATTGCGAGTCTAAGCTGCAACCAAACCAATCAAAAGAACCAGGTCTGTCACGATACAAGATTTTTTACTACACTTTTATCGTGGCCAAAATAAATCACAATAACGATTTTATGGTGATAGCTATACAAATAAAAATAATAATATCCGTCAAAGTAATCTTTAACTAATTTGTTTTCTATTTTTTGGCCAATGAATCACACTCAAAATACAAGTGTAAGGAGGTGGAGAGAGAGTTTGTAATGCAAAATGAAGGAACAATATAAAACTATTGAGACATTAAGTATAAAAACAATATTTGGTGAAAGCAAAAATCCTAAATAATATTCTGTTTGAATAGAAGTCAATGAAGTCTCAGTTATCCTGAAGAAAGCTTTTTTTGTGGGGGGTGGGAAGGTGTAGGGGGGACTTGGGTCCTATCACGTACAGTACATAGCAAAATGTATGTACTGTGTATGGGAGGGGGGAATTTTTTGGTGGTGTAAATATATTTATTCTGAAGCAATATTTTCAGATTTTACATACTTAAATCTTCATATTTGCGATATTTACCCCAGACTGTCATTTATTTTTATAAAGAGAATTTTTATTACCTTATTAAAAGTATGCATCATCTTTCATGTCAAATTCTTACATTTGATCAATAAAATCAGAAAGTGACCGCCTGGGTGCTAGCCTTCAACAATGTTTGCACAACATTCTTTTGATAATATTCACAAGGATCTCAGAGCTGATGTTAGATTTATGTTTCTCTATTGAGAAAATGAACAGGGATTTTACTTCTGAAGCCCGAATGTGGTGCATTTTTGAATAACACCATGTTTTTCAATGAAACACTTAAACAGCATTTGCTAAAGATCTGCCTGCTTCATCTGACTTACATTTGGGAATGAAGTAGTGAATTCTCTCTTCATTCTGCGTGAGTGATGTGCTGCATAACAGCCGTACAGCAGTGAAGTGGGACAGGGAGGATATTACTCAATGCAGGGAAGTGGAGGTAGTCCAGGTTAAAATAAATAAATCAATAAAATACAAAAAGGCATTGTACCCAACTGTCACTCACCCAATCCTGCCTCTCATACCAGAACATGGCGAGCATCTACTTGCCGTGGTGATCATAGAGAATGCTATTCTGAAGTGGGAGGGTGGGTGGGTGGAGGGGGGAAACATATTTATTTGTGAAGAAAATCAACAACGTGGTAAACCCCCCCCCCCAAAAATGCGTTAACATAACAAATATTCAAATTACCAGAGACTCTATAGACAGAATTATGACTCTGAGCAGCATGTCAAGAATGTGTGACAAGTTTTAAAAACAACTATGCAATTAAGACCTGAAATATGTGGCAGTGGTTGGTTACACAATACAGGGCTCAACAACAAGGATGGCTAAATGGCCCGGGGCCAGTGCTTGAGTTTCAACTATCCTTGCAATTTTAAGTTATGTACGTAAGTTTTGATGCTTTGCAAATGTAACATTTTGGTGTTCCGTGATGTTTTGAACAATGTTGTTTTGCAAATTTAACTGATGTAAATATGTCAGCAACGCAACATTTTTAACTGGCAAATTTTTCAAACTGGCAAATTTTTCACTGCATTCCATAATTTTCCAGCAAAAAACACTTTTTTCCCCCACATATATAGCTGGAAAAAAATCTTATTACAAATACTTTTTTTTTTTAAATACTTTTTTCCTAACAATCATAAAAACTATAATAATAATAAGGCGAGACACTACAGGTGAATAGGGTAATTATTTTAACTAGCAGATATCACCATGAAACTTTCCCAGCTGATAAACTTTCCCATTGATAAAAAAATGTATTACAAGTTTTCTGTAATTTAAAGCCACAGTGTGTGATTTTTACCCCCATCTAGCGGTGAAAAGGTATATGACCATCCAGTGAATATTAGTTTCTGTTCCTCTCGATTTCGATTTCGTTTTAACTCCTACGGTGGCCAATGAAGTCCAAGATTAACATGGCTTCCAGTACGACCTCCTCGACACGGTGCCATCGAGTGTTAAAACGCGAAATGCGAAGCTTGATGTCCCTCTTTGGCTAAAGTACTTTCAAGACGGAGGGGCAACATGGCGACCGACATTAGATGATTTAGAACGCCAACTTTTGATGAATTTATGAGAAATCTACAGACGCAAACAGACAGTGTCGTACAATAAAGACCCAAATGGGTATTTCGGACTTTTTCACCACAGGTCAGAAAGACGACGTTATTGAAGACAAATATCCCAAAATCTCTAAATTGACCAGTGAAAAAGAACAAACGAGGTTTTTGCCTGCCGTGTCTCGCCTTAACTAGAAGAAAAAAATCGTATTGTTGAGCCCAGCAATATCGATAATACACACATATATTTCATAATAAAAACAACATATACAAATAATAATATTTAATATGATAATAAAATTTAGTAGAAAGGGAATGAAGATGAATTTCTATTTCCTTAATCTTTAAATCCTACTAAGTTATTTTGTAGATGTCTTCTACATCTATTCACATAACTGTCTATTTTACTGTTGAACGCAAATTTGTAGATAAGCTATACAGCATATATAGCCCAAAAACACTTCTCAGTACTTTCATAATAGAGCGCTAACAGCACTGTACACCATGACACCAGCTCCATTTCACGCAAGGCCACCTCAGTGCCATTATAGTGCGGGGGAGTCTGCCTCTATTTCGCGTGCTTGAACGCCATTGGCGGGTGTATTCTCGCCCGCGAGATTTCATAAGGCTTCAGTAGATTTGCCATGCAACCTAACGGTGACGCAGTGTCTCGTCCCCTCCTCTCGGGGAACCGAGGTCACAAGCTCCATCTGAGCACTCTTTCATGGCTATCAGTCTCTATCACTATCCCCTTTGCTCTAAAACAATTGAGGAGAAGTTTGTTTATAAAGCTCTTCTAACCAAAGCGAAGAAATAAAGACAGGGCCATTTAAGAGCAGCAGAGCTGGGGCCAGAGACAGACACTGCTGCCAAACACACAGGCAATGGTGGGCGAGTATTTCATGTCATAAAGTTGGTACCTGTGATGTGGACATGCGCGAGGTGTCCTGTCGGCCAGTTAGATCAGAGGAGGAAATGTTGACAGGGGCTCCACGGTGCAATCTCATACTGACCTTCCTCTCTCGCTCCATTCCTGGCAAAAAGAGAAAAGGAGGAAGATGTGTCATCAAAAGTATGTTAAAAAATTAAATAAAAAAAACACACTGGGACATGTTCACCAAAACAAAAAGCCTTCTGTTTTCCAATGTCTGAACCACAAAGTAATTACACCAAACTGGAAAAACAGCACTGTGCTGATCTTACGGCTCCATTGAGAATAAGCCTTATTTGAATTTAAGAAACTGAAGTTTACAAGGACTCTGGTAAAGGTGGGATATGTTGAGTTTATGAGTTTTTGCACCAAATTCCTTGAAGCTCTGCTAATTGAGACCATACACTTAAAGGCTGCTAACTAATGCTAACAAGACCAGTGCAGGGTCACTGTTTAAGTGTCTTGTAGGGAGAAATGTCTGTGTGTGTGTACCTCCACCCTTTGATAAAGCAAACACTTGTCAATTTAAGTCATGTTTAACAAACATCCTGTTGAGCATAGTAGCTTGCAACCCTTTAACCACTTCCTTTCAGCTAAGATGACATGAAATGAGAGGGAAAAAAGAAGCTGATGAATACAAAGCCTTGGGTTCCCTTTCGAGTCGGTCTCTCGACACTGTGTCACCGTTAGGTGGCGCTGTGGGGTTATCCCTCCTTCTTCGAATCTACTGAAGCCTTATGAAATCTTGCAGGCGAGAATACGCCCACCAATGGCGTTCAAGCGCGCGAAATGGAGGCGGGCTCCCCCAGACTATCAGGCGGCGCTGAGTGCCATTTTTGCCTGCCTCAGAATCTTTTCCTTCATTTACAGGAAGCCAGCTCGCTGTTGACGTACGCGCTCCTCAGGGTCGGAGCCCAAAAGGATTGCCACTCTCATGTAGTGTACCGGCGAGTATGAAATATTTTCTTCAAGATGCCTCCTGGACCGCGGCGCTTCTGCTTGGACGATGCCCTTAAAGGATTAGTTCACCTCAAAATGAAAATTTCCTGATAATTTACTCACCCCAATGCCATCCAAGGTGTTCATGTCTTTCTTTCTTCAGTGAAAAAGAAATTAAGTTTTTTTTGAGGAAAACATTTCAGGATTTTTCTCTACACAATGGACTTCAACGGTAACCAAATTGCTGAAGTCCAAATCAATGCCGTTTCAAAGGGCTTTGAAGAGCTTCAAAGGGCTCTGCACGATCCCAGCTGAGGAATAGGGTCTTATCTAGTGAAACGATTGGTCATTTTCTACAAAAAAATTAACCACAATTGTTCGTCTTGTTCTGGTCTGCGACGCGCCAGGCATTACGTATTCACGTTGGAAAGGTCACGCTGAACGTAGGCAGAAGTACCGCCCCATTGTTTTAAACATCCAGGATACGCACACGAAAAGACCATTTTAAACAATAAACTGACACAAAGACATAAATATGTAATTCCACATACAATACATTTTGAACCATCCTCCTCCTCCACACTTGTAAACAATGGGGCGGTACTTCCGCCAACATCCAGCGTGACCTTTCCAACGTCATTACGTAATGCCTGGCGCGTCGCAGACCAGCACAAGATGAACAATTGTGGTTAAAAATAATCAAATTTTTTTTTAGATCGTTTCACTAGATAAGACCCTATTCCTCAGCTGGGATCGTGCAGAGCCCTTTGAAACGGCATTGATTTGGACTTCAACAATTTGGTTACCGTTGAAGTCCATTGTGTGGAGAAAAATCCTGAAATGTTTTCCTCAAAAAACTTAATTTCTTTTCCACTGAAGAAAGAAAGACATCTTGGATGGCATTGGGGTGAGTAAATTATCAGGACATTTTCATTTTGAGGTGAACTAATACTTTAAGGAGCGAGTCCGTCTGAACAAATGACAGGAAACCTTCAGGACAATACTGCGTTGCTAGCCCTGCCTTAGAGAGCAGCGCTGAGCCGTGGTCTATACCTGCAATGGCCTGCCAGTTTCATGCTTTCCCCGCCGCCCACGACCCAGAGCGGTTTTAAAGAAAGAATCCGGCTTATTATGCTCTCCCCCCCGTGGTAGAGCTGCGAGCTGAGCACAGAGAATGCAGCTAGTGTCCTCATGTCGGCACAGGTCCCACACATGGCACTTCATGTATGCATCTTTCACACGATAAGCAGCCCCTCGGCTCAGAGGCTACGGTGTACAGAAAAGCACTCACACAACATAAACAGCCCCCTGTCTCAGTGCAGCGGCCTGTCGTGTATGGAACACAAATTCCCATCACTCTCACGATAAACAGCCCTTGTCTCAGTGCAGAGGTCTGTCGTGTAAGGAGTGAAAAAATCCCAGCACTCTCACGATAAACAGCCCCGTCTCAGTGTAGTGGTCGGTCGGTGTAAGGAGGACGAAATTCCCGCCACTCAAGCAAGATGAATACCCTCTGGTCTCAGTTCAGTGGTCAGTCGCGGACAAACAGACCAGCTCTTCGTGTGCTGCCTATAATGGCTGATTGTACTGAGGGATGTGCAAGTTCAATGTGCCGCCATAAATCACGTCTCAAGTGCTTTCGGTGAGTAATTAACTTTACTTATCTCCTAGTCTTGCTACTGACTATGACGTGGGCTCACAGGTGTTGCCGCTACAGCCGCTGACGCTGTGCTCATGTACACACTGATATGTGATTATGCTGTTATGTTGCCCTGTATCCTTAAGTGCAACCGGCTATTCTGATCTGGCTACGTATATTCACAGTTGTCGTCGCTATGGCCGCTGACGCTGTGCTCATGTACATACTAATATGTGATTATGCTGTTATGTTGCCCAGTATCCTTCGGTGCAACCAGCTGTTCTGATCTAACTGCGTATATTCACAGTTGTCGCTACGGCCACTGACAATGTGCTCATGTACATACTGATTTGTGATTATGCTGTTATGTTGCCCAGTATCCTTCGGTGCAACTGGCTATTCTGATCTAACCGTGCTTGCTCTCAGTTGTTGTCTCTACGGCTACTAATTCGGGTGTACTTGAGCTGAGCAGCTCATTGGTCTGGCCCTTCAAGCTGATTTGATACTGAAGTGACCGTTCTCTAATGGAACGGTCTGGTTACTGTCGTAACTGTTTCCCTGAGAAACGGCGTGACCGCCATTCTCGCTTCTGTGATAAGCGCTCTGGTTGTGCTGCTGCATTGTGAGGAAGTGTGTGCGTATGCTATGCCGCAACTTACGCTGGTGCTAAAAAAAATTCTTGCCTTCTATGTTTAACACCGGCTGGCCGTTGTTTTTCATAAGGTGTAGTGTTGCTTACACTAGCCACTGTACACCCTGGCACCGACGCCGACCATAGCCCTCATGATGCACTGACTATACAGCTGTTCCTAATACTTTGCCTCTCTGCACTCGCTCCACGCAACCGTTATCTAGCCATGCCTCAGTCCCTTGCATAGAGCCAGAGCAGCTATAAATCTAGAGAACGTTGTGGCCGTAAGACCACCTTTTGTATTTTGCCTTGAGCAATTACTGTTCTGTTGTGCGGCGTGACAACTGTAAGACAGATTCTACATTAGAGTGAATTCCCCCTTTTGCACCGCATGTTCTGGCTGTGCAGGGGAAGACACAGCCAGGCGGACACACTGCGCGCTTCCTGCGTGAATGGTCACTCTCGTGGTTTTATCTATGCGCAGTGCTGTTGTACACATTCATGGTGTAAAGCACAGACAAGGAATCTGTCATAATTTATGGTTTCTCTCACACAAGTAGTAACCTTTCCGGAAAACCTATGCCAGGTGGGCTATCAGGCACCTTGCATGTTGCTATGGCCTATACAGTGTTTAGAAACTGGATGTTCCTGGCAATACATGTGTTGTCCATAATGGCACCAGTATTTCTGCTACCTTCGGGTTTCATCTGCATGGTGTTACCACGCTTGTATTATGTTCATGACAGCACCGGCATCGCTGCTGCAGCGGACATCAGTACAAGGAGTTGGCCCAACCTCCGCCATTATCCACTCTGCGATGTGCTTGCAGCGGCCAATGCTTGTGCAACTTGCTCTTGTAGCCGCTATGCTGCTGAGCCTATAGGTCTCCGTTGCAAATGGAGTTCTTTTTGCTAGGTCAACGGCTTGGCTTGCTGCAGATCTGGACCTTCGCTATTAACAACGGCGGGACTTTACAGGTCCCCGCAGCGCCACCTAACGGTGACGCAGTGTCGAGAGACCGACTCGAAAGGGAATGTGCCGTGCCGTGTTACTTATCTCCGAGTCTTTGTCGGCTGCGCTCTGCTTCAGTCCAAGATTCTGAGGCAATGGCACTCAGTGCCATTATAGTGCGGGGAAGTCTGCCTCTATTTCGCGTGCTTGAACGCCATTGGCGGGTGTATTCTCGCCCGCGAGATTTCATAAGGCTTCAGTAGATTTGCCATGCAACCTAACGGTGAAGCAGTGTCTCGTTCCCTCCTCTCAGGGAACCGAGGTTACGTTAGGTAACCGGAGACGTTTTCTCCAAATCAAAACAATCTTCATGCACAAAAAAACAAGCACCAACAGACAACAGTGGGCGTCTTACCTGTGTGTGAGGTTGGCGTGAGGGGTGTGGGAGGTGCTACTTCTTGCGTTCCTCTGGGTCTGCCTGAGCTGGAAGGCATCATGCCACGGGCAGCAGGATTCCGCCCATGCCGCAATCTTTCCTCTCGATCCCTCCGCTCTCTCTCCGGATCTTCTGCCGCTCTGTTTGCACCCTGAACAGCACAATACAAAGCATTAAGTCAAAAAGACCACAATAAAAACTAAGAACAATTTAAGAAATACAGCAAACATGCGAAGACAACCCATTTGACACTCACAAATTTGAGCATATTCCAGTCAAACACGTAGTCGTATGAAAAGCCTTGGCGGTGGAAAAGGTTCCTGAAGAGCTGTCTCAGGTAAGAGTAGTCGGGCTTGTCGTCAAAGCGAAGGGATCGGCAAAAGTTGAGGTATGTGGCAAACTCAGCTGGAAACAAACAAAAGGCAAATGTAATTTAAAAAAAAAAATCAGTCAAGCTGTTCAGATTTGAGGTCAACTACACTTTTTCAAAAAAAAAAAAAAAAAAAAGAAGGTATTTTTCAATGTTAAAAACAATTGTGCTGCTTAATATTTCTGTGGAAATGGTGATTTTTTTTTATCAGGACTCTGATGAAATAAGTAACGGCTGAAGGGGTTGCAGGCGATACAGCACAGCCTCTCGTACCTTATTGCTTACATAAAAAACCTTGTATGTATAAGCAGAAGCTTACATGGGTATCCTTTGCATAGGACTTCAATAGGAGTGGACATTTTCTTCTCACTGATTCGCTCATACTTCTGTCTCTTTGTGGCAGCCTTTAGGCCCTGCCATGGCAGAGAACCCAGGTTGAAGTACATGAGCACATAGCCAAGAGACTCCAAGTCATCTCGTCTGGATTGCTCTGTGAAAGAAAACACCCATAAACATTGTGTCATTAAGATGGCCTAACCATAACAGGTGAAGTGGCTTGATCGTAAATGTTAGGGTGATGACAGGTCAGGTCTGAATGTACAAGAGGTTTCAATAAGATTATATAATATTATTATAACTTTTTTCAAAAGACATATTAGGGTACCTATTCCCAAGTGGGTGTTGATGGAAGCGTAGCGAGCAGTGCCAGTCAAGTTTTTGTTCTCGCGGTAAGGGATGTGCTGGTGGGTGCGAGCATCTCTGTACTTCTTGGCCAGGCCAAAGTCAATGATGTAAACAAGGTTGCCCTTCTTCCCCAGGCCCATAAGGAAGTTGTCAGGCTTGACATCTCTGTGGATGAAGTTCTTGGAGTGAATGTATTCGATACGGCTGATCTGATGACAGAACAGAGGACAGGTTTAGCAAGTCGAATGACTGAATGAGAGACTCAAATAAAGCCAATGAAGGCATGACCACTGCTGAGCAAGCAGCCCTTTCACATTATGCCTCCTTTCACAATGCTTCTTGGCACTTAATACTCAGTCAAACACAAAGTGAAAGAGGACACTGGTTGTCTATGTAAAACAGCTGAAAGGATGACAGTAAAGCTTGTCGAGTCATCAGAACGCCACTTCCTGGAGTCATTATCCCATTTTGGGTGTCCTATTAAAAGAGATAGGTAGGGTGGAGAGGACAACGGTTATGGTGATCCCGTCTACAGCCTTACCATCTGGTCAGCCAGCAGAAGAACAGTCTTTAGGCTGAACTTGCGAGAACAGAAATTAAAGAGATCCTCCAAACTGGGTCCCAGCAGCTCCATCACCATCACATTGTAATCTCCTTCTGCTCCACACCATTTGATAGTTGGAATACCGACTGTAGAAGAAACAATTACCATTAGTACAGAAGATTTTTTCCTTCAATCTAATGTGGTTTATGAAGAAAATCCTTGCCAACCAAAAATTATCTTGAAAGTTTAGACTACTGAATAAAGGCGAAGTTTTACTAATATGTACCTGTAGGTTGGGAGAATCTTTTTAAAAATCTTTTCATAAGACTCAACAGAAAAATAAATTCTTAAAGAGTTCAAACTATCCAATTATTATTGAAGCATATTTTGATGGGAATATGGCACGAGGGGAATAAAGGAGGAACTTCACCCGTTAACAGCAACATAAGAGTTAGTCTGGAGTGCCCTATTCGACAGCGTGTATAGGTAATATGATTTGTGTGCCATCAGAAAACGAGAGAGTCTAGCTTTTCTAGTGTTGTTCATATATATACACAGCCAGTGTTGGGAATAACGGCGTTATAAATAAACGGCGTTACTAACGGCGTTATCTTTCTCAGAAACGAGTAATCAAACGAATTACTGTTTCCCCCGTTACAACGCCGTTACAGTTACTGACAATAAAATGCGGTGTTACTATAGCCTAATTGAGCTCACTGAAGAGGTTTTCATCCGAGTAGGCTCTCTCTCCGCCATAGGACCTGCAAGTTTATTCTCTGGTGTGTGTGTGTGTTTATGAGACGCCGGACTGGACAAAAGCAAACGCGCTCGACAATACGCGAGAGAGACCGAGTGTGGGTGTCCGAGCATTATATAGTTTGTTTATAAATAAATGACAAATTTCAGCATTAGAATAATCTCTGTAGCCTATTGGTATCATCTGCAACATTTTAATTAATTTACATGGTTATACAAATAAAATCTAAAAAATAACCTGCAAGGAACGTTCTAAAGAGCACTTTTTGTTAAACTGTTTATCATTTTAATTTGCACTACAAAGAGTGTATGTATATATTTTTTATTATTAGTTATTCATTTTTGGTACATTTCTTAAGCAGCATAATTTATTTTTAGACTTATTTGTTGGCCAGTTGTGGTCTGTGCAATATTACATATTAAAAGTTCTAAACCATCTATTATGTTTTATTGTTATACTATAATAATGATAATATTTAAACTAATATAGGCTATTAAATTTAATAGGTGTCTCTCACATTGTCCCACAGCAACATTACAATACTGTAGATTAGTGTACAATGTTTTATTATAATAATTTATTCTATAGTGTCCATTTAATTAATTTAACATTTAATATTAGGGATGCACCGAAATGAAAATTCTTGGCCGAAACCGAAAACCAAAAAAAGAGGAAACCAAGGCCGAAAACCGAAACACCGAAAGAAATTATGCCAATTATTAGTACCATTGCATTTATGGCTATGACGGTGTACACATTTTACTAAAATCAAGGCATTGCAATTGCATAAGTTAATATAAAATTTTCAAAGAATAAATCAATTACAAATTATGAAAATATTTATTTAGCACATTGCAACAATGCACAGTATAAAATAAAATTCAAACTAAAATGTTTAACTTGACCCCACTCATGTGTACATTAAATGATAATCTGGCCTGCAGAAAGGTTTTAAAATTAAAATGTTCTCTCATCAAAACAAAGCCGAGCACGAACTTCTCATCACACCAGCACCCAGTTTGCACGACTAAATTAGTTGCTTACATTTTAAAAAATTAGCATACAATAGCATAAAAAGCCTTTTTAATGAACAAAGGTACATGTTTAATACAAATGTACACAAAACTCAGTGTTTCCCCTAAGATTTTTTTCAGGGGGGGGGGGGGGGGGGGGGGGGGGCTGTTAGTGTTGCGGAGCGGGCGTGTTACGGATATGTGGTGTAATTTTTTTAGTAATCAAAAAGCATGTCTAATTAATTGAAATTATGAATCATTATACTTATACAACTTTTTTTTTTAAATCTATGAAAAAAGTCACTATTTCTGTGTTGTGTTTTTTCTGGTAATAAAATGATGACATAACACAAATTGTATCATTTATCATCAATTTTAATCATATGCAATTAAATAAACTTTTTGTCAAATAACGTGCTGCACAATGAGCTTTAGGCTACTGTTAAAATTAAAACATGGAAGAAAAATATATTATTTAAAAAAAAATTTAGTTTTCATAATTTATTTGGATTAGTGTTAGTATTATTACATTGGGACATATCTAAATTCTACAGTACAACGGTAATATATTTCTGTAAAGTTAAACCGAACTTTTATTTTGACGGGTTGCCGTGAAGACCTTTTGAGTTTCTGTGTGTTTATGTCATGATGGTAGTTTTTCTCAAATGAAGCGGTTAAATGATCACGAAGTGACATTCAGAGTGGATCTAGAGCCTGGAGAGGAAGTTCATGCATTTGTATCTTCATATAGGCAAAAAAACAGCGCAACCATCACACGTACTTCAGTGTGTGTGTGTGTGTGTGTGTGTGTGTGTGGTAAATGAAACTGCACGTAAAGTTGTCTGCACCATTCATTCACACAGAACATGCAGGATTCGTATTTAAATAGTCTTTGTGGTTTAATATTCACACACACTAGTCTACATCGCGATTTGATTTCAAGTGTAATGAACTGCTTTCTATTAATCAGGCATGAAAACGGGTCAGGGGTGGAAAAGGTGAGAAGGATATAACCCCTCTAGGGGGGTCCGGGGGCATGCTCCCCTGTAAGAAAATTTTAAATATTCCATATTTTAAAGCATCAATCTGATGCATTTTGAGATGCATTTTTTGCCAACCTAGGGAGAGCTGGAGAAACTTAACTTCAGCCATTAGTCAAAAATATTATGGCCTCCGTAGCGTTAGCTAATAATAATATTTTTTTTTTTAAAAGACCGATACCGATCCGTTACCAACGCTGTTTAAAAAAAAAAAAATCAAGTAGAATTTCTATAACTGTGTGTTGAACTGATAATCACTCTTTTGTGTGTTAAACATAATCTACTTAATACAGACAACTTCCTTATAAAGAAAAACAACAACAAAAAATATGATCATAAACTATGACAAAAACTATATTATAAACTAGATTAGTGGGTAACTCAGTAAAATTTAGTCTAGAAAAACAATAATTTTATAAAATCAGAACATTTAGTGAAAAATATATATATTTAGTGGGGAACAAATAAGAGACAATAAGTGTAGCACTAAATCTGGTAAAACGTTACACATTGCTCTTTGTATTGTTGTAAAATACATTCATGAAAAACAAGATAAAAATCAAAAAAGATCAATTATTTTATAGTCTACTATAAAATTAAGAAAATATATACAGCACAAATGTATAGCACAGCTGTTTAATGAGGCAGCAACATATGATAGATAGGGCAGAACAGAACAAAAAATACTATTAATAATCTTTCATTGCGCAAAAGTATTATGATATGATTATGAAAGACTCCAATAGAGTGCTGCACACAGCGCTTATGCGCATCCCGAGCGCTGAATGATGCGCTTGAGGCAACACGAGTCACAGCGCGCAGCGCATCGAGTACGCAGTAAAAAGTTCAAAGCACAAAGGAAATACATATCGATGCATAGTGTATTATACAGTATCTATCTATGTAGGGCTGCAACTAACGATTATTTTGATAATCGATTAATCGGACGATTATTTTTTCGATTAATCGATTAATCGGATAAAAAGTTTCAATTCGATTTTTTGTTTATTATAACTAAATAAAACCCTAAATCAGGGTTGTGGCGAGCAGGACGAGGCCGAAGGCCGTGAGAGATGCGAGACCAGTGCGTCTCACAGGCCTCGTCCTGCTCGCCACAAGGGTGTTTATGTGTAAAAGTCAAGTGTACTTTAAAAAGTGCAAAAGCCACACATTGAGTTTTACTAATATCAATATTTGTTTGTTTTTAATGATAATTGCTGATGGCAAGTTGACAACCATGATTAATGTAAAATTTACAAATTTACACAGACATGTTGTTCAGATGTGAAGATATAAACTAAAAACATCTCAAATATATAATTCATTTAATTTTTATTTAAGATTAATTGAATTATAAGAATAGTTGATAAAATAAATATAGAAAGACTGTAAACAAGCGTGTGAACGTAGAGCCGCAGTAGATCGCGTTTGAAAAACAATTAAAACTTAATAGTAGGGCTGCATGATTTGGGCAAAATGTCATATTGCGATTATTGAGGTCAATATTGCGATATGCGATATAATAAACAAATGGTTTCATGAGTCAACTTGCTTGGTTAAGCAAAATGCACACACAGACTAGTGATAATTCTGAAATGTCTCAACTCAAACTAGCAACAACAACTAAATGATTGATAACACCTGATCAATAAGCCATTGATGTCTGGATAAAAATTCTTTTAATTTTAATTTAAGTGAACTTCAAACAATCCTCACATAAACCCATAATAAATGTCATATTTACCTGTGCTCTTCCTGTCTACAGGTAGGACATATACAGAAATTGAATTAAGTTATCAAACAGTCTGCGCTGCATAAATTATAAATTATATGGACTAAAATCCTATTTAAAGATACACAAGTTCTTTGGTCAAGAACAGTGAGTGTTTTTCTCTGTTCCCTTTGTTCTTTGATTAACTTTACTGACAGAAAGCATTATTGGATGCTGGCCCTTTAAGAGTTGCTGAGACGCGGATCTCACACGCGCCTTATTCTCTCACAACTCTTTACGACCATCATAATAAAACTGCTCTTATGTTATGAAGACACTCGACAAATGATATTTTGGCATAATTGTGTGTGTTATTGTTCGTTCACTTCAAGGGGAAAGAGACTGTATTCTGGCGCGCGGTCTGTGCATGCTCATGATACTGGCGCGCGTCCGTCTTTCAGTCAGGACATTCACAGGCAGCGCGCTCTCTTTTGACTTGTCTCGATGAATGGTTTAAAGCATTCGCATGAATAAGAGCGGGATCATGTAACACTAGCCAAAGGATGACAAAAAATAACGAGACAGACAGTCTCGCGGAAGATCCGGAAGTCATCCGCAGATTGATATCTCCCTGATGCCCGCAAATTAGTTCAAACTCCCGGAATCTAGAGCGCGCAAGCAAGAGCGCGCATGCGAGACAGAAGAGACTGTGCTCCAAACATAGACTGTAAAAAAGATCTCGGTCTCTGCGCGCACGGCAGATCGGCGAAGGGAGAGAGACCTTGCGTGTGTCTCATGAAGCGCAGCGCATGTAAGACAGAGAGCATCATGATTGGCCTGTTTCAACCAATCACCAGTAAACGCACCCCGTGACGTAAGCAGACCAACTAATCGATAATGACATTCGTTGTCAACTATTTTAATAATCGATTTTAATCGATTAAATCGATTAGTTGTTTCAGCCCTATATCTATGCAATAGTTTATTGAGCCTTTTCTTTTAACAGTTTTAAATTTCAGTTACTGTGCGCGTGAAGAACAATGATAGTGCTCTCCAGTGTTGTGATCTAGACACGCGGTAAAGGAACATGATTGAGGTACTACAGCAAGATAGTCAATTTATGCGAAACCACAGAGCTTTATCTACAGATCAAGTATAATAATATTAACATTTAATCATCTTGGAGAGAGTTCATCGTTGCCGAACGCGACGCGCCGTGCTGTTTGAATGCTAAATGACTGACGACGCGCGGTGCTGTTTGAATTCTGAATGGAGAATGACTGACGACGCGCTGTTTGAACGCTGAATGGAGAATTACTGACAGCCGCAGCTGAGGGAAAAGTTTACGTGAACTTGAATTTAATGACTTAAATATTAATTTCTATTTCACATTATACTATAGTATGGCTTTATATATATATATTATACACCCCCCCTCCCTCCAAACATTTTCTCATCGAACCTACACAATTCACGTAGGTCACCTATTTTGGTTTCAAAACGGCGAATTTCGCCGAAAGGTGAGTGATTTTCATGTCTGAAATTTATTCCTAAAAAAAAAAGTACAAATTCTGTGAAATTCTGCGTTATACAGTAAATTACGTTTTTATGACTGGATTTCGTCAGCATTTTAGGGGGGGCGGGGGGTTGTTTTGGGGGGGCGGGCCGCCCCCCCAAAACAATGGTAGGGGAAACACTGAAACTTAATGAAAGATGTTTAGTGAAATTAGTGCTTGCACACGCAAGGTCTCTCGCTCGCTTTCCCTCTTTCCCGTACGCGGGCGCTATGCGGTTTGAAGCACAATCTCTGTCTCGCGTGCGCGCTCGCTCGCTCTAGATTCCAGGAGATTTTAACTATTTTGCGGCATAACTAGTCGATCACGAGTGGCTCAACAGGTAGATATATAGATAAACTCATCTTCCAGGCATTTGACCGACCAGGTTGACACTTCATGCGTGAGAAATCGGGGGTGGCGTGAGAGCGTGTGAAAGCAATCAAATTCGTGTGTCTCACGGCCAATGCGTGAGAGTTGGCAGCTCGGTCTTTCTTCTTCTCACCGATTCTTGATGGTTAGAGGACAGTTACTTGAGTCGCTCCCTATCGTTTCAAAGAATAGTACAACGGCGAGCGCGTCAAGTATAAATGCCTCGACCGTTTGAAGAGAGGTGCGCGCGCGCTGTCTGTGGAGACTCGCGCTGCGGAGGCAGGCAAAAGTATAAACAAGGCTTCCGTCTCCTCGCGGGTTCAGACATACTGAAATACGTCCACACCTCAGACATGTTGCTTCAGACAAGCCTGTGCAGTTCGCGGTTTCTGTTTGCGTCATCACAACATTTCGGCCGTATTGTTTCGGTGATAAAAGTCTTTCGGCCGAAAACCGAAAATGCACTTTTGGGCCATTTTCGGCCGAAAATTTTCTGTGGCCGAATATTCGGTGCACCCCTATTTAATATTGGGGGCATCCAAGTTATTTGACATAGGCCTATTTGAATTTTTTTTTTAAAGTAACCCAATAGTTACTTTCCCTAATAATTAGTTACTTTTATAATGATTTAACTCAGTTACTAACTCAGTTACTATATGTGAGAACTAACTACTAACTAGTAAGTAACATGCCCAACACTGTACACAGCACACTCATGATTCTCGAGGAGAGGAAGAGACAGAGGGTTCAGCAGCATTCTGGAAGGTCAGAGTTCTCTCAGCAGCTGCTGTCGTGTCTAACGTCATGTGTGCCCTGAGCCTGGCCACTGCCTTCAACAGCACAGAGATTTTGCTGTTCAGCACTTTGCAGAAAACATTTTCCAGGTCAGCTATTCCTGCGCAAACTCAGGAGGTTAAATATATCTCCTGGTCTGAGCCGCCTTTCCATTCTCATGTCAGGACAGCTCTGACACAGTCTATATTAATAGGAATTAAAATAGAAAAATGCTGAGCCTAGTGCTTCTCCATGTATGGACTCGTAGAGTGCAATTGAGATATTAAAACATCCATAAATAAAAATGAATAAATAACATAGAAGACAATGATTTCTTTCTCCCTAAAAAATGCATGTACAAATGCGTGCAGGTACCCACATCTTTTTTCAATGTAAAGTTGTCAGTGTGTATGTCTGTTCATTCTATGCTAAATAAGGCTGGGAGTGGTGAAAGAGACCCAGTTGGGAAATGGAATGCACAGGATGGCCCCTCCCACCTAAACCCACACCCCTGCGCACGCACCATCTGGCCTGGGGTCCATGTGATCACAGAGAACACAAGCGCTGAGAGGGAGGCTCACTCAGAATGTCTGTCTGTTGTGGCATGGATGTCATCACAAAGTTTGGGCGCTGCAGAGCGGACGTCATGCAAATGCTCAGTCATGCTGAGAGCGAGCAGACAGACTTGAATGTGTTTGAAAGCGAACGCCGTAGACGGCACACTTTTGCTGCTGGCGCCATAAAATACCCCCTCCAGGACTGTCATACGTCTATCTAGAATAAGCAATCGGGGCAAACCCAGCTGGAACCGGGGCGGGGGGTGGGGTGTATCCTTCAGGCACCTCATGTATATTCATAAACCATCATTGTACACTGCAACAGAAACAAAATGCCGAGAAAAAAAAATGTTTGTGCCTACACACGATATGGATGCACAACCACAAAAAGCGCCACAAATTGAACACTTCCTCACAAGGCTAAATGTTGAGCCAATGAGAAAACGATTCATGATGTTGACAGAATGCTGTGAGTAGTTTGAGATCTGATAATGCTACTGCTCTCAGCGGAGAAGGATGCGTTGACTCACTGACTGATGATGCAAGGGGAATTGGTCACGATTGGTTTGCCACCCACTGTTGCCAAACTATTCTCTAACACCATCTAAGAAATGAAGATTCTGTGAACTATACCTTACATTCAGAGAACCCTCTCACTCAACTTACTAAAGAGGCCAACGTAAGAACTATATTACGCCAGCATAAAATGGCCGTTGTTCATGAAGGCTTTTAGCAGCTGATATTGCTTGAACAAAAGTCCACAAATTTATTTCTTCTTCTACACTTACCTTTTAAAAGTTTGGGGTCATAAGATTTTAATAATTTTTTAAAAGAAATTAAGTTTTAAAATACAATAAAACATTTATAATGTTACAAATATTTGCTCTTTTGGTCTTTCTATTTATTAAAGAATCCTGGAAAAGTATCACAGTTTCCATAGAAATAATAAGTAGCACAACTCTTTCAACATTGATAAGAAGAAAATGTTTCCTGAGCACCAAATCAGCATATTAGAAAGATTTTATCCAATACATGCTTTGGTGAGCATCAATTTAAAAACCTTACTGACCCCAAATATTTGAACTGTAGTGTATGAATTTTTATATTTGTTAGAAATAATATTTTTTTGTCTTGGTATTCATTAGGGGTGTCACGATTCTCCAAATCCTCGATTCGATTAAATTTTCGATTCTAAGGTCACGGTTCGATCCGATTCTCGATTTTTCCATTTATTTTTTTTTAAAGCCGAAACCGGCCAATCAGGATGCTCTCTGTCTTACATGCGCTTCATGAGGCACACACGCAAGGTCTCTCGCTCTCTCCCTCTCTGCCGTGCGCGCAATACGGTTTGGAGCACAGTTTTTTCTGTCTCGCATGCGCGCTCTTGCTCGCTCTAGATTCCAGGAGATTTTAACTAATTTGCGTGCATCAGGGAGCCGCTACCAATATGCGGGAGACTCCCGGAACTTCCGCAAGACTTGGGATGTCTGCAAACTGTGGCTTTTTGGAAGCGCGAACGTTGTCAACATAACTCACTGGAAATCCAAAAAACTTCCACACCTGCGACTTCAATGAAAGAGGAGGGGGTTCAAGTTCTGTCGATTGGTCTCCTGCATCTGCAGTTGCCATGCTATCTTTTGAATGGCTGTAGCTAAGTTAGAGGAGGTTGACCGTAGACTTGCAGCACTTCAACACGCGTGTTTTTTTCCGCTTGGCAAGCCGACCGGACGTGAGGGGGGTGTGGCAGCATCGACGATTCCATTTTTTAATTCGAAGTTCGAGATTGTGAATTAATTTCGATCACCCTTGACACCCTTAGTATTCATCATGAAAAAGTTCTTGACAAAATATTTTTTCCACTAAGCTGGTAATTATACAGCTACAATGTAACTGCTATAATGTGTTTGGTTTGTAGTTTAACACATTCTTGATGTTTTCAAGACTAATACAATTTCAACAAACCCTCTTCTATCAGAGCCAACTAGATAATATCTTGGCGACAAAGCAGAACATTTTGCAAACAACAATCTAGAATAAAACTCAGAAAACCAAACGTTTAAGTGTGCATGGCATAAAAAAATTAATGTACATAATTGATGAATGTATGAATTCCAGTGGCAAAGAAGCACTGTTCCAAAAAGGGAATTAAATATTTGTCAGCTGGCCTGACACTATTTTACAAAACAATCAAATGACCTTTCAAAATTCCGTGTGATGACAAAACCTGCTAAGGTAAACTGTAACTTGACACCTAACTGTTTGTAATAAATATTTCATTTTGAAGAGTTTTATTTTGTCTACAGGCTCTTATGTATGTGTCAGCAGTGTGAGGTGTGTATGTGTGACTCATAGCTGTGTATTAACGGAGAAGCCGGATGGAGACCACGAGGAGCTGCTGACTGTGTGTGGAAACACATACCGCCTCCTTGCATCATTTTGTAGATCTTGCTCTCGATGTGCAGCTGTGGGTGCTTCGTTTTCACACATTCTAGCTTGATGGCTACTTCTTCCCCCACGGAGATGTCTGTGCCTGAAGATCAGAAAAGACAGGATTACACTATACATCACCAAACAGAAAAGCAAAAGAGAGATAGTGGATGGAGAAACAACCAAATTGCTTGATATGTCTACAGTAGGGAGCTTTAACATAACATATCTGCTCATGTACCTGTGACGTACAATACACATAGGACTGTGACGGTGGCAGGTGCGGTGGTTGGGGGGTTGTTTTGAATAAAAAAAATAAAAAAATGTAGTGTTTATTTCAGCAAAAAAGTGTTTAGCCTATTTGAGGAATTCCGTCAAAGAAACAACACACTAAAGCCTGTAAAGCATTGAAATAAATATCAGTAAATAATGGTAACTTAAATAATACAATAAAGTTAAATTATTGAAAAAAAACGTTCGTTTTATATTTCCACACAAAGACGAGTAATATAGTAGCCTGGATGCCAGCCCGAACCCTGCCCACAACATTTTTTGGTCGGGAAGTTCGGTATGGACTCGATCCATTGAGGAGTAATTATGATCGGCTCAGAAATTGTCGGGCCAATCAAATTGCCAGGGCGGGCTTTATACGATGATGGACAGATGATCTGCAGATACGTAATCATCACGTTATCAAAGAGCGCTTGGGTTGAACTGGTTTCCCCCTCAAAGATGACTGCAGCTGGAGAATTGAGATGTATAGATTCCGCCATCGCGTCTGTTGTAAAAGAAATCGACAGCGCATTCATTTTAAAAGACGAACAGAGAACTGCAATCAAGGCATTTGTCGATCTGAAAGATGTTTGCCGTCCTTTCTACGGTATTTCGGCAAAAGTTTAATTTATCAGCTGGCTCCGATGGTCGCTAAGACGATGGGACGCAATGAAAACCCTGTGGTTGTTGTGGTCTCTCCTTTGGTCGCACTCATCATGGAGGACCAAGTAAAAGGAACACTTGTTATTTTACTGCTACTTCCAGTGTGCGTGCAGTTGAGTTCTGTTGACAACTATGCGTAGCTCAACGTACGTCACTTTGTTGCTCTGATTGGTTGTAGGTAGGGCTGTAACGATACGCGATATAAAATCGAAATCGCGATACTCAGGTCCACGATCCTGTATCGCGATGTGAGAAGGCAGAATCGCGATCACACCCCTTCCAACTCCCAGAGTTATCCTTCCTGTCCAGAACCAGGGCTCGAATTTCTGCGCGGGTATTGCGCATAATTCTAATCATTCCCGCAGGTCTCCCATTTATAATGCGGGAAATTCCCGCAATCGTAATCCACACAGATAATAAAATCAAATCATTCTTTTAACAACTATCTGCCAGACGCAATTTCACAAACAGCGTGAGTGGTCAGCGGTGCCGCGCGCGTCTTCTATCTCTTCTCTCATAATGTGTTGTGCAAGGCAGGCGCTGCATGCGGCGATAATACACACTCGCCTTTTGGAGTCGGGACCATAGACTGTAAAAGTCTTTTTAAGTCTTACCAGTTTAAACATTCAAGCAATTTTACACTAATCAGTGCTCGCGCGCTCTCTGAGAGATTATTTTCTATGCGCACATTCATAGAAAATCCGCCTCAAAAACAGCTGGCCAGTAACTATTTTTCGCGGATTATATTGCTTTAACACGCAAAATTGTCAATTTCGGTCTTTGTGAGTAGGCTATACTCTAAACATAGTCGGTTTTGTCTTTAATAGGCATAAAACGCATGCCAGTATAATGAACACAGGATCCGTGCACTAGCTCTTAAAGTGACGGAAGCCATATGTGTCTGTCATTAATTTTGTTGTCAAAAAAACAAAAGACGGCTTTAAGTTAAAGGAATCAGGATTAATAGCCTATGCATTTAATTTATTCAGGACTAAAATACTACCCAGTGTTATTTTCCATTTGATTACTTTATTCAGTTTCTGTATGTGAATACTAGTGTTAGACCTATTCAAAAACTTTTCTCTTTAATTGTCTTTATTTGTATCTTTATTCTATTGTATTTATTTGGCTACTTTTTTCAATTTAATTAAACAATTTAAATCAAGCTTCCTTGTGATGTGTAAATTCTTAACAACAATATTACCCCATTGTAAAAATGCAATGAGTGTAAACATTTAGGCAAGATAAATGTAATAATTTTGTATGGAAAAAATTTTCTTCTCTCAAAATCTCTTTTTTTCACCACAAGCCCCGCCCCCTCAAGCCCCACCCCCGTGATAGAATCGCGATACGAATCGAATCGTGGGTCAAAAATCGTGATACGAATCGAATCGTAGGTTTGGTGTATCGTTACAGCCCTAGTTGTAGGTCTATCTAATTGAGTGCAGTGTAATTGAGTTTTTTTTTCCTGGTTCGGTTAAGACACGCCTCATAATTAAAGCCCTATGGAGCAGTATCAGACTCACATTCTGAATAGAATACGAGTATGACGAAGTCAGGCTAGTAATATAGCCTACGGCTCTGTGCTTTGAGAGGGATCAGGGATGTGGCATGTGGGACACAAGCAGGAAAGAGACCATCGATCACTTTTCTGATATCTTCATGTTTTCTACTTGTTGTAAAAAGTATGAAGAGCGAATTTTATCTTCCACAAGGGCAAGGCATTTAGGCTATGTTTGATTTTGCGCTGCTAGAGAAATCGAAACTAAAAATCACCCGCGTATGTGAAACGTGCTTTACAAATAAACTTGACGCGCTTTACCATGTCTAATAACAAGCACAAACTATGTTAAAAAGAATTTGACATGCAAATAAAAATGTAGGCTATCTGCCCTACAGCTTTTTTCTACTTTACCACAGTAAAGAATACGAATATAATAGGCCTAATTAAATCAAACCAAGGAAGAAACGTTTATAATCCCCTTCGAAAATGAGTGAGACGTGAGTGAAGATTTGGGAAAAGAAACAAGAGATTCGATGCAGGGATGAGTCACAATTTTTGAATATTCGATTAGTTGATTTAATTATAGAATATTGAATAGGTTGTGCGATTATTCTCTAAAATAAAATATCCATGTTTTCGGTGCTGATGTTCATGTAACCAGAGGGTGACGCTGCCAATAACGCACATAACAGCTGTCATAAAGAACCGGCAAAAGTAATGATTGTGAATGTGTCAAATATAGCAAGGAGACATTTGAATTGTTTATTAATAAACAAGTGTTTTCTGTCAGTGTTGGCTGCAAAGATTAAGTTGACGATGCAGACTCAGTCATCTTCGCAGTGAACGCGCCTATAGAGAGAAATGCACATTTTATACGGATTAGCCTACATAAGCAAAGAGTAGGCTAGTTGGTTTCTTTTTGTTTTGAATTGTTTTGTAGTAGACAATTCAAGCTTTCTATATGGAATATTGTTAAATTCGATGATAATCAGGTGATCAGATCGCAAACCAGAATTCAAAGCCGACAAAGCTTAAATTTATGGGCTCATGCACAACTCTCTCATTCGTCATGAATCCAAATGTTTCCATGGCTGCGATGTAACCTTTAATTGCTAACCTATTATTTCTTTTGTAAACAAAGCTTTGTGCTTCACTCGTGTCATAATATTCATGTAAAACAGAATTAACATACAAAAAATGTGTTTTGGCTGACCACCGCGGTGGTGCGGTTGTCAAGTTTACCACCAAAGCCCTATTTATACACGCATTCTCCAGAGTGAGAACAATGCAAAGCCTCTCTAGTTGAGTGGATTTAGTGTCTAAATAAGCATTAGCTTCTTCCAGTATATTATGAGTCATTGGGACACAATTAAATATAACCCAAAAATATAATGAATATGCAGGCCCACTATGATTAAAACAGGTCTGCAAATCTAAGGTTGACTCACACACACAGCTTTCCAGTGTGAGGGAGGGGGAATTATCTACGCGTACTGCTATACAACCGCCTTTCCGGCCCACCATCTGCCTCAACTCAGCATCCTGAGCAGAGGATGGTGAAAATCATCCACATTCATCTGCTGTAACAAGACACCCAATAAAACAGATAAGGAGAATGACAACACTGGCATTTCCAATGACTAGGCTAAGCGTATATGTTGTGCATGATGGACGCGACACGAAAAGCAGGATGAATAAGTTGGTTTAAAAATAAAAAAAACATTGCAAATTTCCCTTCCCTCTTACTCAGAGTCCGGGAACTGACATGCTAGACCTGAACCTAGTCCTGCTTTTCCAGTTTGGAGACAGCAGACCAGTTTTACTCTGGAGAAACTGGAGTACTTGAGTAACAAGAGGCCCCCTGCGTTCATTTACACACATGCAGCTCATGATTACGGTTTTCAGTCTCAGAGTAATTTGTATACAATAAATAATTACACTGTTGTAAAATTATTATTTTATTAAATACTTAATTTATTTTTAAAGTACAATATTGTTACAATGTAATGTACTTATTTTGTTTAGGCATGCACACTATATAGGCCACCCATCAGCATAGGCCGATATATGATCATTTTTAAATGTTATCATCGACCTGATAAGAAAATGTGGCTGATAATATATTAAAGCAAAAATGGATTATTTTCTTCAGCTGAGACGCTTCAGATGCACACTGTTCACCATTGATGGTTTTGAATTGCTTGAAATATGACTGGAATCAGGAAAAGGAAAATACAGTTCAGCACAGGTCATAGCATAATATAATAATGAAAACAATACTGTAAAAATGTTGTGAACTAAAATAAAACTAAAAAAAACTAAAAATCCCTTTTACGCCTGTGTTTTTGCGTGTTGTTTCAGGAAGAGCGCATCCACAACAGTTACACCTTCATGACTATAAGTTTGGTTAGGCATTCGCAGCCTTTTGTTTTGTGCAAATGTAAGTTGTAATATGTTTATTTTGTGAATCTGACTCATATAGGATGCGTTTGGTTAAGAATTAATGTGGTAGTAAAGCGCTCACTGGGTAACTTTAGCTTCAGCGCATGCAGCTCAAACAGCAATGCATGACATTAATAACAATAATTGCGACTGTCATATTATATAACGTTATGATGAGAACACTATTGTAATAAAACATTGTGAATTCTTTGGGTTTAGTTTAGGGATGCATTCGAATATTCGAGCTCATAAAAATATTCCTTTATTTAAATGAGGTTTAACAAAAAAGACGTTATTTCTTAAGTTTAAGGTTTTTTTTACGTTTTTGTCACCATTTCTGAACAGGCGTATGATTAGGCAATATACACAAGCTTAAAATATATCTTAAGGTTTTCTTTTAGTTGAAAACATTAAACAATATGAGTAAACAACAAATATAAAGAACAAAAGCATTTAAGCTCAAGCAGGCTAACGGAGAAAAAAAAAACGCTAATAAAGCAGGTCACGCCAGTTATCGTACAGGCCAAGTCAGAATATGGTTATCGTGTTTTGTTTCACGTTCATGTTCAGAAAACAATAATATCCACATTCTCGAGTGAGAAAACATGCTGCGCTGACAGACGTTGCAGAGACAAAGATAACGGTGTTCTAAGCGAAGTTTCTAACAGCACTAGACATGTGCCGGTATTCGGTAATGCGATAAATCGCGGTAATGAATATGCACGATATTGTTATCGCGGCCACTTCAAAATACCGTGAAAAATAATAGATTTGAATTTAGACTTTTAGAACACGCATTAGCTAATTTTCTATCAACCGCTTAAACACTGCGTATATGCTCCGCAAAACACGTGCGCACTCTGATGTAAACAATCCCCACATGTATAAGCACTGTGTGCACGCGGCGCAGAGCGCACTCTAGTCTAATGTAAACAATCCTCACATGTATAAGCACTGTGTGCACGCGGCGCAGAGCGCACTCTAGTCTAATGTAAACAATCATCACATGTATAAGCACTGTGTGCACGCGGCGCAGAGCGCACTCTAGTCTAATGTAAACAATCATCACATGTATAAGCACTGTGTGCACGCGGCGCAGAGCGCACTCTAGTCTAATGTAAACAATCCCCACATGTATAAGCACTGTGTGCACGCGGCGCAGAGCGCACTCTAGTCTAATGTAAACAATCATCACATGTATAAGCACTGTGTGCACGCGGCGCAGAGCGCACTCTAGTCTAATGTAAACAATCCTCACATGTATAAGCACTGTGTGCACGCGGCGCAGAGCGCTCTCTAGTCTAATGTAAACAATCATCACATGTATAAGCACTGTGTGCACGCGGCGCAGAGCGCACTCTAGTCTAATGTAAACAATCCCCACATGTATAAGCACTGTGTGCACGCGGCGCAGAGCGCTCTCTAGTCTAATGTAAACAATCATCACATGTATAAGCACTGTGTGCACGCGGCGCAGAGCGCTCTCTAGTCTAATGTAAACAATCATCACATGTATAAGCACTGTGTGCACGCGGCGCAGAGCGCTCTCTAGTCTAATGTAAACAATCCTCACATGTATAAGCACTGTGTGCACGCGGCGCAGAGCGCTCTCTAGTCTAATGTAAACAATCCTCACATGTATAAGCACTGTGTGCACGCGGCGCAGAGCGCACTCTAGTCTAATGTAAACAATCCCCACATGTATAAGCACTGTGTGCACGCGGCGCAGAGCGCACTCTAGTCTAATGTAAACAATCCCCACATGTATAAGCACTGTGTGCACGCGGCGCAGAGCGCTCTCTAGTCTAATGTAAACAATCATCACATGTATAAGCACTGTGTGCACGCGGCGCAGAGCGCTCTCTAGTCTAATGTAAACAATCATCACATGTATAAGCACTGTGTGCACGCGGCGCAGAGCGCACTCTAGTCTAATGTAAACAATCCCCACATGTATAAGCACTGTGTGCACGCGGCGCAGAGCGCTCTCTAGTCTAATGTAAACAATCATCACATGGAGTAGAAGCATGGCGGAAGGAGGAACGCTGCCGACGATTTACCCCCCGCAGGGCTGCCAACTCTCACGCATTCAGCTTGAGACTCAAGCGCCTTTCAGACAGGACGCAGAATACTCGCGGGGATGTTTTGTTGCTGCGTCGACCAAAGCACGCCCGGGTCAAAGTTAAAAATAGTTAAACTTTTTATTTGCAAAATAGCAAATCGCGTTCTGTCTGAAAGCCGCTTTACGGAATTGACACTTTTCACACGCTCTCACGCAGAGAAAAATCGCGGAGCAAAGAGGACACTGACACCGACAGACTAGACAGAGCAGGTTACTTTTGATATGAAAAAAAAAAAGGTTCTGTCCATTGTGACAGATCGCTGCGCCTCAGTTCAAGTAAACCGATCATCTGTTACTTTTTATTTAAAGATACAGTACAACTTACCTTAAGGTTTATGCCTCATACAAAATGTCGATCAATCAGTGTTTTTCACGGAAAGAGATCAATAAAACTGCAGGAGAACAGTTATGTCACAGAACGTTACATTTACCTCAGGAAAGCCATTTAATGACCAGCACTTTAGTTGACTAGAAAAAATTGTCATTTTGCTAAATATGTGCACTTTATTACATATTAATTATATGTTTACTTGTCATTACATAATTGTTATTATAATGAAAACCGCATTATATTTAATTTCTCTCTGTTTACAGCATTATGTGAGATATATTTTTTTCTTGAGAAAAATTAACATGCAGACTGTAGCCTACCTAATATTTATCCAAATGAGTCAATATTGAATTAAGATTAAAATCAAATACAATAATTTATTTGAATAATACAAACAGTAACCTGCCAGTCATTGTACCATGTAAACATTGTAACACGTTGTCACTAAACTTAATAAAATTCTGTTTAGTTACCATGTTTTGAAAATCACAATTACACATTGTGATGCAAGTTGTTTTTTTAGATACCCGCAATCCATCTGTTTCTCTTGAGCAATTAAAATATCGTGATAATACCGTATACCGTGATAAAAGCTCATTCAATTAATCGCAGCACGAAAATTTGATACCGGCACATGCCTAAACAGCACTTTGTGTTTTCTGTTCTTAAACCGGTCTCCCTCAACGAAATTTAAAGGAAACATGTCTCAAAATCATTTAGCTATAAGATAAGTTATCATCTCGGATATACAGCTGTGCTTTACCTGCAGTCGTCATGCAGTGATGGACAGCTGTCTTTCCCCAGTCGACTGGTGTTTGGATTTCATGCGATTCCTCATGGTGGTGATATGATAACTCAGATATATTCATTCATTTGATCAAAAGTAATTCCATTTTGTAAGATAATTTAGTAAGATAATTTTCATCCGAGTAGCCTAATTCCAAACTTCGCGAGGCAGAAGACAACATTATGTGATCAAATACAAACAACTTGTTAAACACGCTCCACAGCGCCACCTAGAGCATTTAATTATAATTGTTAGTGTTTATAGAGTTAGTGCTTGAGATTTATCATGGATTCACTGCATTTACGGCCAGGAAAGCAACTTAGTAAAATTCGAATAGTATTTTATTTTTCGAATAATAATTACAGATCGAAAATTCGAATATTCGTGCACATCCCTAGTTTCGTTGCCGTTTCAGCGCGTATACGGGAAGAGCAGTTACACATTCTGACACGCACATATCTAGCAAGTTCACTTGTGTATTCGCTTCATTTTGTGCATATATAAGTTGTAATGTTATGTTTATGTTGCATAAATAGGCCTATATGATTAATCTAATATTTAATGCGTTTCGTTAGGTTAATTAACCTGATAATAAAACGCATCAGTTTCCCGATGTGCATAACTCTTCAGCATCGCCACACGCAGCTCAAAAAAGCTGTTATTTGAAACCGTAATATTATTATTTTCAGATGTTTCTTTTTCAAAAACATTGATGCATTATAAATAACTAGCACTTTTATTTTTCTCGCATTATTTTCATCAACAATTAAACAAGCTGATAATGTACATCCAGCCGGTGATTCTCTCAAAATAACTCCCAACAGGATGATGAGGACCCCGTCGCGAAGCGCAATGTACAATGGATGTATATTATCCCGCTTATAACACGGCTACTTGCCACATAAGTAAATAATTAGACACGAAATATTGATCTGTGTAGAAATATTTTATTAGGTCTTTAAACGCAAAGCTTCCTCGGAGAGAGCAGTTTCAGCGTGGCAAGTTCAAACTAAATGGACATTTAAGAGATAAGGTATACAATCATTCATATCACTTATTACACAGCATTTTGGCACATAAATAATTATGGGGATAAGATATATTGATTTCAGATTAAAGAGTTTTAAAATCGCACCCGTTTGTATTAGAGTCCGACCGATATGGATTTTCGGGGGCCGATGCCAATACTGATATTAGGGAGTAAAAAAAAGACCGATATTGATATATCGCCCTATATTATTTATGTGTATATTAGAATACAGTAGCAATGTTATTTATGTGTATATTATAGTACAGTAGTCAAAAGTTTGGACACTCTTTCCCATTCGTGTGTGCAAACTTTTGATGGGTACTGTATATAATATACACATAATATATAACATGTTTTGCAATGATCACTCAAATGTGGTGATTAAACACTTGTGTGACAAATATGTAATGGAGACAGTGTGTATTTGAGCTGTAACCAAACTAGTTTGCATTGCATGTTATATTATATTATATTCTAAATACTGTTGCATAATCTTCACTAATGCCTTTTTTAATTTAGTCACGTTATATAAAATGTAACTTGTATCAATAAATAAATCAAAAGTGTCACTGGCAAAACCTTATTACCTTCTAGCCTGACTGTGTCAGACTTCGTACTTCCGCTCTATTTTAGTTCGCTTCTGTACTCAGTCTGAGACATCGACATGTCTCTCAGTTTTCCTCCGGCCTGAAAACAGCCGGGCAATCAATGAACAGAGGGCGGGCTGAGAGCCGTGACGTAGACGCTAAGCATCGAGTTTAAGATTGTATTTTACGTTAGGGAAATCGAAAACGACCGCGGATATGGAGACACGGGATGCAATTCGCTCTGTTGTGGAGAATATTCCCAGCATTTGCAAACTGAAGCCCGAACAAGAAGTGTTTGTTAAACATTTTGAATGGAGGTGATGTTGTGGCCCTACTCCCGACAGGTTTTGGAAAAAGTTTAATTTATCAACTATTACCGATCGTCAGCGAGAAACTGGGCAGTCCAAAGGCAGGCAAGGCGATAGTTGTGATTGTGTCCCCCTTGGTTGCACTCATGGAGGATCAGGTTAAGGAGGCAGCAAAACTCGGTCAGCCATGTTCACTCCAGTATTTCGCTCGATGGTTTCGTTGGTTTCGTCATACATGTGTTTACAGTGGAAGTTCAATGCGGCTGAGCTGGCGAATAACACGCGTCATTACCAAACGTTATGTGATTGGCTTACGGGTAACCAATGATTTTATACTTCAGACAAGCACAACAATTTTGATCTGGTTCTTACGGAGTATTTACACTGTAAAATGTTTGGTAGGCTACTCAAATGAGCCCTATCACACTTGGATGTGGTGCTGATTTTAATGTTTTCAGTGCTCATAAAAAACATCCGGACTGATTCGGTTTTGACGGGGGTGGTGTTTACATCCGCTTCATAAGGCACACACGCAAGGTCTCTCGCGCACTCCCTCTCTGCCGCGCGCTACACGGTTTGGAGCTTGCGAGCTCTAGATTCCGGGAGATTTTAACTAATTTGCGGGCATCAGGGAGCCGCTATCAATATGCGGGAGACTTGGGATGTCAACTCCATTTGACAAAGCGCGCAAATAACGACAACTTTACGTTTGGGACTAAATTTGAAGTATTCCCATACCTTCGATGATTTAGTGCGAGCTGGGACTTTTTTGGTTGGGACTTTTGCATGGCTTTGTTGTGAATTCTGTGAAGAGGTTGCTGCTGCAATGTTTCGGTCTCCCACGTGTGTGTGTGGCGAGCTGTACCGCCGGGAACGGTGCAAAAAAATAAATACATAAAAAAATATGACGTAGACGAAATTTTGACGTCGAAGCGTTGACGTCATCGACGCGCCGCTACAGGCCTAGTTACAATTATATAAATTATTGGAATATTGCTTGATGTTGTAAAGTATCGTTATAGGCAGAATGAGCTTAACACTGTGTACACCGGACGCGGACTTATTGATTCCGTCGAAACAGCTACAGCAACAGCAGTTTGTCGCAACAGACAAACATCAGATCCTGTCAGTGCCTGTACCAGGACGTTTTTCTAGAACTCATTTATTAAAGGGGAACTTAGCAACTCTAGCCATTTCTTCGCTGATTTTCACTTTTGTTGTCGCATGTTTTCTCATCGAGCTCCCCCTACAGTTGTGGGGCGTATATTTCAGCACACTGTCGTAAAAAACTCACTTACGGCACCCTACTCCCCCTTTCTACCGCGGCTTATGTGCATGTGTTATTATCGGAGCCGGCCAACTTTATCGTGTGGAGTAGGGCTGGGCGATATGGAGCAAAAAATATATATCAATATATTTTGCTATATCTCGATATACGATATATATCTCGATATCTTTACAGGAAAATTAACCCAACAAAAACTACTGCAAAAACAAATGTGCCAAATACCACAGTCTTTTTTTTTACTGGAGTGCAAAGAGGTAGGCAGTTTATGTAGTCCAAAGTGCTTCTGCGCCATTTAAAAAAAAAAAATCCCTGTATACAAAAATAATAATTCAACGACGGCAATGGCCAGGGTTGCCACCTGTCCCGTTTTACCAGGATTGTCATTCTTTTTAATAACCTGTCCCGGGAAATTTATCCACTCTCCACGGGACACAGAATGTCCCGGTTTTCGAAAGGCTGTGTGAATATGTATGTTCAACCCGTGTAACATGTGCACGGCAGAGAGGGAGAGAGCACCGTGTAGCACACGCACGGCAGAGAGGGACAGAGAGCGAGAGATAGGGCTGGGCGATAAAACGATAACGATAATTATCGCGATATCATTTTTCTCGATAAAACGATATCAAGAGTTCGATAAATGCTCGATAATGTTTATGCGCCAAAAGCGGAACGAAACTCATTTGAACCGCGCACGCCTCACGGACTGTTTATCCGCTCGGCTCAAAGTCCAAACGGCAGCGCGCGCGAGCCCTGTCTATGGCGCGAGCTCACTGGAGCAGATGCGTTTACTCTGATCGACTTCGGTCACGACATCCAGTGAGAAGCGCTTGAATTCAGCGAAGAACACTAATGACTCGGTGATTTAAACCAGTTTAAAGGCAGATGGAACAGCGCTGACAAACAGGAGAAACACTGTACGCAACGATACAGTCAGAATCTGAATTGATACTGAATCCATTTACCATGGATTTACTATAACGTTAGCCTAGTAATATTAACTGCACCATGAAATGTGGGATATAGTAGGCTATTGAATTGTATTATATTATTAATGTAGACAATGTATTAAAGAACTAATGGAATATAATTACAGTATTTAATAATGTATTTAAGCGACAGTTTTTCATACAAATACCATAGAAACCATAAAGTTACATATTGCCATGATAGTGAGGTGCTATAGGCTATGCTTTGTTTTATCTGTGGTTATCATGATCTAAATGCATGATACTGGATAACCAATGGTTAATTTGAATAAAACTCAAACAGTCAGAATGTTACATTTACCAAATAAAAATGTGGTTGTTAATTTTTTTTTAAATAGATGAACGTAATGATAGCATTTAAGACGATTTTTTTAGATGAGTTCTGTAGCCTCCGGGCTAGTTGCGGGCGCTGCCATGTTGAATGAGACAACATGCGAGGGGAGGGGGAACAAAAGCAAGGAGGTGGGGGCGAGCACAGCGCAGAGAAGGCAAAGTGGCGAAATCAGAATTAAATATAAACAATATATCGATATATATATATATATATATATATGATGTCAAAATCCATATCGTGTTTAAAAAATATCTCGATATATTTTAAATATCGAGATATCGCCCACCCCTAGTATGGAGCTATGTCTACCGAGGTGGGTAATACATCATACACAGTATCATAGAAATATGCCGAAATTGCCATAAAGCAGTTCATGTTTCTCACTCGTTTTCGCTTCTCACGAGACTTCCTATTTCCAACTTACCGGGACGTTAGTCCCCATGTTGCAAGGTTGGTTTTCCGCCTGGGAACGCTAGGGGGGAGCGGGGAAAGTCACCATTTTCACCAGAACAGGTTATTTAACCATCCAAACGATTTCTAAACAGTTTTATTAAGTTGTTAAATGTGCAAGCAATTTATTTTTATGTTTAACAAGTGCTATACCAGGACCATGCCACAGGATCCAGTACTCTCCTGTTGAATCTCACCCGTACGTATGCCATGTATATATTTCCAGCCACTGCTCTTCCTGAAATTACCATGATCTATTACTTCCAATTTGAAAAGTCACTCTAAGATGCACGAGTAGTACCAGCTTCACAGGATAATACTCTGAAAAGCCATCACCTGCCATGGCTCATGGAAAAAGGCAAGCAAGCTATACAGGCCAATTGCTCAGATGGTCCCACACGATACAACTGACCATGACCCTTTTAAATAACAGCTATAGTGGTTTTCCTACAGTCCCTGAAACCTTAAACCCAGCCTGTGGTTACTGCCCCGTGAAAGAGTGGTATAGCAATCAATAACTGTCAATATTATAGCGCCCTTCAACACTGTCAGCTCATAAAAAAAATAGATCTGGCTAAAGCTGCTAATGCGTGAGCCGCCCAACTCACTCAGCTTAATGAAGCTACACATTACAGACAATCAAATACACATGGTGGGTCAACAAACTCTCACAGCCAAAAAACTGCAAAGAGACAAATACAGTAATGTTCCAAATTTGCTAAAACAATTGCGAGGACCTGTATGTGAAAACACTTGTAAGGGGTCGTTCACAAGTATTCTGACCTTTAAAGTCGCCATGAAATCAAATTTTACAATTCGTATTTTTATAAGTAATATTGTAGTGTTTATTAGACTTGTAGTCAAGACCGCCTATACCGAGACCAAGACACTACCAAGACCAGAGGGTATCGAGACCAAGACAAGACCAAGACCAAGACCAAGACCAAGACCAAGACCAAGACCAAGACCAAGACAGACCAAGTCGAGACCAAGTCGAGACCGGAGGGGAAAAAAACAGACTAGTGTTGTTGAAGCTAAGCAATAACTTTTAAGATTTTGCATTCTGCAACTTTTAAATACATAATTATATTTTTAAAAACGAAATTATAAGCTTAAGTGCAGGACCCGAAAGTTGGTTGTTTTGTCGCTATGGTTACACACACACACACACACACCGTTGGCGGTGCGCTCAAAGTCATCTATCTGTGCAGTTACCCAAAATCTCCTGAATGAAGTTAAAACCCATCATGTCACTGATATGTGTTTTACTAAATATTAATACATCAAAAACTGTACATGATATGTGTTTTTTAAATCAAGTGATCAAAGTGCTCGTTGCCGCTGCGATCAGTGGCACGGATACAGCGTTTTCTCGTGTGGCTCGCGCACACCGCACTGTCACTCGGACGCGCGCTTCAATCCGTTGTGGATATTGTAGTATTGTATTGCTAAATCCCCCGACCACTATGTCGGTCTGAGACAGCGAGACCTAGACAAGACCGAGAGGTCCTAGACCAAGACAAGACCAAGACCAAAGACCGTCAAGGCCGTGACAAGACCGAGACCACGTAAAAGTGGTCTCGAGACATACATCACTAGTGTTTATTATAAATGATTTATCTGTGCACTTCGTTAATTAAAAAAAATGAATGTACCCTTATAATCTTTAATCAAATACGTTATCCTTCCCTCCCCCATCGAAACGACTTCTCTTCTCTTCCTGTCACGTGCTATGGCACGAGGGCGTGGCAACTCCCCTCAAACCGTTAGTCTGCTATGAGCGAGAGATGAAGAGGACGGAGTTCACGGGGACTTTAAGAATAGCTAGACAGGGCACAACTGACTAGAATGGAACTGTCACATAACATTTTAAGTATTAAACATGGCGAGACACTGGAAAAGAAAAAGAGAGATGATCCTGATGAAATAAGAAAGTTGCAATGAAACAGAAGTAGTGACAGAACTTTCCTTATGTATTGTCACGTACATCTGAGTGAAATTGATTATCTCATAGAAAAAAAAAAGTAGGTGCCGACTTCGGTTGTTGATTGGATTTAGAGATGTGAGCATTGCATTTAGATATAAACGGGGGGGGGCAGTAGATTGTAAAGGTGGTCGAACGGTACACCGAAGTCACGGTTTGGTTCATACATCACGGTTCGGTACAATGGAGGGAAAAGCAAAACAAAAATGCAGAAGGAAAATTTTTTTTTTGTGCATGTCTCAGGCTAGTGTATTACTACATTTGTGTAATTAATATAATTCATTATAATAATGTTATTATGCATGTTATTAATTTGCTATATTTCAGATCAATATATTTGTTTTCCTTAATTTTAAACAAACTAACTATTCTTTCTCATCTGAATTATAAATTTATTTCTGTATAAAATAATACTACCATTAAAAAAATACATTTGATTTTATGTTTTAATCAATGTAGAATGTGTAATTTAAAAATAAACAGATTAGTGCTCTGTGTGAGGACACGAAATGAAAACCAATGCAATATGATGAATGTCCAAAAGATGGCACCCACAGACTGTTTTTAAATGGGTTGGATAAATAGATAAGATAACAGCTGTCATCTCTAACGAATGTTTTACTGGTTAAACGGGAAATATATATAGTTCTGATTTTTCCCCTCCCGTTTATCTACAGCTCAGATCTATAATTCTGAAGTGAAATAAAGTAGCGCTGTAATCATTTTTTTTATGAATTAACCGGAGAAAGAGAAAGAGTGAGTAACCTAATATTGAAGCTTGTTGGTTTAGTTAATTGTAACTGACTGGGAAACTGAAGTTTTCCCAAACTTGCGATCTTAAAGAGGCCGGCGGGTCCTCTAACTCTTGTGGGTCACCACCACTCGCCATACTCGTCCTTAGTGCTGCTATCTCTGACTCACTCACTGGTAGGGCTGAAACGATTAGTCGACATTGTCAATAAAAAATTGTCGACAAATATCGTTGTTGTCGAGTAGTCGTTTGATCTAACGTGGCCTAATGTAAGGGCGTGCAATATCACGATTTGACCGCTACGGCGCTGTGGCGCTAGAGTGTAATGCAGCCCTTTACAAATGCTACTGCGGTAAAAGAAAAAACAGCGCGAATTATGACGGAGTGCAAACGAATCCGAACTAGCAAGGTTTGGGAAAGTTTCACAAAACTTCAAACCAACAATGCTGTCATGTGCAATACATGCAAGGCGGAACTTGCTTTTCACGGGAGCACAACATGCATGTCGGAGCACTTACAGAGGAAACATCCCGGCAGAAGAGGAGCCGGTGAGCATTGAGTGTTCTCCAGCTGGAGCTAACTAACTAGCGGTAAATCTCGTTATTAGATAATGCAATACTACTAATAATAGTAAGAATATAATCAATAATAATATAATTACAGTAATGCGATGATTTATTTTGCATAGAATAAAGCTTGATCGAGCTTAGGAGTCAGGGCTGTTTTTATTATTGTAACACTATTAGGTATTATAGTCTTATCACTTGCCTGTATTTTGTTCCATAATCATGAAGACTTACAAAAGGAGATGTTAGGAAGAATATCATGGCAGTTACTTTTTCTTTTTCATACTGTAAATTAAAAGGTGAATGAGAACGTCTTTGTCAGCTCAATTGTCATGTAAAAAAAAGATTGTAATTTTATATTTTTAAAAATGGTTTGCAGATTAATATTTTACCATTCTTTGTGTCCTGAAGTAAATGACCCTTTTTCTGTTTCAGTTCTAAGAAAAGCAATGGGCCTATTAAACAATGCTTAGAGAGCATTTGTGTGTGATTTGAGTTCTGAAATCTGAAAACTTAAAGAGAATGACCTGTTTAGTTGGCTCAAAGTTCATTAAAACAACTATTTCAAAAGCTGAACTGATTTTCTTTTTTTATATTATAGTAAGAATATGTTTAACTCAATGTTTTAACTAATTGAAAAAGCTGAATAATCGTTCCAAACTAACTGATTAGCCGGCAAAATAATCGACGATTAGTCGATTAATCGTTCCAATAATCGTTAGATTAATCGATTATCAAAATAATCGTTTGTTGCAGCCCTACTCACTGGACCGTCGTCAACCTGACAAAAAACTGCATACATAGGCGAAGCGATAGACAGTAAAAGAGCTCGCCAGTAAGGTGATTATGTGTCCCTAAAGAACCCGCGTATCTAATAATAGTTTCGCATTACATTAATTAATTTGCACACAAGATTTATTTATTTATATACTGTGTATTCTCCGTGTAAATGCATGCACCGAACCGTGACGCCCGTACCGTTTCGGTTCAATACGAATACATGTACCGTTCCACCCCTATCGAACACCAGATGAGAAGCGTAGTGCAGCGCCTAGGACAACTTACAGGAATCGCACACCGGACGCGCACATTCTATCACATTCTCACATTGACAGTCAGTTTGGTCAACAATATTGTTATGTTTAAAGACATTATGAAATTAAGATAATGTCTGTACCGTAAATCCGATACATCTGACCTGTATCGGATTTAGTATCACATATTTAAGTGACACAAATCAGAATAGAAAAGATCAGATTCCATGTGGTTTGTGCTGTTCACACTGTCATTACAAAAACAGATCTGAGTCACACGTGAGCAAAAACAAAATCGGTTTTGGGCCACATTTGCCTGCTATTTGAACGTAGCCATAGAAAACAATTTATTCGAATATTAAAGACGGTGCGGCGCTGCTTTTCTCGTTCAGTGTGTGACCCCTTAAGATTGAGTCATGACATTTTGATTAAAAATTATAAGGTCAAAAATATAAAAAAATTGCATGGATAAATTGTTCACAATAAGATCAATAACATGCATTTAGAAAATAGACCTTATGCCTATTTTGGTAAAGAAAGATGCACCACACCACAAATAAATTAAGACAAAAGCGACACTGCCACTATTCTATGTATGTCCTCAAAAGTTCAGCAACACAGCTTAAAATCTAAACAAATCCCTGTGCGGTTGGGATATTTAAAAGGTTCTTGCCAGGATTTACAGCTGTTTGTCAGTGTGCACGGCTACTCACACCAGCCCAATTTCCATCTAAATTGAACCGAGTCCATTGTTGGAGATGGCAAGATTTTCCCGTCACACCCCAGTGAGACCAGGCTACACAGCTCCGATCACCATGCCTTTTTTAGCCTCGCATAACGCATTCACAGGGAAAGACAAACAGCTACACATTAGACACACATTACTACTATAATGAACATGAGCAAAGCCTGGACACATGATCAGACTTATCACAACAAGCAAAGTCCATGCTCTGAGACAGCCAACAGCCCATGCAAACAAATAAGGATCAATCTAACCGGTTTCCTCAAAAAAAACTAAATTAAAGTCTATTAATTAAAAAAGTCCATGATTTCTGAAAACATGTTTGTTTCATTTGAGACAGTTAAGACTAAGGTGAATGGTATGCTATGCTTTACATTGTGCATTTCTCTGTAAAATTTCTCCCCTGGATCTGTATGCATTTCATGCCTCCATGAATTTGACACCACAAATACTGGTGAATTTCAAAGACTGCAAAGATATACAGTGGAATTTGATTTGCCCGGGCACATTTAGAGGAGAGAATGTTCTTCCTACCCTATACTGATAGCACAGGGGATATGTTCAGACACATCCGCTTAATACATCAGTAAACACTACAGGAGCCCATCCTTAACATAGATGTCGAAGTTCACATGGTTCAACAGCAAATGACACATATGTCTTCAACGCCCATGGGGATTTTCAAGTGACTGCATATCAATCACGGTTTAGAGCTCTTGAGCCTTCCCTTTACATCTGCTTGCACACTCAGGGTTCCAGACTGCGACCATTTTTTGAGAATGTGCGAATTTGACACACTGATGATGAAACGCGCCAATGGACTATATGCACGGAGCGTTCTTTAAAACTTCCATATAAGCCAGCTGGAAACCTCCGGTGAAATGTCACTTGCTGGTGTGTTGGTATCTTCAATGTCCTGAGGTAGCTTTAACAGCATAATTATTGTAATACTTAGTTTATAATCAGAATATAGTCACTTAAATAATCAGACCTAGCATTAATTTAGTTATTCAAATGTAAGACGACATAAAGACGTGTCCCTCAGCAAAATGAACACACTGTAAAAAATAAAGATTTAGTGTGTACTCTAGTAAGACTTATTGAAGAAAACTGGAGTTTTTCTCACAATTGTGCGAAATCAGTGAGCTTGCGCTGGCAGCGCTGCACTGACTGACAGTTATTGTTTTTCATGAGATTTTTGTGAATACTTGATACTTCACCTTGACAGTTTATTTTTGAACCTAGTGATTTTATAATATTTATTGGTATATATTTATATTAGTTTTTGTTCATCACATTAAAAATAACATTTTAAGTGCTGAAAAAATGTGTGTACGTGTCCAATTACAGGCATCGCGTTTCTTATTCCAACGTTCACATTAGCTTTAAGTCTTTATTGCAATCAATAAAACTGCTTTATTGGCAAATTAGGAAGGCCTAAGTGTGATAACGGCATTAAAATATAAATACAACATTAAAAAGTCAACCATTGATGGTTTTGTGTGGATGTACAGCGAGTACAGAATGTTAACCGGAAATGCCCGAGCTGGCTTATCGAAAACCAGGAAGTAACTGTGCATATAGTCAATTAGGAATTCAAGGTAATTAGGAATTAAGTCATATAAAAATTAAAAGATTGAGACAACTATTCATCAGCATGCATTGATTAATCCTATGTTGTAGCAAAAAAAAAAAAGAAAGTGCAACCAAATCATGTGCTGGTGTGACCAACTGAGAAAGTTGGTTGCAGTGGACAAGTTAGTCTGGAGCCCTGACACTGGTTCCTTCATAAGACTCTCTGTGCAATAATTTCCAAGGAAGCCTTCCATTATGTAATTTTGGAGATCAATAAAATTCAGCCGTCCTCCCCAACTGCAGGCAGCTGGCATGTTTCTCAACCCCCATCCCGCACACCAGGGCCAGGGTTTGTTTTATTGAAGGTTCGGCCTGAGCCTGTCTGGAGAACAAATTGGTTGCACTCATCTCATTCATGTGCATATGCTCACATTCATTTTTCGTGACCGCAAGCTTGCTGGTTTGTGCAGTGCGGAGACAGATGGATACTTGTGTTGCAGCGCTGAGATTCAATTCATTAGCGAGAGATCTGCTAAATAAGCATCTTGGTAAATGAGAGAACAGCATGTTAAAACTGTGTGGATCTAATACCTGTGTGTTCACCTACACAAAAAGAGAACAAAGAGATGTATGACAACACTGGCTGTTAAACAATATGTTCTATCAAACAGCATGTGGGAAAGTGCTCGGTTGAAAACCTAGCAACAAATTCGGACCGATACGGATAAGTAAATTTTTTTAATGCTATGGCCGATAATTGATAAATGGCAGATATTAGAATTCTAAACATTTTGTCTCTATAAATTAAAAATGAAACTCTAAAAACAGCAAGTAAATTTGGGCATCATAAGACGTTAGATGGCAGCAAAAGGTAACCCATATTTACATTATTATTCAAAAGTTTGGGGTCGGGTAAAGTTTTTTTAATTTAACAACTTTTCTATTGTAATACATTTTAAACTGTAATTTATTCCTGTGATGTCAAAGCTGAATTTTCAGCATCATTACTCCAGACTTCAGTGTCTCATGATCCTTCAGAAATCAATTTAATATGATGATTTGATTAGTGCTGCCGCGATTATTCGACTTAGTCGACCATGCAAATTAGTCGACGTGTCGTTTTACTATTGACCGCATATTTATTTTTGGTCTCTCGTCTCACTGTAATTCACCTCCACTCACCAGTCTGTGCACTGTGCGCGCCCTGCTGGTTAATCTGCTATCCTCTTCATTCCCCCTCCCCCACCTTCACTGCTTTGATATGAAAAATTGCGGAGGCAGGTGACGGTGCTTTCACACTGGGCTCGTTTGCTGCGGCCCGAGCGCGATTGTTCCCGGCGCCCCCGCAGCGTTGGTCTGGTTTCACACTCAACTTAATTCTACCGAATTCTGGTGTGTTTGCGTGCATCTTACGTCATCGCAAACGTGCACGGCGCATGATAGAAAACAGAACGCGGGCTATATATTTTTTTTTATTAATTCTGTGCTATTATGCGCAGCTGAGTGAACAACACAGGTGCGTGTGTCACATAAGGTGGCCTTCTGCTGCTTGCAAACGGACTCTTTTGAGGAGACTCTTTTCCAAATTTGTTGCCCTGATTCCACGCGCTAAGCGCGAATACACTGCAGACTCGCTCTCGCTCGTATCCAAGGTAAATCATCAACACTATCATCCCTTACATGTGTTTATTTAACTAAATACAAAATGAGCTAAAACGCCCACCCGAGTCCGCGTTGCTTTCAAATTCACGCGAACCGCGGCACGGGCCCGGCATGCACACAAGTGTAAACGCAAGCTGCATATCTGCGTGCCTGTCTGCTTTCAGCGCGATTCATTATAAGGCAGAGCTAAGCGTAGTAGGCTATTCCAGACTCTTTCAATTCAATTCCAATTTTTTTGTATAGCGCTTTTCACAATACATATTGTTTCAAAGTAGCTTTACCTAAAATGTATGCATTGCATCTACTTTAGCCTACAATTGTGAGTGATGTTATCAGTTATTCATTTCAGAAATGTACATATAAAAATGTACAGTAAGCTAATGTATTAATTTAAGGCAGAACAAAGAGCTAATTTAAGTAATGAATACATCCAAGTTTGTTAATAGAGGATTAGATTAGGACTCTGGCTAATATGGTATAGCCTAATGGAAATGCAGATACTTATGCTAAGATTGTGATTTAATACATAATGTTTTTCAACAGGTGACATTTTATATTTTGGCCCTTCAATTGAGTTAAAATTAAAATGGACAACAAAATGACAATGTTTTTTTTTTAATTAGTCGTTTAGATAAGTCGACTAATCGAAAAATTAGTCGAAAGATTAGTCGTTAGAAAATTAGTCGTTAGTGGCAGCACTAGATTTGATGCTCAAGAAACATTTACTATTATTAATGTTAAAAACAGTTTCGCTGCTTACATTTACCTGTGTGTAATAAATATCAATTTAATGCATCCTTGTTAAAAGTATTAAAGGCCGTGTTGCAGGGTTAATTTTTCAACTAATCCGTGCAATTTGATTGTTGGTAATAAACATTAAAACTGTTATCCATTATATTTTATGTTGTTGGGTATCACAAAACGGAATATAATACGAAAAAGTAGGTACTATCTAGTATCTAGTACGAGTAGTAGACGAGAGTATTCAGGTAGCACAGATTATAGATAAATACTAAATAGATAAAAACAGATATAGATCGACTAGATAGACTAGATAGACAGATAGATAGATAGATAGATAGATAGATAGATAGATAGATAGATAGATAGATAGGCTAGTATAGAGAGAGATAGGCACACAGCCAGATAGCATAACGTTAGCATAGATAGCTAGCAGCTAGATAGATAAATAGATAGCCTCAAATCGTGGATGCTGAGTGAGGCAAGTCACATCTGGTCGCGGGGTGAGCTCCTCGACCAGCTCCCAAATGCACTCACTTCCCTACAGCACAAGCTTTCCAACGCACTTTCCATGGGACGGCACCGCTCACACAAGCATCTGCCAAACACAGCAACAGACACACGGACGCGGCGGCTACGTTTGCAACAACATTTTCACCGGAGGGAGAGATAAACGCTTAGAAACTCCCATATAGCTAGCATGATGCCTTCTATTTCTAGGACAAAGACAAAGTTTACCAGTACCACGACACTGACAAAGGTTACCGGTACTTATCTGCAGAGGTGGAAAGAGTAATAAAATATTCTACTCAAGTAAAAGTACTACTACTTCAATGAATTTTTACTTAAGTACAAGTAAAATTACCAGTCTAAAAATCTACTCAAGTAAAAGTAAAAAGTAGCTCATTTAAAATTTACTCAGAGTAAAAGTTACTGAGTTACTTTTTTAACAGCGGGGGTGGGGTGGGGGACTCTCCCATGTATGGGTTGTAGGGCTCGACCGATTATCGGCGCCTATAAGCATTTTTATGGTAATCGGTATCAGCCATTTTCAAAACCGATTTGCCGATAAAATAATTTTATTTTGAAATGCGCTAAATTTGGCTCTAACGCAGCCACATCTGTCAGAACTCACCACTCTGTAGACTAAACTAATGTCCCCGCCCATCTGATTTGTTGGGAGTCACGAGTCCGGTGGATCAACGCGGAAAGCTGAAGGCACTGAAAGTTTTGCACTCTCACACCGAAACTAAAGCACTTGCTGACTGGAGCTGCTTCACTGATCATCAGTTGTCTCTCAAAGTTAAGGCAGCAGCAGACTTTGCTGAAGAAGCAATACATTACTACACTGAAGTTGCAAAATACCTGAATATAATAGAGCCCTGTGATTTCCGCGGTGCAGAAAACAGACGAAATCCAGTCAAAAACTGAATTTACTGTATAAAGCGGAATATCACGGAATGTGTCAACTTTTTGATTAATTAATAAAAAGCAGGTCAGTACAAATCAAATCGAATTTCAAACCGCAAAAAGACTATTTAAATATGAATCCTGCGTGTCTCTAAATGAATGGCACAGACGCGTGATTTCATCTACCACACACACACACACACACACACTGGAGCACGTGTGACGCTTGCGCTGTTTTCAGCCTCAGCCGCATCATTATATGAGGACATGATGATTGCATAAACATCATCTTCAGAGCCGATTAGTCACTTCATGAGGTATCATAAACACAAAAACTCAAAGATCTCCCCGGCAACCCGTCAAAATAAAAGTTCGGTTTTTCATAGGGCCCTAAAAATTTTATTTTTGTTAAACTGTAAATAAATTGAATACGTTTGATGATTTCAATTCATTAGAAATGCTTTTTGATTACTAAAATTTAATTTAAACATTAAAATAGAGTCTTTAAGTTTTACAAAATGTTTACAGAATGCTGCTGGGTGCTCCCTGCACTTTTTAAGTTATTATAATTATTAATATTAATAACAGTTCTCAGATTCAAAGATATGTTTAAAATTAGGGCTGGGTATTGACACAAATTTCACAATTCGATTCGATTTCGATTCACAAGCTTGCAATTCGATTCGATTTCGATTACGATTCGATTCGATTCAATATTGATTATTTTGGATGTCAGACAGGTACAATGCATAGCAAATTTTCTCAAGGAAAACAAATCTCTTATTTAATGCTGTAAACTATGGGAGTCAGTTGTAGCCTATAGGCTTCATTAGCCTACTATAATGTTTAAGGTAAAATATTAACTGATTTGTAGCTATGCAAACACTTAAATTACACTTATTTATTTTTATAATAAGAAAGCTATAAAATAAGAACATTTAAATGGTGGCTGTCATAAAAACTTGCCAGATTTATTCAAACATGCATTAAATATTGAAGAACATTAAAAATAATTATGAATATGTAATATGGTGCATATATTTAACACAATCCTCCTCTCTAGAGTTAATTTTTCTAGCTGACTAACGAGTTTATGGTCACATGTTTTTTCCGTCTACGGTTTTTTCCTGAGGTAAATGTGACGTTACATGACATGCTGTTTAACTGACGTCTTTCCACGGTTGAAACATGATTGAGCGATTCCATGTGAGCATGATACGGATTTCGATAAGTTGTATTCTATCTTTTAACACTACAGATGCTCATTCATGTCTATTTCGCGCTGTAACTGGTATTAATAATGTGGAAGAGGAGATCATGTGCGCTCCGCGCTGCTGCTTCTCTTGAGCTGAGCTGAGCCAGCGATCTCACGCCACAGCGCCAAAACGGTTTGTTTTTGAATTTCGTAAGAAAATGGACGTAATTTGAAATGTGAGACTTTATTTCATATCAATAGTAACAAGAGAGAGAAAAGTTTTTTATTATTGCGATTTATTGGATGGGATCAGGGGCGTCGGACTGGGGGTAAAACCAGTACTGATTACCAGGGCCCCAAGGGGAGAGAGGGCCCTTGAAAAGTCTGGAATATATTTTATTTGGAACATGGGGGCCCATCAGGACTGCCTATACATAGGGCCCGGGATCTTGTGCTATGCCCCTGGATGGGATGCGCGTTGCAATGTTCCATTCATCAAATGAAAACAGGATGACTAATCGATTCTTGAGATTTAAGAATCGATATCGGTTCGTAAAAATGAGAATCGATTAATATCGAGAAATCGATATTTTTTACCCAGCCCTATTTAAAATCATTTAAAGAAAGTATTTGTCAAAACCCTTTGTTATTCTAAATTTTTACATTAATTTACATTTTTACACCAGACATATATTGGTTCAAAATATCGGCCTATTTGATCTGTAATAATCGGTATCGGAATCGGCCCTGAAAATCAATAAAATCAATAAAATTCGATAATTGATAATGAATTAGATTAACAACTTATTTTTTCAGTCGGTCAGTCGCCATAGTTCTAATACTAGGCTGAGGCTACCTTTCCACCACTTCTCCCCAATGTGACGTCATCACCGAATTGCGTAAAAAAACAAAAAACGTTAATACCAAAAACGTAAAAAACTGGTCTTTAAGACCATTTTTGAGACATTTTAAAAATGATATACATATCTTGAGTGATTTATGTACCCATTAATCGACAGTGGTGGTTAACCTGCAACACGGCCTTTAATTTCTTTCAAAAACACCACAAAACTTTGAATAGTCGTGTCATTACGTATACTATACACATAAACTTAATTTTTAGTAATAACAAATAAGTGTTCCACTTTGCGAGTATTCACCCTGAACTTATTTAACATTAATTTCTTTATATAAAATAAATAATGATAAATAAAATAACTTACTGACCCCAAACTTACTTTCCCATAAAAAAAAAATATTTTCTCTTATTTTTACAAATAAATATCCAATACTGACTGTACTGACAAAAACAATACCTCAAATATTATCCGATAAACAGTATTGTTGAGTATGTGCAATCCTAAGAGGTTAGTTAGTGGAGATAATGTAAACAATGCACATAGTGCCAATAAAAACACTCTTGGCTGTATGATTTAACAAGCCACAAGACAACTCCAAGTTTTCATGAGAGCTCTGTGAGTATTTCACCCTCTCTGATTCATGTAGGCAGGCCAATGCTGTACTTTTTAAGAGGCTTGGTAGAGAGAGCATGTGTTGTTGATCAGGTCGGTCTGGCCTCCTTCAGCCCCAGCTGGAGTTCATCAGGCTCTGCCTCCCCAGGTGTGGGGATATTGGGAGACTTTACATAAGCCCCTTAGCGAGTATATGGACACGACTGTTTCCACTACACCAGCTGAATCACCACTGTTGCGTAACAGCATTCACACACTTGGATTGTACTGTTGACTATTAATGCCAAACCGACATGTACAAGATGTGTAACATAACTCTAGAGTCCACAACCGCGCTGATCCAGCCATTCTGCAGCAAACAGAAACAAAGAGCCTAGTTTGTATGTAAACAACAACCACACAACAATCAGCTGATCTACTTTTTCTGCAAACCTCAATGGACTTCCGCAACAAAAAAAAATAAAAAAGTGTTGGGTAATTTCGCAAGAACATACTGGACAGCTTATGTATTCAGATTTGGGATCTTGCTTTGGAACTAACGGTTGTTTTTTAGGCCGTTTCTGGAAAGAAGTACAGAGTGGAGGCGTGGAGTATTCCTCCACCAAAGTACTGCATATCATAAACACAACTCTGTCCAGCAAATGAGATCATTGCACACAACTCCAACTGCGAAACGAAAATGAAGGAGTTGTGCAAGAGAACAAAGCTCATCATACCACAAGGAAGGAAGATACCATATGCATCCCATATTGCAATGAGTGGTTTAAAACCTTTGCATCACAAGTCAAACCATAAAGACCTGGGCAAGATGCTTCAAAAGGAACCGAACAACACAAACAGACTGCTATGCCCAGAATCACGTATAACTGGCAGCCTTTGATATCTTTATTGTGGTGACATAAGAACTTACAAGAAATGTACATTAAAGGCAGCTGCCTTCAACAATACTCCCAAAACCAATGACGAAAGTAAATATTACATCACCAGCGCCTTTCACAACACAAAGTGGAAGTTAAGTTGAAACTTGCACACTAAGGGAACTTGCCAGCTAGTTGAGCACAACAGATCTTTTATGAAGGTACTTATAATTAATGACCTCTACCAACATGTAGCTGCTAGAAACAACTCCGAAGATACAAAGATCTGATCACACAAGCTACAGACAGCATGCAATACAAATAATATACAAGTGCTTACTTGTGACAAAGTACTTCACTTCCTCTTCTCTGTCAGTCATTGCATTGTTACTCCTGACAAACCAGTGAGATGTAACAAATATACTGTATATTATAGTGTAGCAAAGTCATTAGAAGGGACACATCAATCTTGATAATATTAGATGTTTAAAACACAGACTGAACTCGCAATCAGATTGTCTTTGCCAGGATATGCTGGGACATTTCACGACACATTTTAAACGCGTGATTCTTCCAAGTTCCAACACACACCTTCCAAACAAATTATAAAAAATAATGACATTAAAAATGCACTTGACAGGTCAGCAACCTAAATGCATAACCGTGTATTACAAATGGCAAACCACTAAAGCTAAATTAACTTATATATACTCACAGTCTGCTCAATGTTTGCTGTATAGAAGGTAAACCGAGCACAGCAGGTTATTGACAAAATAATATCTGACAAAATGTAGTCCATAGAGCATAACTGTCAAGTTTTGACTGCCTGATTCTGTATTTTCGCTCAAGAAAAGCTTAATGGGTGTCACGTAACGTTAATGTTCATAACAATATGTATTAACATACAAATACGGGCCTAGTGTCTTTTTAAACTGATCTCCAGTTAACTGACCTGTTAAACTGGGTGACTACCCATCAAAATAGCAATGGTTAGTGTGGGTTTTCAAGCTAACGTACACAGAATAGGACCTTCAAGAGCAGCTGACTGGGGGAACACAGACGCTGGGAATCGATTTGACGTTTCAAAACAAAATATGATGTTTACCTTGAATACACTAACAAACAATACCGACTATATCGATAAATGAAAAAAGAAATAAACAAGTACTTACCCAAATAAATATCACCAAAGGATCCAGAGCCAATTTTCCTTCCCAGTCTGTATCGGTTTCCTACTCTCAATTCCATGATAAATGGCTAAATTTCAAAGCTAGCGATGAAGCTAGCTTTAACGGGAATAATTTAAATGATATCTGTTCGGAGAGCTTGATAAAAGGAACGAAAATCCGCTCTTTGTTATCCGTCTATTCTTCTGTGTCTTCCAGCCAGATTCCCCCAGCTAGCTTGCTAATTCCCTTCACAGTAAGCTACCCAATTTTCACCAGTCGTTTTCTAACATTCCGAATCGGTGACTATCGAAATATTAGGCTTATTAAAAAGAGTAAAGTGTGAACTTTATGCTCTAGTAATTTTCACCCTGAAAATAGTTTGTTTAAAAAAGGATGAAGTCGGATTTTGAGAACGATTCCCTTCCTTTTCTGCTGGCCCCGGATCTACCATCGACTCTCTCTCCGTCTGTGTATCTCCTACAACAGAAGCTCCATCAGTTGAATAATCCAGCGGGTTGCAGTGACGTCACTTCCCGTAGCAACAACGGGCCACTGGAAAATCTCGGGTGTAGAAAACCAAACCAAAATTGTTGTTAAATTTGTTAACTTTTCGAAACATTCATAACCATAGCGTCAGTTATATATTCGATGTTTATTTAAGTTGGTGTATGTCTATGGGTAAAAGCGTTTTATTAGACGATGCACAGCCTCAGGGATGTAAATAAATGTGTTTAAAATACATATATGTATATATTTTAGTCAATTTATTTGTCATTCCTGAATTACATTAATAAAATAGTTTCTCAGCAGTATTTTATTTTAAGTCTTAAATATGGTAAATGTCCGTTTACATCTGTGGCTGTTTACTGTGTGTGTTCATCTTGATGTTTCAGGAAGATACTTTGCAAAACCAGTTTGCAAAGTTGAAACTGATGCTAAACACATAACTGACATCTGCTCACAGTAGTTCCTGTTGAATATTGATTGGGTTTAAAGTTGTTTATTTCCTTGAAGAGAAACTGTTTGTTACAGTAGACTTGTTTCATGCAGCAGCAGCTCTGAAAATCATTAACTGCATTATTAAAACCAAATCGTTTCTAATTGTCACAAATATCATTGGAATTTCACATGATTTGAAATACACAAGCAAAGCATTGATGTGCAAACTTGTCATGAAAGTTGCAAAGAAACAAGCAAGACCATACTCTAAAACATTATGATAATCGTATCCTGAATATATTGACCTTACGTGATGCTTTTACCGTAGCATGTACAATCACATGAAGCAGATGATTTACTAATATCAACATGTGCCCTATGCCTGCTGATAAAAAAACAATTACATGCAATTACATTTATTTAAATTGCAGGTTATATTTAATCGGCTTCTTTTAGTTCAAATCTAAGCTTTATGTAATTCATATTTCATAATGTCTTGTTTAGAGATGCTTTACATTGTGACAAGCTGCCCAAATGTGTTAGGTAAAAGAATAATACTTTTTCAAAACAACAAATAAAAAACATACAATTATGTTTTCTTGGCAGTTAGTCTTGAAAAACAACTTTTTCAGTAGTTTGAGCCCTACTTCTGAAACATGACAACGCCCACAGAAGCTGGTGTTGTATTCAGTGGACCATGATTTGTCAGAGCACAGCCAACGCTTGAGGCTGAATGGAGGAGAGTCACATGACTGAATTACTCAGCTTTCAGTTGCATGTGTTCAGTCACGTTGAGAGGTTGAGAGCAATGCGCCAGGGAAGTCTGTGAACGCCCACTCTAACAGCCATACCAGATTTCTAAGAGAACTAGATCCAACACACACTGTATTAGTGCAGTGATAAACAACACTTTATCCCCCGGTTTCACAGACATGGTTTAAATTAGTCCCAAACTAAAATGCATGTTTGAGCTGTTTTAACTGAAAGCAATTTGCACTGGCATATCTTAAAATATGTAAGTGCCATTGTTTTGCCTCAAGATGCACAGTAGTAATGTTTTTTTTGTTATTGTTGTTTTTTACATGGCACGTTTATAAAAGCTACTTAAATGTCCTATTTAAACTACGGCCTAATCCTGGTTTAATCTAAGCCCTGTCTGTGGCCTATAAGATCTAAACAGACGCATACAATTTTTTTTTTTTTTACTTTCACAACAGAGTTGACAAGATATTTTACAGCTACTTGCTTAACTGGTATTTTCACCAGTGCTGTCAACACAAAGGTCCTAAAACATGATGAAACAATCGCCTGCTTGATTCTATTAATAATAAAGAGAAGTGTCACAATAACAGACATTCGATATTAATGGACAACCATGAAAGCAACACATGTCAAAGTGCTTCTTAATGTATTCAACTCAGTACAAATAGATTGAATACAGTACAACTGGCCTTAAGACCAAATTATGATATAAATACATATTTTAAGTTGAATGAAAGGAATAATATAAATATATAAGTATATATATATAAACATACTAAAACGCTCAACCAAACACAATTAAGACCCAGAATTAAGCAACAAAGAAAAACACATTGGACACAAAAAATACAGTAATATTATTTGGTTTGCAGTGACATCTAGTGATCAGTTATGGCGCGGACGTAAATGTGTTATCTCACTGACTTCTGTAAATAGTTAGTAAAATGAAAAATCGGGGGGGGAAACAGATTTTAAGCTTCTATATTCCAGATTGCCTCACTGAATCCGTCTCTATTAACATGGCGCAAATTATGAATATACCGTATATACGAAGACGATTAAAACAAATGTGTCTAGAAAGATCGATGACATGACAAATTTGTACTTTTCAACGATTTTTTTTTTATATAAACCACAAAAACGTTATCCCAGCAAGATAAGTAATCTGTTTTCATAATAAACACGGAATAAGTCAATAGATATATTGTTTCCTCACGGATGTATATCACCGCGACACACGCAGCAGTTCATGTGCCGCATTACAGAGCTGCTGCCTGTAGCTGGATCATAAGCTACTGTGTAAGTATTCTGCTCTCATCAGTTTGTTTTAAAACAATGACAGCTCGTAGTTTACAAATACGCTCTGTCAATGTTTTTGCCTTTCATATGCATTATTACAGTTTTTCTCTTCAGATGTACAGCACAAATCATTCTGTGGTCAGTCTCTTGCTGAAACACATTTCAAAATGTTTAGTAAAAAGAATGCCTTGACAGATCCATATAGACTACTATTACTATTGTGTTAATTAATGTTCCTTTTAGGTCGTATAGTAAAGCTAATTGTTATGCTAATTAAAACATGCAAGTGAATAATATCCATGTCTATAATCTTATGATTGAATCATGTAGTCAATATGACTTCATCCCATGTAGGCAGCATGGCGAAACCCCGCGGGTTCGAGTTCTGGAGGAGCACTCTGAAGGGCGCGCGCTACGTCGTGGCGCCTATGGTGGACCAGAGCGAGCTGGCGTGGAGGCTGCTGAGCCGCAGACATGGCGCAGAGCTCTGCTACACCCCCATGCTACACGCTCAGGTGTTCCTCAGAGACGCCAACTACCGCCGCGAGAACCTTTACAACGAAGTCAGCCTGGAGGACCGACCCCTCATCACACAGGTGGCTGTTTGGCGTCAGTAAACACACGAACACATCACTCCAGTAGGGGTTCAATTTTCAGCTGGCTGGTAAGAGACGCCACTGGCATGTCACGTGCACTGCCAGTCTGATTCTGGCATGTCACGTGACCTGTCAGTGATTGGCTAGTTAGCTTTACTTTACTATACTGGCTAGCTTTACTTTACTATACTGGCTTTACAATTATTTTTTTTATTTTTATTTACTTTTTCTCATATAAACATTACACTTCAATCAGATGTACCTCCGATACTGTATCTGGTATCCTCAAATAAAAAAAAAACGTACACAACATACAAATATATGCCCATACAAACATCATACAATCGTGTTTGCAGTACATCTATTCATCAGAAAAATAAACTTTTTTTTTTTTTTTACAAATCAACCAAAATTAGACAGAACTATGTACATTTAGGGAGTAGTTTTCCTGGGCATTCTGGATATTAACTAGAGAATAAAATCAGGTCTTTTAGATGTTGCATATTTGGTCCATTTATCCCAGCACAAAGTAAATTGTTCCAGTTTATGATTTACAAATGCTGTTATCTTCTCCAATTTGTAAATGTCCATTGTAATTTCCATCCATGCGTTTAGGGTAGGGCTCTCGTGTGACAACCATTTTTTGGTAAAGCTCTTCTTTACAGCCACCAGCAATATATTCATTAAGTATTTATCTCTTTTTAACCATTCTTGAGGTATATATCCAAAATATAGGGTTTTACTATCAAATGGTATTACACATTTAAAAATATATTGTAAAGCATTATGTATTCTTCTCCAATATTTCTTAATAACGGAGCAATCCCAGAAAACATGGTAATGGTTTGCATTTTGGTTTCCACAGTTTCTCCAGCATATAGAAGCATTACTACCAAGATAGGATTTCTGAGAGGGTGTAATAAAATATCTTACCAAATTTTTCCACCCAAACTCCCTCCATTTCTGTGACCTAGAACATTTCCATTGATACCTCCATATTATTGTCCATTCTTCCTCAGATATATTTATTCCTCCTTCCTTCTCCCATTCTGGCTTTACAATTAGCTTTACTTTACTATACTGGCTAGTTGTCTGGCAGTCTGCCTTTGGCAAGTTTCAGAAACCATTGATTTTTGGCAGTTTTTGTGTTTCTCCCTCTCTTGCTCATTTATTATGCATCTGTTGATATGATTATGTTATTTTGCATGATTGGCGTTTTAGAGAATTTTATCCCAATTAAAGCAGACAAATGGCCGTGATTAGACTGGCAGCTTACTGACGCTTTGCTGGACGCTCAATCCAGTAACTCGCGGCTGAACTGCGAGTATTTAACGCGTTGCCTGACACTCTCGCTGTAAGGAAATAAATAGCTTTCTTATTACGAATACAATCTCAGGCATCTATTCTTCAGTATGATTTATGTTTTGGGGACGGTTATCCCAAATTAAAACAGTCAAATGGCCGTGATCAGACTGGCAGCTGCCAGCCAGCCACTGACATGTCACATGACATGCCAGTGTCGGCTCCTGCCAGCCAGCTGTAGATTGAACCCCCACTCCATCATCCTCCATGAGGTTACAGAGAGGATCGTGCGAGTTATTCACTGGAGTATTTTTGTGTCGGTGTCTCCATACAGTTCTGTGCCAATGATCCTGAGGTGTTTATCCAGGCAGCTTTACTTGCCCAGGATTACTGTGATGCTATTGATCTCAATCTGGGTTGCCCCCAGATGATTGCCAAAAGAGGTAACAATTCATTTCTGTTGTATGCAAGATATGCACTACCGTTCAAGTGTTGTTTTTTTAAAGCAAGAACACATTAAATTGATCAAATGTGACAGTAAAGACATTTATATGTTGCAAAAGATTTCTATGTTAAATAAAGCTTTAGATTCATCAAAGAATCCTGAAAAAATGCTTAACGGTTTTCATAAAAATATTAAGCAGCAACTGTTTAATAATAATAAATGTTTCTTGAGCATCAAATCATCATATTAGACTGATTTCTGAAGGATCATGTGACACTGAAGACTGGAGTAATGATGCTGAAAATTCAGCTTTGACATCACAGGAATAAATTACAGTTTAAAATATATTCAAATAAAAAAAGTTGTAGTTTTTTATTGTAACTATATTTAAAATTCACAAAATTATGCTGCTGCTGCTGATACTTAAATATTGGCCCCGTAAGGGAAATTTGTTTTGGGCAATACATATGAAGCTGCAAAACAAGATAAACACATCAATAACAATAACACAGTCATGTCCTTCACACTAGAGTAGAGTTAAACAGTTTTGTAGCCAAAGGAACAAAATAATTCTTATAAGCAGTTGTATCTTTAACTTTAGAATATTTGTTTTAAATATTTGTTGGTACATATTCTCAGGTAAAAATGTCAAGTTTATTCCCTCTAAAGCAAAGTGATGCATTTTTGTAAGAAAAATATCCATATTTATAACATTATAAACTATAATCACTGGCTTCCGGTAACGACCGTACGCAAGTCGAGTTCTGGCGGAAGAGTGACCTCTGACCCGACGCATTACAAAATATTTTTAATATAAGTCCGATTGCGTTTGGCTAAAAGAAGAAAGTCAAATACACCTAGGATTGTTTGAGGCCGGGTGAGTAAATTATGGGATAATTTTTGGATTAAATAACCCTTTAAGAGACGTCTTTCAAAACCATTAAAACATTTTAACTATCCCAAACCTTTGAATGGTAGTGTTTCAATTTCAAAATTTGTCCCTGTATGGAATCATTTAATGTTTTTGAATCTCTCCTAGGCCATTATGGTGTGTTTCTTCAAGATGAGTGGGACCTTCTTGAGAAAATGAGTAAGTGGTCTCATTTTAAAAGCTCAGTGCAGATGTGAATCATGCAGAGAATATGTATCTTATTCAGGTGCTGTTCTTTACAGTTAAATTGGCTGATGAAAAACTCTCCGTGCCCATTACTTGCAAAATCCGGGTCTTCCCAGAGATTGAGAAAACAGTGAAGTATGCAAAAATGCTGGAAAAGGCTGGATGCCAGGTAAAGTGTTCCATATTGAAGATGCTCTTAACTAAAGTGACGTCTAGAAGGGGTAGTGCATATGGAGCAAAGTGGGATTATGTGCCCTTGTCAGGAGCCCACTGGCGGATGGGGATCTCTTCTTTGGGTCTGTCTAACCTGGAATTGATCAGTAAACATTTGTGTTACCAGATGTAACCACTTAGTTACCAAAAACCTCAATGTAATGTGATTAATATATTCTTGAACCAACTAATGGTTTGTTATCTGTTTTTTTGACAGCTCCTCACAGTTCATGGTAGAACCAAAGATCAAAAAGGGGCTTTGACTGGCATTGCAAGCTGGAAGCATATCAAAGCTATACGGTAAGCAGTGATGGGAATAACGGCGTTATAAATAAACTGCGTTACTAGCGGCGTTATTTTTTCAGTAACGAGTAACTTAATCAAACTAATTACTGTTTCCCCCGTTACAACGCCGTTACAGTTACTGACAATAAAATGCGGCGTTACTATAGCCTAATTGAGCTCACTGAAGAGGTTTTCATCCGAGTAGGCTCTCTCTCCACCATAGGACCTGCAAGTTTTTTCTCTGGTGTGTGTGTGTGTTTATGAGGCGCCGGACTGAACAAAAGCGAAGCGAACGCCGCGAGCGTGCTCAACAGTGCGCGAGAGAGACCAAGTGTGTCCGAGCATAATATAGTTTGTTTTTAAATAAATGACACATGTCAGCATTAGGATAATCTCTGTAGCCTATTGGTAGGCTATCATCTGCAACGTTTTAATTAGTTTACATGGTTATAAAATAAAACTAACCTGTTATAACCAAAACAACCTGCAGGGAACGTTCCCAGAAAACGTATTTGTTTGACCAGTTGTGAACACGTGCGGCAAACACGACTAGAATTTGGCTTAAATAACATCTGATGATGACGTCCTCTGTAGGTTATAAAAATAAAACCCCAAAATATTTTATTTTATTATTATTATGTATGTTGGTACATTGTTCAGTATTATATTGAGAGTACTTTTTGTTAAACTGTTTACTTTTGTGAGGAAGAAAATACTTCAAGTAGGCTATACAGTATGTCTACCAGTTGCCAGTTGTGGTCTGTGCAATAAACATTAAAAGTTCGAAGCCAAATTGTGTTTAGTTGTTCCACTATAGTAATGATCATATTTTAATATGTAAGTTAATAGGTGTCTCTCACATTGTCCCAAAGCAACATTAAAATAGTGTAGATTAGTGTACAATTTTTCTTTAGTAATGTGATCTATTTAGTGTCCATTTCATTCATTTAACATATTTAATATTAGGGGTATCCAAGTTATTTCACATATTTAAACATTAAAAAAAAAAAAAAAGTAACACAATAGTTACTTTCCCTGGTAATTAGTTACTTTTGTAATGATGTAACTCAGTTACTAACTCTTTGTGAGAAATAACTAGTAACTATAACTAATGACTTTTTTAAAGTAACTTACCCAACACTGACGGTAAGAGATACAACCCTTGCTGCTGGTGCTGACTATTAATGTTTTGTCCTGGTGATTAACTTTTGTTGTACTTGTGAAGGGAGGCTGTAAACATTCCTGTTTTCGCCAATGGAAACATCCAGCATCTGAGTGATGTTCAGCGCTGCATGGAGGAGACTGGAGTACAAGGTGTCATGAGTGCAGGTAACGTTCTCCTCATACAAAGAGAAGATTCATAAACATACTTGTACAGAAAGACTGATACTTTGATCTTTCATATTGCAGCAGTAATATAAAAATGAACACATTACATTCACAGAAGGGAATCTCCACAATCCTGCCCTGTTTGAAGGCCGAAGTCCACCTGTGTGGGAGATGGCTGAGGAGTACCTGGATGTTGTGGAGAAACACCCACCATGCAGTCTGTCTTACGTCCGTGCCCACATCTTCAAACTATGGCACCACACGTATGTTCCTTCACATTTGACCCCAATATTGTGCCGTGGCTTGAGAGTTTCATCTCTTAAAATGGAGAGAGCCACCATTCAAATGTTGGGGGTCAGTACGATTTTTCTTTTGAAAAAATAATACTTTAAGCAGGGATGCATTAAAATGATCAAGAGTGACCTTAAAAACATTTGTAAAGTTACAAATGTTTTCTATTTCTGATAAATGATGTTCTTTAGAACTTTTTATTCATCAAATATCTTGAAAAAAAAGTAAGTTTCAGAAAAATATTAAGCAGCACAACTGTTTTCAACATTGATACTAATCAGAAATGTTTCTCGAGCAGAAAATCATCATATTCAAGTGATTTCTGAAGGATCATGTGACTGAAGTAATGATACTGAAAATTCAGCTTCACAGAAACAAATGAGTTATTAGGAGTCCAAGCACTGAAGGTGCTGGAACCCTATTGTGTTTGTACTGTGTATTATTTATTTCTGCCATAAAAGTATATGGAAATAGAAATAAATTATAAAATTGAAAAGGGCCTTAAGATAAATAAGGTTTTGAGCTGCAAATGATATCTTCACATTTACTTCTGATTGTCCTGTGACATCCTATGGCATGCGATGTTGAATGTGAGTCCACTCATACATATGATCAAAGATTCAAGATGGACTTTACTCTAAAAACCACATAAGATACATTTCAACTATTGGCTAATCATCCACATGGTCCATTAGTGCTTGGACCCCAATGATTGCTGCTTGTGGCAAAAATACAATATCACTTTTTTTTACTACATTTTTGATCAAATAAATGCAGCCTTGGTGAACATGAGTTCTTTCAAAAACATTAAAAAAATCTAACTGACCCCAAATTGGTGGTCACTTCTTAAATGGTAAGAATGTATTTGTTTACAACAGCCTACAGATACATCAAGACCTCAGGGAGGAGTTAGCCAAAGCCAAGAACGTAGCTGGTATTGTGGAGATCAACAGACAGCTGAAACAACGTTGCCAGGTAAAGAAACTGCTGATTACAAACTTTATTTCAAGAATAAACATTAGGCTTATGATAGATTTTGAGAGTTTAATTCTCTGGCTTTTTACTCTTAAGGAGGAGATGGCTAAAGATGAATCAGAATGGAATCAGACTGGACTTCCCTTCCCTCACTGGATCTGTCAACCCTACGTCAGACCACCGTGAGGATGTGTTTTCTGATCTTGTGTGACACCATCACAATCATAGTATTTCTGTGTTCTCAGCAAAGCAGTATAATATTAATCATACCTATCACTGAATGACCCAAGGTTTAATGAGCTTCATTTCTGTCCATGATGGACATAAACTAGTTTGAATATAGCGGTGTATACCCTGGAACTTGTATGTGAGGATGGTATATTTTGCAGGCCTAAGGATCCAAACACTGAAAACGGGCAGAAAGCACTGGAAATGAAAGCTGTGTGTGTGAAGAGGGCACTGGAGGACAGTGACGGAACCAACGACTCACTCTCCAAGAACAAGCAGAAGAAGAAAGCCCGTAACCCTTACAAGAACTTCTGTCCAGAGCTGAAACGTAAGACCAATTCTTTTCCCAGTGTTTTCTAAAGCCTGTAGACCTCACTGATGGCACAGTGCACATTATCGTAACTAACTGAAGTCTTTTATGCTCACCAAGGCTGTATTTGTTCGATTAAATTTACAGAAAAACAGTAATATTGTCATGTCAAAGCTGAACTTTCAGCATTACTCCAGTCTTCACTGTCACGATCATTCAGAAATCATATGATGATTTGCTGCTCAAGAAACATTTCCAATTGATACATAGACAATAAAAAAAAAATCAGAAATTTTTGGTAAATCGAAAGTTAAAAAGAACAGCATTTAGTCTATAAATGTCTTCACTGTCACATTTGTTGAATTTAATGCATCTTTGCTGAATAAAATTATAGCATATTTGCTGAATCAAATTTCCAAAAATAAAAACATCACTGACTCCAAACTTTTGAACGGTAGTATTGAATGGCATTTTTTTATTAAGGTAAAATAACATGCCTTTGCTTCCTTGTGTTCTGCAGCAAAATACATCAAGTGTGAGCAATGTGGCAACCCTAAAGTAAGACTTTTGATTATCTTTTTAACTGTTGTTTTAAGTTTAATGTACTCATTTTCAAAGTGTTTACAGAACCATTTCATGTGCTTTTTAAAAAATCTTAAAATTTACACAAGGTGAATATATATTTTATTTTACTCCTTCAACAGGGGAATAAATGTGTCTTCAACTTGTGCCGTGGCTGCTGCAAGAGGAAGGCTTTCAAGGAAGTGGCTGATTGTCCTGGTTAGTATATCAACCACCGGTTTCACTGTGCATCATCCACAAACAGACTACTGATCAAGTTGCACATTGCACACTATGAAATTAAATGACATATTCTTAGTCATTTAATACTGTTGAGAATGGGGTATTTGGTTTTAATTTGCCAAAATATATAATAGTGTAAATATTGAGTCTACTGTTTAAAATTTGTTTTATGAGAAAGTTACATTAACTATGAATGTTTAAAATTAAAACACTATTGTTATGGTCAGTCTGCTTACCCAGCTTGTATCTGTATGTATCTAGTAATATCCTTCCACTTCTACAAGACTAAGTATTTCCTCTGTGTCCATTGTTGGGTTTCAGGCCATGGATTGAGATTCAAAACCAAGGCTTTGAGACAGTGCAACTCCAATACAGGTGGTGGGCTGACAAATGGGAAACTCAACAGTCAGACTGATTCCACTGCTGTCCATGATCCATTGTAGGCTGTGCCCTGACCCAAAGGAGGCTTATGTCCTGGATATCTGAAAACTCATTGACCACTTACCATTGGGAAGCTGCTGCACTGAATTGGAAGCTCAAGACTGCAGTTGTGGCCAAACCTGGTTCTCATTTCTTTAGATGTAATTTGGATCATTTTTGAACATGCAAAGAAACTTGTGCTAATCATTCTCTTCAATGATGCACCACTTTCTGGACTGCTGCTGTGTGAATAGATCCATATTCTTAATATTTTGAGACTGCTTATTAGAATAGTGTTTTGATAATCACTTATAAACACTTATGTGTTTGATAATGATAGGAACATGGTGTAGATGAACCATGAAGCAGCCACTCTGAACGCACAATCCTGCTCGGCCAAGAAAGAAGATCTGGCTTTTTATTTCGGGACATTCTGTGGAAGTGCACTGATGGATATCTTCACGCAGACATAATCTGAAATGTGCATTTTTATTTTACTTATTGTCTTCCGAAATGAAAGATTCAGCAGATTTGTATGTTACAACAACAATGAAACAACTTTTAATTTTTTTTTTAAATGTTTTTTTTTTTTTTTTGGAGCATGTATATAAATTAACTTTTACTCCGAGATCTCTAACTACTTTCCTGTGCTGCCGTGATCATGTATGACCTCACATATTGACATTCATTTTAGAGGTGAGGACAGTTACACTACAAATTATCTGATTTAGATGCCTTACCCTATTTGCCATCATTGTTTTGCCTTTTATCTTTTTTTCTGTTAGCATTTCAAGGAAGTATGCAGTTCTAATACAACTTTGGTTCAACAATGACTTTCTTTATTATAATTATAACCAAACATAATGCTTATTTTTCCACACAGTACTTTAAAGCATCAAAACTCAACTCAGTGCCTTATCCTAAATAATGTGGGTCAGTTACTCAGACATCCTTGAATGAATCCTCCTATACTGTCCATAAATGTATATGTGTGTACAGCGCTGTTGTTATTCTGTGTGGATTCTTTTTTTTTTTTTTTTTGCTCATCAGTTTCTTAGACTTGCAGTAATGGTTTGGGAATTTTGCTCAAATACATTTTGAAGTTCTGAAAAAAAAAAAAAAATGTAGTTGCCCTTCTCCCTTTCTAATAATGACCAAAAAACTGCACGGTTTCTAAACGTTTCTGTGTAGTTTATTCAAGACCTTAAAAGCAAGTAAAGTCTACCTTTGTTTTTACGTCACTGACCAGCTGGATGATTCACTGGAGTAACAATCAGAACACAATACAACAGAGAAATAACTAAATGTTATTAAACAGAGATGAGGATGAAATCGCTATAAAGAGTGTTAAAGTCAGTGCAATTGCATTTTTATCTGCACCACCACCACCTAAATCTCACCAGAAACGGATGGAGAAAGAGCCTTTCCAGGTTGAATCATCTTTTTGAATGTATGTTTATTTTAAAAGCATGTTTTGTGATGAGGTTTCTCAATGTGTAATCAAGGTTTGTCACAAGATACAGAGGAAAGTGCATCCTTTACAAAGAACAACAGGCCAGTACAGCTTAAGTGCCGCATTTCTCTTTTTATCTATTTTTCCTTTTCATTTGAGCAACAGGGTGTGCTTGTCTTTAATACAGACAACAGATATCTTCTTCCCAACTTAAATAAAGTCTTTAGATTGTGATTTTTCTCTCTTCAGCAGGGAAATAATTGATTTCTAAACAGGGGCCTAAGATGCGGCAGTGGCCCCGTGTACTTTACTTTCCTTGGAGAGGCATCTGGTCGAGTCTTCACATGTTGGTGCTCATTCGTGTTTGGCTGTTGGCAGGTGTGAGCTCCCCTTGACTGCCTTCTCTTGGAGGGGACTGTGAAAGGAATCAGAGGAATCAGTGTGAAGCATCATGTAGAGCGAGAAAAACAGACTAAGAAGGAAACGCATGCTGATGTTCATGAAGAATGACAGGGTGACCGAGAGGGATGAAGACTAGGGGTGTAACTGAAACATATGAATGTTTATGCGTCTCTGATTCGTTTAGCGTCTTTTCTGGGAACAGAACCTTAAGAAAGCTGAAGAGAGCTCAGTTATTCCGGTCATTGGAACTTAAAGGAACTTGCATCTAGTTGAGTGCTAGACAGGTAATAGAGCAATGACAGGCTAGTGGACTGCTTTAAAGGAATATTCCAGGTTCAATACAAGTTAAACCTCAATTGACAGCATTTGTAAAGATGATAAAAAGACTTTAAAAAATGAGGTGAAATTTGAGGTCATGGTTAACAACAGTGGAAATGTAAAGCTTATTTTTTTTTCAGTTAAAACCTCCACTGTTTGCAGTAAAGCTGTTCTCTTCCATTTTCACATTTGTTTTAGGGTTTAACCCTCTGGTGCTCTTCTTTCAATGAAATTAATGTACTACATTTTAATTCGATAATATTTTTATTTCATATTTTTAGGAGATTTTATGGTACTAAATTATATTTACGCTGTATTTATAATCCATTTATTCACTCTGAGCATAGACCTAAACATTTTTATTTCCAACCTAAACTGTCGTAAATCTTGAATGCTTTAAAGCACAGACTTAAGTTTGATCTGTTTTTAAAGACCACACTTGGCAGAATATGGCTGAAGTGAAAAATTTTCAAAAGTAACAGAATTTTACGTTTATTATTATGAAAAATTAGCAAATACTATTTTCAAAAACATGTTTTACACCAAAACTGTGAAAAAAAAGCAAAGCCATCAATCTAAACAAATTGTGTTAAAAATTTGAGCCTGATACCTCAAAAAATTTAGCCTGGTTCTACCAGACTCTCGTACATTTCATTTGTACAGAGAGTCTGGCACCGCTCCATTGACAATCGTTAACTTCCTTGTAGGCGGGTACTCTATTGAAGTCTAAAACTATTGGATCTGCCCAGAGTCACTCTGGATCCGCTCGCATGGCTTCGCTCGCATCTTTCTCCGCTACCATTACTGAACTACAACTCAAAATAACACACGACGTCATCGTTCTCAGCCACTCCCTCTGTTCGCTGATTGGCCCTACAAAAAATTGATCGGAGAAAAACAAAGTCTACAGAGGTAATCATTTTTACATTTCCCGCTGTTTTCACTTGTCGTCATCGTTCCTACGATACGTCGTGACTCACAATGACTAACGACCAATTAAAAGTGCATTCTCTGATGATGTTCCAAGATGTTAAAAACGCTACGCGGCTGATCATAGACAAACAGGGGGAGAAATTAGTATTCATCATAGCCTACAAATGTCTTTGTTCATAGTCTGTCTGACATATATTAGAAGCTATGTGTCTGTCATGGATTTGCACTGAATTGATTCTCAAAAATACGGAACAAAGTGCGTTCCGTATCAGTTCAATACGGTACAAGACTTTTATTTGTCAAATACGGGACGATTCCGTATTATACGGAACGGTTGGCAACCCTACACATGACCCTTCAGACATTATTCTAATATGATTATGTATTGCGCAGGAAACATTTCTAATTATTATCAATGTTTAAAACAGTTGTCCTGCTTAATATTTTTGTGAAAACAGTGATACATTTTTTTCAGGAATCTTTGATGAATAGAAAGTTGTTTATTTAACATTATTTAATGCCTTAACTCTCACTTTATTAATGTGATGTGTCCTTGCTGAATAAAAGTATTACATTCTTTAAAACGTATTTCTTTACTGACCGCAAACTTCTGAAAAGAAGTGTCATTTCACAAAGAGAAGTTAAAAATCATCTTAATGCATTGCATACTGTCTACTTCTTGTGGTCATACTTTTGAAACAGTAAGTATTTTACCGTTTATATTGACTGGGCCCATTCATTTCGGTAAGTTGTAACCCAGATTTTTTATTTGTTTAAAGAAAAGGAGGGACAAAAGCACTGTTGAATTGAACCTGGAATATTCCTTTAACATTCGCTTACCACAACAAAGCTCATGCAGATCACTTACTGCCTTAGAAATACAGAGGCGCGTAAGTGCTCTGAGACACTCATGCTGAAGGGACAGGGAAGGAGATGGTCAAGGGATGGTGAGGTGAAGAGCATAGCAGAGCGAGGACACATTACCCTGGGGACCCTGTTACCTTGACGTGTATCTGATTACGAAGCACAGCTGCCCGCAGGATCATGGCTTTCGCTCGTCTCTGGAACTCTTTGCCCATCTGTAGAGACTTCTCAAAAGTTGTGCTTCTCTGATCCACATCCCTGGCATACAAGATCTACAAACAGGGAGACAACATTTTTTAATTAACAGGTGCAACTCATGTGTCAAAGTTTATTGCATTTTAATGACCAAAGGCTGTTTCTATAACGGTCCCTAAGATACAAAAATAGGTAACACAGCATGTTTCATTCAAGATCAAGCTCAATGACAAAGTGAGAGAAATGATGACAGTAAATATAATTCATGCAATGCAAAAAGGTATTGATAAAAAAAAAAAAATCTGAAGTATTTTAGATTAACAACAGGCAAAGGGAACGTTGTTCCAGAAGAGGAAGTATCAGGGTGACAAATGAGAGAACGCAGCCCTGCCTTGCTATGGGAGTCGATACGAGCATTGATCAGGCCCTCCAGGATCAGCTGGGTCAGTTCATCCTCCAGATCTGCCACTGTGGTATTAAAGGCCACAGCCATTTTGTTCATGTCTGCTGACACATAGGGGCTAAAGTACTGCCCATGGGAAATAAAAGACAAAATTAATCAATTAGTCATGTAAGTGCAACTATGCTGATACTTTTCACACCAAATATCAGGATTCCTTCAAATTTTCCATTTCAAAATTCCATATTTTCCAGAGCCAAATGTCCAAATTTTTCAGACCATGTTTATCATTAATGATAGAGCATTATATTTGGCATATAGAACAATCATCATCTCTAAATATTTTCTCTTTTTTTTTTTTCATTGGTTTTCTCAGTGATGACATGCGCCAGAGACTATTTATATAGAGACATGCCACTTCCTCAATCCTTAATACAACTATATAGGGAAAACCCGTAACGCCAAAGATGGCGGTTGTATGCACATGCCCCGCCCCTCCCGCTGGAAAGCCAATCGTCTGCTTTTAACAGTCAAGCCGGAAAACATTTAAGCCTATCGTCTGGTTCCACCGACGCATGCGCACAGTTGAGGTTTGCGACAGCGGAAAATATGTTACTGTTTGAAAAGGCGGCAGATTTGATATGTGTTAGTTGTGTAAATATCAGACATCCCAAGTCTCCCGGAAGTTCCGGGAGTCTCCCGCAGATTGATAGCGGCTCCCTGATGACCGCAAATTAGTTCAAATCTCCCGGAATCTAGAGCGAGCGAGCAGTAGCGCGCGCACGACAGAGCGAGAGAACCCTTGCGCATGCGCAGTAAAAGTATAACCTGTGGGGAAAAAGGCGTTTTAAACCTTATTTTGGGGCAAAGTCATCAAACTTTTTCAGCGATTTTTATCATATTTTATTAGTGTTTGTATACATGCAGTTTTTATGTCCCGGTGACCAGTGAAAGTGCAGTTCTGAGTCTCTGCCCATTCATTTAGATGGTCTGGTCTTGTTAGTCCGAAATAGCTGCCCGGAGGCGTTGCCAAGATGGCGGCCGAGTGGCATGACTTGCCTAAAAGGACTTTGCATGCGCATACACGAAGAGGGAAAAAAAAACTATAACACTTTATAACCTGCATATATTCACATGTGACGGATCACTTTGATACTGTAATCGTGGTTTGATCTTGCACGGCCATCAAACAGGAAAGTACATTTTGAAATAAATTATATTTTACGTTAAGTGAAGTTTTAAGAGACTCGCTTTTTAGAATTCTTAATTTTATATTTCAGAAAACTGAATAGGGGAAACAAATATTTTTCCATACTTTTCCAGACCTGGAAATTACTCAAATCAAATTACATACTTTTATAAAGTATGTGTAGGAACCCTGAAATATTATTTTATGACCATTCCATGTTAAACTTTAACTCACATTCTGGATTTTATATCAATATAACTATGCCAAGCTAGGATCAAAAACCGGGATGACCTGCAAACTTAAACATTTGAATTAATTTGAGTAATATTCTGAACATTGCAGTTGTTTTTTTGTTGGGCTTTTACCTAAATAAAGATCACAAACAGTTTTGTAAACTATAGAATGTAAATGTAAGGTTTTTTCAATACATATTTCATATATATATATATATATATAGAAACAAAAACAACCAAATGACTCAAAAGGATAAAATGTATGGAAAAACAAAACAAAAAAAAAAGTTTCAACTTGACTTCTGCTTAATCTGATTTTAATGTTTTTTTGCTCTTTGATACAAGATATCTAAGAACAACAAACATTTAAGCAGATTAAGCAGAAGTCAAGTTCAGCATCTAAATCAAATGCATTGACCGAAACCTCATATCCATTTACGTACCTGTATGAGTGCTCTGTTCCTGATTTGTGTGTACAGTGTTCTTACATGAGGGGCCAGATACATGTCTAGGAGGAGATTATCCTATAAAACAGTGATAAAAAACTTATGAATCACAATATCCCAACTAAAATGACATAAAAAAAATATAAAAATCTTGCAATTGCACAATGTCAATGTCAAACTTACCTTCATTTCATCCAGCATTTTCAGACAAGATGCATACTTTGACTCGTAAAACTTGAAGATAATATCACGGACTTGGGGTTCCAACTCTAAAAATAATTTAAAGGAGCTAGAAAATAAAAGGAGAGTAAAATGAAACAAGTGATGGTTATCCACATGTAACCAGTAACAATCTAACTCTCATTAAGGCACCTAGCATGAACATGCTAAGCAAAAGGTTCACCTGCTTGAGATGACATTTCGTTGCAGTTCCTGTCTGTCAAATGTAGCCAGGGCACAAAGCCCCCCGTACACCGCTACATTACTGGGGGAAAGCAGCTAAAGAGCAAATAGAGCATCTCATTACTAATTGTAAGAAGAAACTGCTTCTCATTCATCTTCACTTCAATTGGTAATATTACTAGAAATATCTGCTGTAGCATTAGAACAGGGTTGAAAATGACACCAACCTCAGGGAAGTCGCAGTGGTCAAAGGAGGCTTGCAGGAAGCACTTGGCAGCCGGTTTATACTTTCTTGAGGCAAGTTCTGCTAATCCTAATGTGACCAAAGAGAGATGATGATAATGATGATATCAAATCACATGCTCAAAAAGTTTTTTTTACACGACAAATCGTAGGAATTGACTACCAATTGAAAATGTGACTAATATTTACTGATTTTATACTGACACACACAAACACATAGATACATAAAACATTAATTTTAAAAACATACTAAATTTATCATTCAGAATGGGTCAAATAACAAATACACTTAATATACTTGAAATACAAATAATGTACTTGCCTGCAGCACATTTTAGTTTGGTTAGAACAGATTGGTTTTGACTATCTCTCTCTCCTCGTTGCTAGATTGCAGAGACAAACAAAAATGAACATTTTAGAGTCATTTTCTATTGTTATCGCACAGGTCAGTAAAGCAGAAGATGGAAGATTGCTCCTACCTCTGCTATCTCTGGAGTGGATTCAGCCTTGCTGACGTAGCTAAGTACATGGGACCAGTTTTGGAGGTAAACGCTAACCTAAAAAATAAGTTACAAGCACCAAAAAGATTCACAACTGTGAAACAGAAACTTCTGCTACATGCAGGCAAAATTTAGAGATTTTATGCATTAAAGCATTAAGCAAAAATAAAACTTAAAAAGAAAATAAAACTCAATACCCTTTCATAAATGTGTATCCAGAGCCTAAAATGAACACTCGCCAAATGAGAGTAAAAATCAGCGCTGGTGCTTATATGAAATGTCAATCGCCAATTAACCGGTATCATTTTTATGATTCCTAACAATGCAATGTTGTGACTGTGAGAACATTAACGTGAACTAACGTGAATGATGCTCGTGACAGTTGAAAGGACAGCACTGCATCGTCACTATAGTGTAAGCCTTGCCAATTTAAATATTCAAGTGCATGTTGACGTGAAGGGGAGCACAATTAGTTCCTCTCGGCGGTGTGGAAAGTTTTCTTTGCGCAAACATTTACAAACACGCGCAAATAATTAATTGAGTCTTCTTGTGCTTGAATGGACAAATTCACACAAAATTCCGTTAAAAAAACGCCAGTCTCCTTGAGCACCCCAGTAAACAGTCAGTTACGGCTTAAGTAAATGTAAACAGTAGAAAAAGACAACACGTGTGACAGTATCAGTATATTGGATCAGTGCATTAGATCTTAAAGTGACAGCAGCCTAATATTCGTTCTGCTGTCTGTGTTTTTAATGTCCTTTCTACAAAAGCACTTTTTGTAAATGATATGATTACAGACAATAATGTGCTTGGTTTGACAGAAACCTGGCTAAAACTAGACGATTACATTACTTTAAATGAGTCTACCCTCCAAGATTATGGTTATAAACATGTCTGAAAGGCAAAGGTTGCTGTAATTTATAGTAATATTTCCAGTATTACTCAGAGGTCTAGTTTCGAGTATAATTATTTTGAAGTGATGGTGCTTTATGTAGCGTTATCTAGTGCAAGTATTAAATCCTGTTTGACATCTGTACTGGCTACTGTATACAGGCCCCAGGACACCATACAGACTTTATCAAAAAATTTGCTGATTTTCAATCGGAATTAGTACTGGCTGCAGACAAAGTCTTAATTGTTTTTATTTTAATATACAAGTAGATAAAGAAAAAGATGCATTGGGAATGGCATTTACAGACATTCTAAACTATATTGGAGATAGACAACATATGTCAGGACCCACTAATTGTCATAAATCATACTTCGGATCCAATACTGTCACATGGAAACAATGACATCTCAGATCATTATCTAGTCTCATGTAGGGATGGGCATTCGATAAAATTTTCTTAGTCGATTGTCAGGAGAATTAACGATCGACTAATGTTGACATTAAAATTAATTATTTATTTAACTTTTTATAAATTAAAAATGCAATGAAAATACAAAAATACAGCGTGTTTTTCCTCGATGCTATCTTTATTACAGGAAGATCAACTTGTGGCAGTTGAACTGGACGTTCGGTTAGGCTAAACTTGAAGATATATGCGCTGTGGTGCTGTAAAGAATCGGAACCTGCAGATGCGAGCCGGCGTTCTTAAACAGAGACCCTCGTTTGTTCCAAAATAATAAATAATAAAAAAAGATTCATGTCAAACAATAACTTAAGTATTACATAATAAGACTTCGCTCTGACAGGTTTTGTCAAAATGTAACTCAAAACTATCCAAGGCACGGAGTCGAGAAAGAGGGTGAGAGAGATTAGCCTACCTAACAATTAATTAGGCTACTTAAAGGAGAACTCCGGCGCAAAATGAACCTTTGGTCTAATTACACATTGTTACCTAGTCAACCGTTATCTGAGATTTGTTTTCATGATTATCGAATGTAAATAGTTTTATCTCTAAAAACAGTTTAGCCTATAAAGCTAGTATAACGCTAGTATATTGGGCATAGAGTAATGACAAATAAAAATCGCTTGTTAATACCACTAACAAGGCTCAAAATAGCCCCACACTAACACGGTAGCATAATGAGGCTCCCTACCTTCAAACCGAAGCATTGAGAACTTTGTCAGTGTCCAGACAGTTTAATAAGAACATATTTTAAACATACAGTCAACTTCGCGTATACAGACAGGAGCCATCTTTGAAATACAGTCTTTACCAGTCGATCTACGAACGCCGATCCAAGTGCGCTGGTGAGAATGTGAACGAGTGATAAGGTGAGCGCGAACAGCAGGCTTGGATCGGCGTTCGTAGATCGACTGGTAAAGATTGTATTTCAAAGATGGCTCCTGTCTGTATACGCAAAGTTGACTGTATGTATAAAATATGTTCTTATTAAACTGTCTGGACACTGACAAAGTTCTCAATGCTTCGGTTTGAAGGTAGGGAGCCTCATTATGCTACCGTGTTAGTGTGGGGCTATTTTGAGCCTTGTTAGTGGTATTAACAAGCGATTTTTATTTGTCATTACTCTATGCCCAATATACTAGCGTTATACTAGCTTTATAGGCTAAACTGTTTTTAGAGATAAAACTATTTACATTCGATAATCATGAAAACAAATCTCAGATAACGGTTGACTAGGTAACAATGTGTAATTAGACCAAAGGTTCATTTTGCGCCGGAGTTCTCCTTTAAAGCCTCATAAAAATAACTAGTAACTCACATACAACTTCTGCACCAATCTACTGATTTTTGTTGAGAAAGATAAGCATGCTTACATGATCTGGGGTCAGACACGACCGCAACCTGGTGACTGTCAGTCCAGCCGCCGAAAACACCTGCTCTCTTTATGATTCTTCTTTTGAAATCAAAACGGAAACTCGCAGGTAACTGAGTGCAGCGTCAAATATTGCCCCCGGGTGGTAAAATGTTTAATTGCTGCCACACAGTGAAATTCATTTCATTGCTTCAAGACTCACACTATGCAACCTGCATTAGTTTAATCGATAACAAATTAACGTGATCAACGAAATTCTTAATGATCAATTATTGATCGCCGATTAATCATGCCCATCCCGTCTCATGTATACTCCAATTAGCCAAGGCTGCAAAACCATCTCCGTTAGAAATATGATAGACTTATCACTTCTACAACTAAAGATTGCTTTATAAATAATCTTCCTGATCAGTTTCTACTCTTTAGCATACCAGCAGCTGAAAGAAAACAAAACTAGAGGTATTTCGCATTTCGTTGAAGGAAAGTGTTACTACATACAGAAAAGCCTTAAAACTGCTAGATCTGCTTACTTTTTAGGATTTAGACTATCATAGTACTAAGACTGCTCTCATTAGTTACAAATGAATTCCTCTCATCATCTGAATGTGGATTTATCTCTCTATTAGCGTTACTACTGGATCTTAGTGCTGCATTTGATACTATCGACCACAAGATTCTTTTGAATAGACTCGAAAATTATGTTGGCATTAGTGGAATTGCATTGTCATGGTTCAAATCATACTAATCTGAACATTACCAATTTGTATCAGTAAATGAATAGGTATCATATCGATCACAAGTTCAGTATAGCGTAACGCAAGGCTCAGTACTAGGACCGTTGCTTTTTTTTTTACCCTGTACATGCTACCCTTGGGAGATATCATTAGGAAGCATGCCATTAGTTTTCACTGTTACACTGATGATACTCAGCTCTATATTTATTTGTGCCCTGACAAAACATACCAATTCGCAAAATTTACAGAATGGATAGTTGATATGAAAAATTGGATGACTAGTAATTTCTTACTTAATTCTGAAATTATTGGACCAAAAACCTCTGCACGTAATAACCTAGAATATTGTCTAATACTTGATGGCTGCTCTGTCAAGTCTTCATTGACAGTTAGGAATCTGGGTGTGCTCTTTGATACCAATCTTTCATTCAAAAGCCACATTTCTAACATCTGTAAAACAGCATTTTTCCATCTTAAAAATATATCTAAACTACGACATATGCTCTCAATTACAAATGCAGAAAAGTTAGTTCATGCGTTCATGACCTCAAGGCTAGATTACTGTAATTATCTACTGGGTGGTTGCCCTGCACGCTCAATAAACAAACTCCAGCTGGTCCAAAATGCAGAAGCTAGAGTTCTTACTAGAACCAGAAGTATGACCATATTAACCCTGTCAACACTGCATTGGCTCCCTTTTAAACATCACATACATTTTAAATCTTGGTAATTACCTACAAAGCACTAAAAGGTTTTGCTCCTCAGTACTTGAGCGAGCTCTTCTTAACGCATTATAGTCCTTCACGTCTATTGCAATCTCAAAATTCTGGCCAGTTGATAATACATAGAATATCACAATCGAATGCTGGCGCTAGATCCTTATCCTATTTAGCATCCAAACTCTGCAACAGTCTTCCTAGCCTTGTTTGGGAAGCAGACACACTCTGTCAGTTTAAATCTAGACTAGTAAAAACCCATTTCTTTAACCTGGAATACACATAACACATTATCAATTTCTATCATTCAAATCAGTAAAATGATTGTTAGGCTGCATAAATTAGGTCAACCAGAACCGGGAACACTTCCTATAACACCCGATGTACTTGTTAAATCGTAAGAATGGCATCTACGCTAATATTAGTCTGTCTGTCTCATCCTTATCCCGAGGTTACCGTAATCAGCCGGATCCGGTCCATCTCCAGATCAGATGGTGGACCTGCACCTAGACACGACCACAACGCAGCCCTGAATGTCAGCAGAGACTGCGTCTACTAGACAATCCCCTGTGAAGGCCTTGTTGACACGACAGCCATCAGCACAGATCCTCAGCAAAGACCACAAGAACCAGACAGGTCCTCTGCACAGACCCTATGGCCAGCTTCGTCTCCAATCTTCAAGCAAAAAGGAACTGGATGAATATTTGAATGCTACCGATCCCGATCTGAATTCTGACTTGTGAATCTTGTGAACAGCCTGAATCACAATCACACCGTGTTCGTACGTTGGCCAGAGGAAAACTGGGCCCCCCCCCCCCCAGACTGAGCCAAGTTTCTTCCTATGTTTTTTTTCTCCATTCTGTTACCTGATGGAGTTTCGGTTCCTTGCCACTGTCGCCTCTGGGTTGCTTAGTTGGGGACACTTAATATTCAACAACATTATTGATCTGACTCTTTTATATGAGAACTGAGATGGACGATGACATAAATTTTTTTGAAGAACTGCTTTATAGATGAAATTAACTAATAATAATAATAATAATAATAATAATTGATGATCTTTAAAACAGAACTGAATCAACACTCAACTGACTTCAGCTGAATAACAGCCAAAGCTGCTTTGAAACAATCTGTATTGTAGGCCTATAAAGCTTTACAAAGGTCACTTGACTTAAACAACAAGACAAAAAAATCTCTAACTGCTGTTGACTGAATAACTTTTGTAACTTTATGGATTAATCTATATTAAATGTATACAGCGACTGCTATTCAGTGTTATTACGTTGCTCAATTTCTATACTACTGTTAGACCTACCTGAAAAACCTGAAAAGCACTGTTCATTTCATTTGTTTCTTTGTTCTACTGTATTTATTTGTGCTATTGTTTGTAATTTGATTATTTGTTATTGTTTTTTTGTGACTGTTTACTTGTCTTTAATGTTTTAAATCTATATTAGTTAGGCTAGTAGTTTTAGCTGTGGTATAGAAATTGGAATTTAATATTGAGACTTTTCACTGGTATCTAACATTTTGGTGTCATTACTGCCTGTTTTAGTCACCAACCACTGGCAGGTGTGGCAAAAAGTTAGTTTTAGGCCCTGTGTGTATCATTAAACACACCAGTTGATGGCCACAGTGGACAATACGTCCATACCTTGATTACATTAAGACACATGTTGATGACATGCTTGGCGCTAGTGCAGTAGTCTCTGGCTCGGGAGTAGCATTTCAAGGCATTGCTGAGGTCACCACAGTCAAGATAGTGATCTCCAAGATCATCATGACCCCTCCTGGACACAAGCAAGAGATATTCAGATGTCAAATAGCCACGGAACAGAATCACAGTCAATAGGGGCTTTCGCACCAGGTAGTTCTAGGAACTAGCCACCAGGGTGGGTCCCGAGAACTAATGGTTTTCTTGGTTGCATTCAAACCGCCAGTAGGAACTCTGAAGTGACGCAAGCTGAGCTGGTTGTTGTGACTTAATTTAACGGCGAGGCGGACCTTTATTTTGACGGCGCTGAGAACGCCAGCGCTCGCATTCTCCGTGTTCATTAGTTTGCGATCTGTCTAACACGTTATTAGATAGAAATGTCATAAATAGAAAGTAGACCGTAATGAAAAGTTATTAGCGTTTGCCGTGTGGTTGATGTTCAGTGTTGCTAGCTGAGCAGAAATACATAATCATGTTTAGCTTGGTACCCTCAAAGTTGCGTTGGATTTCCTCCTCAGCGTGAAGGTTAAGAGGTCCATCTATCACTGTTTCCATGTTCATAGAGTTAGTTTCTGGAGTAAATATATAGGCAATAATCTGTGTGTTTACACAGCCTTTTTAAAAACGGCGGATGCTGGTGTTTCGCGTGCGTTCGGCCAATCAGCGAACACTAACGTCACGGATAGTTCCTATAGTGCTGGTTTAGACCCTACTCTGAAGTAGGAGCTAAATTAGTTCCTCCAAAAGGGGTTCCTAGAACTAAAATCGTTCCTAGTTCCTGCAGTGCGAAAACGCCAAAATCCAGGTACTTCCGCCAATAGTTCTAGGAACTATGAAAAGGTTCCTCCGGTGCGAAAGCCCCTAATACCAAAAAGAGAGAAACAATAAGTCTGGCCTTGCCTTATGCTTTCTTTGATGGAGTTTCCCTTGTAGTTCTTAAGGTCGGTATCCAGCTTCTCCAGTTTGAGTAGGGCTTTTTTCCTGGTGGATTCTGCCCAGGCTGTGTCGAGAGGAGGGGGTTCAACTGCTCCCTCCGGTACTGCATCAGGGACACCTTGCACGTCCCTGTGATTGACAAATATTTCAAGTACAAACTTAGTCAAAGCCATGCATGCTATGTTAGAAATTAAAGAAATGGAACTGGAATTGCCTGGTGGCTTCAGTGAGTTTGCGATGGATTTCTTCATAGACATCAACATTAAAGGTTCTTTGGACAAAGGACAGGGCCATCTTCAGTGCTTCCACTCGTAGCTGGGGGCAGTGGTCTGCAATAAACTGCAGCCTCTCAATCCTCATCAGTCCACTGTAGCTGGAGGCATACTGCTCAAGATCCTGTCCAGAAAAAAAAATCAAGTCACAAAAAAGTAGGGATGGAAACTATATTGACACTATTACTGGATATCGAACAATAAAGTGATGCTCATTTCCACAATTTTTACATTTGAAATCAGTGAGCATTAGGTAAGTGCAAAGGTAAAGCAGTATTGTGACTGTTGAAACTAAAACTACTAAACTAAAACAATTAAAAATTGCCTTTGTCAAATGAAATAAAATAAAATACAAATATTAGATGAAAAACTTTTTTTTTAAACTAAAACTGAAATAAAAATAAATTAAAGCTAAATAGACAAATTAAAAATAATTAAAAACAATAAATTAATAATATAAAAATGGCAAAAGCACATATTAAACAAAAATGGAAATTATAATTACTATAATAGTATATAAATAATACTAAGATAACACTGACGTAAAGTAAATGTTTAATAAAAGTAATAATGTAATATTTAGCAAATCTCAAAATGAAAATATTTCGTATTTTAAATTATAATGCTGTGATGCCTAAATGTGCTTTTTATTTTAATACAAAATATTATAGAATTTCTATATCAGTGCATCTCTACCAAAAGAAGACCAAAAATCAAAACACCAAAAGAACTAAGATTCTGAAGGATATTTTGTTCAAAATAATTTAAAAATAAGGATAATGCTTTGAAAAGCCAACAACTTATGGAAGCAAATACACAATTATATGGACCATTAAACACTTCAAATGATACAAGAGTCCGTCAATCATAAACACTCAACATACCAAAGTCGGGTTTTCCACAACATAGTTGGTGTCAGGCGCATTCTGCTGGTCTTCCTGAGGGTCAGCATCTATCTGCATGGGCTCTACAGACCCCTGGTAATACAGAAAGGATTGCGTTTAACACACTGCACTGGAGAAATGTTTTCATGTGACATAAACAAAAAGTCCTATCGAGCATGTAAAATATATGAAGATCTGAGGAACATTTTGCCCTTACCACCAAACAAAAACATAATATCACAACACTGAGTGTTAGCTCCCAGGCTTTTAGATGGCTTCATCCTGTCTGCCTACATTGTGTGGTTACCTCCAGAGAATATGATGAGGAGCTCGAGCTGTACACACTGAATCGTGTGTGAAATTCCATGAACGGGTCAGACATGCTTCTTTGACAGAAGTAGTTCAGCTCTTCCCATGAGGATGAGGCTGATCTGACTGGCAAATACAAGCTTTCCCTGATCCTGCCCTGAACCTGCTCTGCAGCATCTCTCCGTTCTGACTGTAAACTCTCCTGCAAGAAGGTGCATGCTTATAAAATCACACTGGGTCGGCAGCAGCCTCGAGACAAAAACAGGTCAAAGTTGTTGAAATTAATACAAAAATATAAACCAACCAAATGGGACAATGTTTGTACTCTAGAAGCAAGGGTGTAAAGAAAGTCATTAGACGAAAAAAGTGGCCGCAAGATTACATTTGTAAACACTGGCTTCATACACGCAACATATGCATGATTGTAACAACCAAAACATTGAGGGGGAAACCTTCCCTCAAAATTCATCTCCCGTGTCAATTTTATTAGGTTTTCAATTATTGATTCTTCAAAATATCTCTCGAATAAGCGGTTACATCATTCACCACATGCACTTTACTACACCCAACATTCTTAAGATTACATCATGCATAATGAGACCTGGTCTGTCATTCTTGATCAACTACATTATAATGTACTTTTTTTAACGACAGTCAAATACAGCTGAATGTATCTAGTGTTTCTAAAATGGAAATGTCACTCAAATTGTGAGCAGCTCCACGGTGTTTAACCATTTTGATTATGTGGTTGGAATTGAAATACTCAATGTTATATATTCATCTCTGCAAGCAAATGATGGAGGCTGTCTCAAAATCTAGTGTGCTGCCTACCTAGACAGTATTTTACAGCACCATATGTAAGTGTGGAACATCTGAACGACGACTGAAATACTTTCTAGGCAGGCAGCACACTATGTTTTGAGAGACAGCCTGAATTTCAAGCACACTGACTGGCTAATTGATACAACAGACTGCTTGCTAACGAGATAGCTAGCTAAATACACTTAGCCGGCTAAAGAAAGTTTCTAGCCAAGTGTTTCACAAACAACCACGAGAAAACCAACTGGACCGCTTCGGGTGTAAACCAAAACAGCTCTGTTGGTTGTATTCATTGTCGAAACTACATTGATCAAGGTCCTCAGGCGAATAGTCGCGCGCTGCCGCTAAACTTGAGAAGTGCCTGTCGCATCCTGAGGGCCGCTCTGACTTACGAGCTCATGCTAGACAAGCTAACAGCTTACAACGGCTGCGAGAGGTGAGGAATTAACATTGTAAACATAGGTACTTCAACTTGGTATGCTTCTTCTACCCGCTCTCGCGGTGTGGAAGATGACGATAAAGCATTTAAAGGCGCTGATTTACCTGAAAGTTAAAGACCTGCACGGGTAGTGGCATCTCCTCCTCCTCTGCAGAAACAGAGCACACAAACACATCCGGGGCATGAGAGTGCGCGTGGTCGACGTCTTGCAGCGCGGAGACGTCACTACATTGAGTCTTGATTTGAAATATTAATACAGGATAAAAACATATTTACACATTCTAACACGATTGGCTAGTTTTATACAACCGACCAACATAGCCTCCAAAAGCAAAAATAAAACATTTTTTTTAAATAAAAGATTTAAAGAAATAGTTACTGTAAACGGTAGCCTATATTCAGTTGGTGAAAATTAATATATTCAATACAATTAGATGTTTAAAATAATAATGTTGTTAAATACAGTTTTAATTATAAGTTGTCATATTTATTTTGTTTCATATTTGTAATGTGTTTTTGTTAAGTCAGAATTTTGTTATAATACTGTTATGATCTCTTTGAAATTTGCAATGGTTACTATTTACTATTTGTGATTGTTTTTGGGTGAATTGTATTAAAACCACATAACAATAGTAAGTGGAATTAACAATTAAAAAAAAAATCATACAAAAATGTATTTATTTTTGTATTTTTTTAATTAATATAGTTAAAAACAAGTGAGATATCAATTATATTTTGACCACTGAACTAGGAAATGTCCCCAGTTTCCTTTTCAGAAATCTGGTCACCTTAGTTTAAGTGTTGGTTATGTCTGGTTATGTAAGGGATATTGTACAATCAGCCGATCATTATCGAGTTTCTTATATTCCCCTAGAGGTGTTTATATTCATATAATGACTGGTTGGCTGTACATTATCCCGCTTGTTACAGTTTTTTATCAAATGAATAAAAGACCATAGCCACAACCATCCCTTCAAAATGATGTCACTAGTTTATTTTATGTATGTGCCAGTGGTTTCATTTTCGGTCATTAGTTCAATAAAAACAAAAATGCCTAATGCTAATGTATACCAACAAAACATAAATGTTCAAATGGCACACATAGACATTTTTATCTCGAAATTGAAATATTACAATCATTTAGAGGTAAAATAACATTTCAAAGAAATATCTGAACACTTACAAGTGTTAAAAATTTTTGACATGTTAGCCCTGCACAAAAATCAGAAGTGGCACATTTCATCATATTTCAAACATCAACACATATAGGAAAATGTTTAGCAAAAAATATAAGACGCAACAATGACTTTTAAACAAGACGTACAGCCTACACAAAATGATTTCCATCGCAAGTTGCAGTGTGTAGTCCATTAAACATTACAGCCAATTCTGAGTACTGTTTATTTTACATAGTGTTAATTTTATTAACAGTATTTTTATAAGCAAACAAATATTTCAGTGTGTATTATTTCTATCATTGTTTAATAAATCATCACATACAGTACATTCACAGTAAAACACAGGTGCAGTATGAAATGTTTAACAGGCAATAAAAGCTGAAAGTAAAATACTTTAAAAAATAATGTATTTACCGTCACCCCTCAAGTGAGAGCACTGACTATGGCCACACATTTAACTCGCAAACGCTATTCACAATATCTTCTGACACATTCACAGATCCACACGGGAAAAGTACCTGCAGATAAAATATGAATAGCCACAATTTCCACAAGAAAAAAGCTCTGAAAAATGTAACATTTGTTGCAACAGGGCGAAGAACTTTACAGTTAGCTATGCTTGTTCTTTAGTAACTAATTATTCTTTCTGAAAGACATGCCATGGCCTTATGTCATTCTCTTCCAACATATTTTTGTTTTAAACCAACAATTTAAGGCAAAGTTTAATAATAACAAAGCAAATTTGGCATGTTGATATATCTGTTACATCAGATATACCATGGAAATATATGTCTGCAGTTCATCACCTCACAAGTTGGATTTATCTGTTCATAACAGCAGAGCTGAAGAGGAAGAAACAGCTGTTTACATGCCATATCAGTGAAGGAATTAGTTGTGGTGTTCCTCAAAATACAGTACACTTCTTGCCCCTCTTCTTTACAGGTGGAGGGCACAAAACAGCACGGATGGCCTCATCAAACACTGTTTTTAAACCCCGCTGAGTAAGAGCAGAGCACTCCAGATACTTCACAGCACCTACAAAGCCAAAGAATCCAATGAGCCAACTATACATGATACAAAGCCCAGGGGCAATAGTGAAACATCATTATGGCACCATTAAAAAGTTCAAGGTGATTTTTTTTCCCCAGGAAATCGTTCTTACCAATTTCTCTAGCCATGGCAAGTCCTTGCGGGTAAGTGATTGGAGCTAGTTTTTTATCCCGCAGTCGTTCAATTGTGTCTTTGTCATCCCGCAGATCAAGTTTAGTGCCCACAAGTATGATAGGGGTGTTTGGACAGTGATGGCGGACCTCAGGGTACCACTACAAAAAGAAACTTGGTTAACACAAGGCACCTAACCCCTAGCGGATCTCATTAAGGGATGTCTTTGAAAATATTTTATATTCTTAGGTGGATCCTTACCTTTGCTCTTACATTCTCAAAGGAAGCAGGGCTCACCAGTGAGAAGCAAATTAAAAACACATCCTGCAGAAAGACAAAGGAGGCTCTTTGTAAAAAATCATTGTCATCGATTATTCATTTCAGATTACATGGCACTATATGTAATCGTAGGCCTCATCAACATGACAGCCATCGGCACAGATCCTCAGCAGAGACCACAAAAACCAGACAGGTCTTCTGCACAGACCCTATTGGCCAGCTTCGTCTCCATACTGGCATGATGCATCACTCTTCAAGCAAAAGGAAGCTATCAATGGCTGCAACCAGTTTTCTGAGAAGGCAGGTTCAGAAAAACCCTCGAGTGACTGCAGAAGCCCTGCAGCAAGATTGGTGCCAACAGGCACTGAGTTTCAGCTTGCACAGTAAGACACGTACAAAACGCATGCCAGAACTCCAAGACGTACACCACAAAGCACAAGAAAAGTGCTCAAAATCATATAAATAAGCCACAGAAGTTTTGGGATTCCATTCTGTGGAGTGATGAAACAAAACTGGATCTTTTCGGCCCTATGGATCAGCGGTATGTCTGGATGAAGAAGAATAAAGCATATGCTGAAAAGAACACTGCCTACAGTTAAGCAAGGTGATGGCTCAGTGATGCTCTGGCGCTGCTTTGCCGCCTCTGGAAATAGAAACCTGCAGCGTGTGGAAGGCAAGATGGATTCATTGAAGTATCAGGAAATCCTAGGAGAAACCGTCATGCCATCAGTGAGGAAGCTGAAGCTTGGGCGTCATTGGACCTTCCAATAGGACAATGATCCCAAGCATACCTCAAATTCCACTAAGGCTTGGTTGCAGAAGAAGTCCTGGAATATTCTACAGTAGCCATCACAGTCACCTGACTTGAACCCCATAGAAAATCTCTGGTGAGATTTGAAAGCGGCGGTTGCAGCGCACAAACCCAAGAATATTACTGAACTGGAGGCCATTGCTCATGAGGAATTCATCAGAAACGCTGCCAGAAGCTGGTGTGGTTATACATCTCGTTTGCAGCAGGTCATAACAGCAAAAGGGTGTTCTAGTAAATACTAAAGATGCTTGCTATGAAAGGGTTGAATAATTTTGAGACGGCAGAAGTCATTAAAAGTTGCATTTTCAATTGAATTTGGGGAAACCACTTGACACATTTGTTGTGTTAAGCTATTTTAATTACTTTTGTTTGATTTGTTCATTGCAAACACTTGAAAGTCTGTACATTTTGCCAATAAACCTAATTTACAATGGTTTTAATTTTAATGAGCCCTAAAAAAAATTTATTGGCCACAAACTTTTGAGCGGTAATGTACATTTTCATAGAAAGGTGGGGAATCCATTTTTTTTTCAAAAACCACTGTATATATTTAAACAAAGAAATAACTCAATTAGCTACATGCCCAAATCCAACCCTAATGCTCAAAAGAAATATGATGTACATGCCAACTCAAAACAAAGCTAGTCTGTAGCAAAATATAATGAATTATTGGTTATATTTACAAAACAAAGAACAGGCAGAGCAAAAACAGAGTACATGATGATGCAACAGATATATTCTACAGTTTCTTCTTAAGAATAAAAATTATGAATGTTATGTAAGCCTGTTTCCGCCATGGAATAAAAAAAAATTTAAAGGATAATTGCGAATTTTTATCTCAGAATTTTACTCACAATTGCAAGTTAAAAAGTCAAATTCTGAAGAAAAAAAATACTGACTTTATTTCTCAGAATTATGAGTTTATATCAATAAACTGACAATTCTGACTTTATAACACGCAGTTGGAACTTTATATCACACAACTTCGAAATCACGTAATTCTGAGTTAAAAAGTCTTAATTTTCTTTTTTCTTTTTTATTCAGTGGCGGAAACAAGTTTCCATAGAATGCAGTCCCAGTAATTAGTAAAAGAAAAAGAAAAATTTGTGTCAAAAAATATGTTTTTACAACAACAAAAAAATACATGATTATACTCTGAGCTAATTTAGAAGATGATTATTGATAACTCAGGATTACAGAGCCAATAACAGAGATATTTAAGTACCGTTTGAGGGTATGAGAGTGGTCTAAGGCGATCATAGTCCTCCTGTCCTGCTGTATCCCAGAGGCCTAAGTTAACAGGTTTACCATCCACCATAACATTGGCAGAGTAGTTGTCAAACCTGAGGGTCACACAGATTTTTCAGAGCATTTCAGAAATACATACACAGAAGTAAACTGACACACACAGGCAGCACAGCCACACAGGAATAATTCCCAGTTCAAGGTATCAAACTGTACTCACACTGTGGGAATATACTCTCCCGGGAAGGCATTAGTGGTGTAGCTGATGAGCAGACATGTCTTACCCACGGCACTGAAATACAAAAGATGCTAAGTGTGACTGCAGCACTCAAGTCAAGTCAAGTGAGTTTATATGTTGAGATATACAAAGGAACGAAATGTTGTGCCTCACAGGACAATGATGTTACATGTATTGTATAAACACATATAAATGCATATAGCCTATATTAAAAAGAGGTAATCTAACTAAACATAAACATATACTCTGAACAGTCATACTGAGGGTTCAAGGACTGCACATTCACAGCACATCAAGGAAACAATTGTGAAAAGTCCTTTAGTTAGTCATCCAGACATCACGTTCCCTCCCAGGCTCGATGGCACGCTGGCAGCAGCTCTTTAACAGCACTGTTTTCAAATAAACTGCCCCACCGGATGAGGAGTGAATACAGGATAACAGCTTCTTGTCATGAAAAACACACACTTACATATAAAGTGGAGCAAAGAGCGTACACAGGAAATGCAGTGGCGGGGTGACACTGAATAAGGAAAAGTGATAAAAATTAGGAGTAAGAGTGAGGAAGCGTGATAATAAAAGAGAGGGGAAAGAAGAAGTGATCAGGCCAAAATAACAATTAAGTTTGAAGGCTGAGAAGCCTGGCTGTGAAATGTGGTTGCCCATTGCAAATGACAGAAAGCATGTATCATGAGACAGGGACTAAACCCTTAACGGTTGCAAGATCAACTGCATCAATGAAACAGCTATTATTCATTCTCCACAGTCTAAAAGAAACTTTGAATTAAGCATACATTTAACCAACACCATGATATAGATCCAAATCATATCAAATAGTAGAGATAATAAACAGTTTGACTGATTTTTTTTTTCTTCTATCAGTCCTTCAATATAACTACTTATAATAACAATATCACCCAACTATAGCGTTGCAGCGCAGGTAAGTTAATTTAACATTTTTTAATTACTCATAATTTTACAGAACAGCTAATCGTGCTTATGAATTGTTACAGAAAAGGTATTTTAAGCTAAAATGTTAGTATTATTTTGCTATTGTTACAAATTCATAGTTCATATTTACATTCTACTGTTGTAGTCTAATAATTATCTAGATTATTCTTTCAAAATAAAGCAGTGAGGAAAAATCAATGTTGCGTAGTGATTATATGACCACTTAAATATTAAAAATAATGGTATAAGTAATGTTAAAAGAAATAACATTTCACTTGATCTCTACCACCAAATACCAATTGCAAGGCAGCTATTTGTTATTTCATTGTGGATTATATCAACAAATGCGATTTTATGATGTGAAATTTTGCTCTCTGGTTAAAAATAAAGGAAGAAAAAAATAATTATGTGAAGGTTAATAATAAAGTTCAGGCTCACGAGCACTATGTGTTTTAGGGGAGTGGATCATTTCCACTTTCGAGCACTAGTGATGTAGGTGTAAAACATGACATCATAGCGATTCCACGTACACGCGCATTATTTCTACACTGCACGAGATCCGTTTAATATCCGTTTAATACATTTTCTGCATGGTTTACAATACATTGTCATACTACTTTAGTGTGAAAAACAATAATTGAAACATTGAAAAAAACAGACAAAACGCCTGAGCATATTAAACAAAACGGCCACCACCAAACAGAGTCTGTGCTCATTACAATCTCATTTAAAACGATAATGAAAACACCTAACGTTACAGTGTCTCGAAGAATGAGTAATATTTATCATTATAAAATTATCAATTTTGTCTGAGCTGAATCCACTCAACCGCTGTGCCAACCCCAAATCCCCAGCTCCTCGCAACAATTGCTTTTCTCCCAAAGAAACCTCCTTAAAAACACGAGCAATTTTACCATTTATTCTTCAACATCTTACCCGTCGCCGACAACAACACACTTGATGGCTTGCATTTGCAGTGCACGAGTAGTATCCGACGAGCGACGAATCTGTAGAAATAGCCTGAAATGTGATGTTGATGTGCCTGTGCAGCAGTAGCGGTCGGTGGCAGTCGGGGGTCTATCACGATACTTCCGAAAAAACACGAACAGAAGGTTCGTGCTTTCTCGGAAGTCTCGTGAGGAGCCCATAGACAGTAAGGAGCCCGTCTGCTTTTCTTCTCACCTATTCATTTTAATATTATGATGCGTCTGTGCAAATATTCATGTTATAGACAAAGTAAACGCTTCACATTAAAATGTAATTCTTAAAAACACGTTTAGGCTACATATTTAAAGAAACTGGAAATAGTCGATGTAAATGAGATGTATACGCACCAGTGACAGGGTTAAGAGAGAACAACTGTCATTCCAGTGCCAGTTGGAACGACAGTTGTCGTGTTGTGTGTAGAGGGCAGGGTGAGGCAAAATGACAGAAATCTCCGGGAAAATCCTATTAATTCTCATGAAATTATGAAATAAATGTCCTCAAAATATACATTTTAACAACGGGATGCAGTCATCAATCCAGATTAACATTTCTGTCATAGAGTTCTACAAAACAGCCGCTTACATGATTTTATTTTGTAAAAGTGAACATTATTGCTGTACTTTCCCTGTTACACATATAGAATCTTAATTGGGAATGTTGCTTATAGTGAAAAGTGGGAATGATTCACAGGGCCTGGTAGATTTCAGCAGGATTGAAGTTTGATCCGTTAGGATTAATTCAATGTATTTGATGTCAAAATATGTAGTCTAATAAACAAACCATACATTGTGGGATGTAGTGTTAATATTTGAATCTGTAGTCCTTGAGAGACATACTGCAGTAATACATCAGAACTACTTTTGATGTATGAAAACAGCACAGAAAGCACAAGACGCATATTCAAGAATTAATCATTTTATTGCTTGACCTGCCATTGGGACAATCTATACCAAAAGGTTTACAACTGGAGCACATCCAATTAAATCAAACCGTACACAGTTATACAAAAAACCATAATAGAAAAATGGTCCCTCGACATTTTACAACTCTGTGTTGAGGGCTTTAACTGAAGGGTGAACAGGAGCTTCTACGCTCTGGTGGCTTATGAGCAAATATCAATTCCTCTGTACTTACTAGAACACAATTTTACTGAAAACTCCAGAAGAAAACACAAGTGGCAGTCACAACCAGGGAATGAAAAGCAGGCTACAAAAAAGGGGGTAGAGGTTGCTAATACAAACATATTTCCAGTGACCACTGAATGATCTTCAAGAAACATGGCCTGAAGTATTTAAAAAAAAAGAATCATAATAAAAAGGTAAGCAGAAAATTTGCAGAGGAACAAAATCATTTAATCCACTCATAAAGGGGAGAGAATTACAATAAACATCAATGATGCATTTTACAGAAAACAAGGGATTTACTTTTTGTCATCAAATGAAGTTAAATGAACAGACCAATGCATATATGAGTGATAAGTAGACTAATCGGCAATTCTTTGCCTATCTTCGGGTGTCACGGTTTAACATTAAGGACTCATAATAATATATAATTTCAACATGTTCATTTATTTAACCCCATCATAAGGCATAAACCAGTCATTGAAAAGACAGTGGAACGGTTAATTAAAAGGCAATTTGGAATCCCCTGTAATTAAGGGTGCAAATTCTGTGTTTTTAAAGCTACAGCACCAAGATTTGACTGATTCTGAAATTCTAGTCTAGAGGGGCAGAAATCTGTGAATGTCAGAAAATATCTTATTTTCCTAGACATCTGCACTAACATGCTGTACGGCTCTCAAATCAAGCGTCACAGTAAAGTGACATCAATTCTCCCATGTGGTTATAGGACAGAGTCAGATATTGAAGATAAAAACACACTAAATATAAGTCTTTCTTTATAATATCTGTATAATTTCTTTCTTTAATTAACAGCAATTTTGGGACAGTTCTGTGCATACTCTTAATTAATGGAGCTTTATGTCTGAATAAATTACACTGCTAAGAGGATCTGGATATACAGATGAAATAAAACATTGTAGATAACAAATAATACAGGTGACAAGCTATTAGAATATTAATGAATATATTAGGGGGGAAAATAACTACAAGAAAATGTCTGTTGGCTTTGCATTATGAGAGTAAAGAAATCAGGCACTTTTCAAAACCCAAATTTGCTTTCAATAACATGAGTGTGTTGTACAAATGAGCTGGATATCTGTAATTACATAACACAAGATGTGTGGAAAATAAAAATAAAATTCACATCAGTTTTTCCAAATAATACAAGAGTATCTCTGTGCGATAATTAAAATCTACCTTCAGCAACTGTTAACACTATTGTACCACCCAGTAAAACACAACTCGGAGAACTCGAAGAACAATATCTCTTATAGGAGATTAAGGTGGTGGCAGTAGTGGATCGCAAATCGATTTCCAAACATTTGATGGATCCCAACCCTAATGGCATACAGACACCATGAACTCAACACAAGCGGCAAATACTGTCTCTGTTTTAAGACTTTCATTTGACTATATAGGTAAGGTGAATAATCTAAATCTCAATCTAAAAACAACAGTGGTTATTTGAAAACTGTTTTTCTTAAACCTGCCCTGTTTTTTAACCAGACTATTTCAGATAAAAAAAAATTTAAAAAGACATTTGGGGTTTCGAAGCAGTTCACATACACTAATCGAGAAAGAAACCCTAATGGGATCTTAGTGGGTCAAGGAGGTCACCAAGTAGTTACTTCCTGTTGAGGATTCTCACATGCTCATTCAACAAAGCTTCAGATTTCATTAACCATTACATTTCTGTAACTCTTCTTAACAATTAAACAAAACATACAAATATAATATCTTTTCTGTATATATATATCCGCCAAAAACACAATGTTGAATAAAATAAGATTACATTGCCTTTGTGTGGGGGAAACAAACAAACAAATAAAAGCATTTGCAGCATCTGGCATTTCAGAAGGGAGAAAATGCGAGAGAAAAAAGAAAAGAAAAAACACCTTTAAAAGGAGATTTAACTAATCCTGGTCTGTTCTAAATAAGAGTCCAGAGCAAGCCTGTGTGTACAGCAAAACGCCCAAAGGAAAATGAAAAAGCCCAATGCAAAGGGATCAAATGCCACAATGAAAAACATCAGGTGTATATAAAGCGTTTATATATATATATATATATATATATATATATATATATATATATATATATATATATATATCAAACTGTGCAAAAAATATGGTTATGGTCATTTACTTCTAATATATAATCTTTTACATACACTATATATGTGCAGTTATAACAATAAAAGAGCAAAGCTGATCACCATGATAAATGGTGACAATTTAACTTCAGTACCCCCAAGAAAACAATATATTTTGTTTTTGGATAGTGGATTTATGCCTTTGGCTTCCCTATATTCAAACGCTTGAAATGAAAGAAGGAAAACTGATTCTGAAACTCGATGGCTCAATTAAGATACATCCTCCTTATATACTGAGTAAATACACTACATGAATATCAGTCCTGCCACTGTTTTCCTTCCATTCCAAACACTGTTATACAGAAACATGAGGCAATTTGGACGCAAGAGAAAATCCCGATAGTTATTTCAACATCTGTCCACGTGACAGGCATTTGTGGCACAACAATTGGCTCGTTTCTCAGGCAAAACTAACAATCAGCCTTATGGTAAATCTAGGATGGATACAAATGCAACAGGGTACGGCACAAATCGGAAAAAAAAACCAGACCGACAGGGAGAGAACACTGAAGTGAATGGGCACCTGGGTGTTGGAAAATGCATAATGAAAAGTAAGAAAATAAAGCGAATTTGCATTGGTGGACCCTGCAATTGAGGAGGTAAGAGCCTAGTGTGCCTCAGACCGACAGAGACACGAAGCTGTTGTACTGCTGTATGTTTCTCTTCAGGATATCGGAGCAGGGGCCGAGCACGCGTTCAAACCTGGGACGGTCAAGTTTTACGCACTTCAGAGGACCGCGAGAAACTACGGTGGCAGCACGAGGCCGGTTCATGAGCAGAGCGATCTCACCTGATGAAACACATGGAGGGAAATCAGAAAAGAGCAACAGAGAAACAAACACATTAGGGTGCGCTAATGGACACTGTACATGGAGTCAATAGCCATGTTTCTGCTGTTGGGCCACTGTCGTGCTATAGTGCGTGCCAGGGCCAGTGGCGTTTCCACTGCCACTTCTGGGGCTTAAACAAAGGCGGAGTTTCCCTGAGTCAGGTGAGGGTCAATGCCACCATTCATTTCCCATGTTATAATACCAGACTATCAGCTAACCTTAACATTTAAGACATTTAAAACAATTTTCAGCTCAAAACTCACTTTCAGGCACCAGCTAGAGTTTAAAATAAATTCTGATTGCGATCTGATGGTGATTCTGATCACCTTATGATGCAGAAATATATTTATGCAATGCTAAAGGCTACTTATGCTAACCATTGCAATTATAAATACGTATATGATTATGATAAATACCAGAGACTGCTTGATGAATGTAGACAAATCATACATGATGCAGACGGGCTTAGGACCGTCCTCGGCAGAGTCTTTAAAGGGATAGTTCACTTTGAAAGAACTATTGAACTATGCGTACAGCGAACGCTGTACGCATGCGCAGACCGAAGCGCCCTGCTCTCAGATCAGTTGGACATGGATATGCTTACACGAGCTAAAAAAGATATATAAATACTGTTCGTTTTCTCACAAAAACCACTCGTTTCGTGTCTTAGGGCATCAATGTGTACTTACATTTACGAGTCATTAAATAATGTTTAATTTTGACTGCTCTTTGAGTTGGACCCCCTTCACCTCCATTGTATGACTGACAGACAACAACGGTTTTACCTAAAATTATCAAAATTGAAGATACTGTGGAAACAAAGACACCTACATCTTGGATGCACTAGAGGTAAGCTAAACATATCAAAAATTAATTTCAAAGTGAACTATCCCTTTAAGTAAAGTGTTCTGAAGAGTCTTCAAGACTAAAGGCAGCGCTGCGTGGCTACTGGCCCGACAGTGGAAACGCAGCTTGGCGCTTGAGGTCCGAGGCTATTGGCCCCGCCGGCACGTTGTTAGCCCTGGCTCGCACTGGCCCGACAGTGGAAAAGCAGCTAATAGGTAATTACATTAACAAAGGAATTTCTGGGATATGACTTGGATAAGCTTTCCAGAGAGTAAAGAGAAACACATTTACCGAAGTAGTCAGATGGTGCGAGTCTTCCGACCTCCACAAATTCCTCATTCTCCGACCGCCGCTGAAGGACTGCTGCCGAGCCCTGAGGATACAAGTCTAAATCAATACATCTATTCTCCCATGATGATCTCATTATTTACTTGTGTTTGTAATTGTGCATAAATGTGAAGATAAAAAGTATACGAAACCATATGACTCTAATTAACAAAGACTTATTGATGAGAACGGTGTAAAAAAGAGCATGGAAAGCTACCTCAAGGATAATGAAAAACTCATCTCCCGGTTGACCCTGCACAACAATCTTCTGGCCATCTTCAAACTGGACTGTCTCGAGAGCGTCAGCAACCGTCAACCGTTCCCATTTATCCAGAGACTCTGCTCACAGGATGTTAGCATGTCATCACTGAGCACTTCACAAGATTTGCATTATTTTTTACACAGTTTACTATGAAAACAAGCCTGCAAATATACATAACCTAAAAATAAATGCATTAAACTCACCCAAAATGGAGACCTTGCTAAGGAATTCCTCATACATTTTTCTCTTTCTTAGAGTACTTCCCTAAACACAGAATAAAAAAAAATGTTAATCAGGAGAAAGAAAATGTGGCCATTTATATAAATGATATACAATGAATAACAAATGATAAAAAATAACTAAATCACAAAAAACTTCAAAATTAAAAAGCAAATGTTGTTTGTATAATATCATACCATGGAAAATAGTGTACTAACCATGAGTATTCTCCTATAGCTGTCTCTGTCGATTCCCCACAGCTTGACGTTAGTTTTTGCTCTGACCGTGGCTGCTCTGGGGGTGCCGTAGATTAAAGCCAGCTCACCAAAACTGCCACCCTCTCCAATACTGGTCACCCACTCATTGTTGACGTATACCTATCAAAAACAATAGTACTTATGAATATCTCAGTCATTATCATTCCAAATGTTAAAGAGCCCCTGTTATGCTAATTTAAATTATCCTAATTGTGTTTTGGAGGTCTTCTACAATAGCACCAAAGGTCAAACACTTTATTTTCTCATAATATACATTGCACATTACCTCATTTCTCAAAGAGTCTGAAAACGGTTTGTTCGAAGATTCAGGCTCGCTAAACCCTCGGAAACCAAACGCCTATTACCATATCTGAATTTCAGCTCCAGAGGCTACCTCAGCACTTGTATATACAGTGATACAAACAGTAATGATAGTGTTGGTTTTACTGTATCAATTTGAGCCTGAATCCTGATCCTTTGAAGTGCATTCAAAGTGGATTCACAGCGCAGAAAACGACAACATGAACCAAACTCTTTGTAGACGTTGTTCGCAGGCAGCTAATGAAGATCATAGGCTGGCATTGTGCAAATGTGTTACATTGTTACGTAGATTTGTAAAAGGAAGTGAGACTGACGACTCGTTTCGGCAGTTCAGAATCAAAATCTTCAGAATTTTTCTTTTTAAGAGGCAAGAACAAAAATTTGTTGTGAACTTTGATCTTTCAAATTTTTCAGCTATATTACACACTGCATGAAAGGTAATATTTGAAAAAGCATAATAGGGGCACTTTAATAACCCTATACAAGTCAAAAAACATGTATGTATTATCATATTACATCTTGATTCAACATCAATTTAGAAATGCACTTACATCCATTTCACCTTGATCAATAACATAAAAATTGTCACCCTCATCCCCTGAAATTAGAAACACAATATATTAGTCTAAATATTTTTTCCATTTTTACACAATCAGCTCCTCCTCAAAAGAAGCCTAACCTTGTTGAATGACAGTCTCTCCTGCAATGTAGGTGACTGAGAACATAGCGTCAAATATGTCACTGTGAAGAGTAAAATAAGTTGTTTTCAGTAAATGGAATGCTTTATTAGTTAAACTGAATAATTCAATCTACTATTCAAAACAAAATTTGTTACCTTCTTTCGTTGTCATCAAGATGGGCAAAAAGCACATTCTTTTCAATCGCTTTAGCAAGGGCAGCCATAGTTTTGTAGTCTTTAGGAATGACCTGTAAATTAACAGAAAGTTTTCTAAGTAAATAGCAACTGCAGGGAAAGTAGAATTCAGAATGCCAATAATATTATGCGTCATGATTTTGAAAGAATGACATGTAAATGCAACAAGTTCTGACAGATTAAAATTCAAATTTCTAGGAAAAAGTCAGAGGCTAGTTACCTTTCTGACATAAGAAGCTGCATCTTCCTCAGTGTAGACCTCTGCGCTGATAGCACCGCGGCGCCGTCGGCCCTTAACTACAGGATTCATGGGAGGAGAAACCTCATCTTCTCGGGAGTCTGAGCGGGAGCTCGACTTCTGCTGGTTGCTGATCTGTTTTGCTTCCTCCTGATAGACATAAACTTTGTTCACGGCATTGAAAATCACTTTTCAAGAGTAAAGAACATCTGTAAAGAGTCAAAGCCTATGTGGTTTTACTCCAAAGAAAATGACTAACCTTCTCAAGCCTCTCGAAGCACTCTTTGAGGAAAAGCATGGGCCTCTCAGGCCTGACAGTGCACAGCTGCACAATGCATTCCTTCAGCAGCTGCTGGATGTTGTGCTTCTGGACGTAGCGCTCACACTCCCGCAAGCTCCTCTCTTCTTCACTGCTCGTACTGCTGGACGCCATGGTGACCTGCTGACCTGAAGCATGCAATTCACATCAGCTTATGATACCCGATAAATCTGGAGCAAATCCAAACCTTAGTTAAATATCATTAGACCAACTAGTTTTATAGTGAAATGTGAAGATCTGATGATAGCTACACCTCTTAAGAGTAGAGTGTAATGCTATGAGTGCAATTCACTAATTTCATTGTGAAGTCCTCATGAACCGGAAGTTGCAAACAACTGTTGTGACAAAACACAAATTGTGACATATAGAGGGCGGGGCTTGATTTCAGCACACCTCCTCACCATCTCGAGCTTGTAGCCGACTGACAGGTGGAGGGAGGTGGTTAAAGGATGTTCTGCCAATGCCGTCAATCTAACGTCATCAGAGAAGGAATGTCATTCCAGGGGGAAGCAAATTTTCAGATTTTGACTAAAGACATGAAGACAAACTATTTTTTCCTGTGCATACCAAATTGTTATGGAAATTCTTAAAATCATGCATCTAATATATCTGTATGTTCCTGGTATGAGCCGCATACAGTTGGCAAGCATTCTGGATTCTGGATCTTCTTTAAACACACACATTATGTTTTCATGTTTTATGGTGACTTTCCATAGACATAATGATTTTTATACTGTACAAACGGTATATTCTATACCATTACTCAAACCCTAAACCTACCCATCACTGAAAACATTCTGCATTTTTACATTTTCAAAAAACATCACTTAGTATGATTGATACGCTGTTTTTCTCATGGGGACCAAAAAATGTCCCCACAAGTACAAGGATTTCAGATATTGCCATCTTTGTGGGGACATTTTGTCCCCATAATGTAGGGTTTACCAGGCCACACACATGTGCTCTCATTATCAGATCATGTGTAGATATTCCTCTGGTTAAAATCATCTCCAACAATCCTGTCAACAGTACAAGTACCGGTAAATAAATCTGTGAATTCAAATCGCAACCATGTATTACAATGTTCCCACATACCATTTCCAGTCATCTACCATTATGGGATATGAAAAACAATTTTGAAAAGATTGGGATCACAAAGAGAATTTCCCAACTGATAAAATTCCAACTGAATAAAATACCTTAAACACATTTAAATTATCAAGATTTTATTCAATTCCATGACTTATCCTGGCCTAACAGTTGACATTTTAAACCCTTATATTACCAGGTCTTCCTTGACTATATGACCTCGTGATCATAACCTAATAAAACCAAAAACAAACTACCAGTGCTAATAAATAGACATATGGCTGCAAACCAATAAACCATTAAAACACTTTCAAAGGAGGTGCTGTCAAAGTGAAACAAGTTAAACGGCTTACATCTAGACTAGAAAATCCAGTAAAAAATCAGTCAGCAATGTCTCTCAGCTACCATGTAAATAATCAGAAAGTGTTGCATTTTGGCAGGTATGCTCTGGTTCCTGGTTCCTGGTCCCTGGTCCGGGCGCCTGAGCTCATAAAATGCGCAGTTCATCCCCACAAGCATTTCACAATATAACGCAATTCGGTCATGTGAACATAACATTATTTTAGCGCAGAAAACACATGCCGATGCAAGTACACCCCATTTAGCGCGTTTAAACGTTAAACAGCGTAAACCTGCAGCTCTGTGTTATCTGTAACCAGTTTTGTCAAGCAGCAAAATACGCCATCTTGCAAGCTACATTATAACAACAACGGAAGCCGACCGCATTACAGTAACCTCTCTACAAGCCTGTCGACTCACACATCGATATCAACAAACGTTAAAGCGAAGACCTCTACCTTTAAATATTCATACCTGAGACGCTTCGATGAGTTTGTCGACGTGTTTTACTCCGTTTACACTGGCTTTCCCACAGTCCTTGGATGGATGGATGCCTCACCGGAAAAGGTTATGACCAATCACAAACAACGATTGACGTCAATGCGCCTCGATCTGGGAAGCCCGTTACTCCTCACAACCTTAAAGGGCAAGTGCTTGTTTTTGTATTTCGAGGAGATCGAGGTTATCAACCAGCTAATTTATTACATTCTGCTGCACATGATGTGCTACATGCGCTAAGTGTTTCAATCATATTTTACAGTCATCCGGCAGTGACATTTAAATAAAAAACACTGTGACCCTGTGTGATTTGGATCTGATGACAGCTGAAAAGGTTAAATGGTCTATTGGTATGGGGTTGTGCATACAACCCCATACCAAGCCTGCGTTGTCCTTATTCAACCAGGGTCATAACCACCACTGACATTGAGGATACCGCAATATTAGAATTAGGTCGACCGATATGTGCACCTGAATGGTCGACTAATATTATTAGGCCTACATTACTTCCCCCTTAAAATAGGCCTACCTACGTGAACACATTCTTGACTTCAACTAAACTAATACCTCACTAGCACATCATCACGGGTAATGAGGTCCTTAATCAAAATGTAACATTATATAGCTAAACATTACATTTATTCATTTACCAGATTTTATCCAAAGTGACTTACAAAGGAAAATCATATAAGCAGAAGCCATTACTTCTAGATAATTATATATTATATAAAAAACGAAAATTGTGATCATCTTTTCTTCCCTGTTGTGCCATAGGCCTATATCTGACTGAAATGGCTTCTCAAACTAAAAGAAATGTGTGGGATTTGATTTTGTCTATCAGGAATTGATTGGTGTCACATTCCAGTCAGTGCAATGACGATGAAGAAGTTTCAAATAGAAGTGTTTTTAATAACACAAAATAAACTTAGGAAATCCACAGTGACGCGAGACAGGGTGCGAGCACAAACAATACCATCCCAAGAAGGAACCAAACTGATGAACTTTTAAATACACAGTGACAGGATAATAATGAACAGAATACAAACAGGTGAGGTGTGAGAGTTAATTAATATGTCCATGGTAATAGATTAGTGGCGGGAAACTAGAACAAAGGAAACAGGTAACTGAAAAGAAACAAACTAAAAGTCCATGAAAATGAAACTAAAGCTAAACTGAACATAATGGTGACAATAGGATTGTCGGATTGTTGTGGTTTGCTATTGTTGTGATGTCATGCAGTTCATCAGAGATGTTGTTGCAAGAGGGAGGGGAAGTTATTTTGATTAAAGATTTCAAGGAAACATGCATTTAGGAAAATTAATAAATCATTTATAATAAACACTACAATATTCCATAAAAAATACAAGTTATCCATTTTGAATTCATGGTGACTTTAATGATGAGGATAAGACTGCACAGGCCAGGTGCCTGTATCAGAACATAAAAACACACCCTCTCTTATCTCCTCCCTGCTGCCTCTGCAGCCCTTCCTGCCACTGCTCAATCTCATTCGTGTCGACTGCCCAGAGTCCACGAACATAGCCTTCCAAAAGCTCTTCAGCTCAAGGATAGAGGACATAACACTATCTAGCAAAAGAGAGGAAAAGATAAAGGTGAGGGCATAGTCAATTTTCCAAAGTCAGGTAGGGTAAGGTTATGTTGTTTGCTGTGCAAATCTGTAATCACTGCTCAGTCATACCAATGTACCATACCTTAACTGCCATTTTTAATGGGAATTGGATGAAGAATGGCTCTTTTCCGGTACTGAACACTGTAACATGTCTGTAAAATTAATTTAAATCAATTGAAATTGTGTAAATGTAACATCCGAATGAATATGTTGAAAGTGACTCACAGAGGAGAAATTATAACATTTTTGAGATTTGGGTGGAGTAATCCAAACAGGCAACACTCTGCCTACCTTTTTTAGTCACATTCTCATGATTGCATAGGCTACTCTTTCTAACACCTGTGGTGCATTCCAGGGTCCCGTTGTTGAAACATGTCCCTCTATAGCTTTGGATTGGAGCCTCTGTCCTGTCATGCCTGGAACAAAGACCGAACACGTAAGAGCAAACTAGTTTAGCTACATTTTAAATATAAATTACATCCCTTAAGACTCTTAGTGTTGCAGCCTGCAGTTCCATTTTCATCCATTAAAATACACAGAGGAATATCAGTTTGTCTTTGGGAGAAAAGCATGCACTTTTCTATTTGTACGCATCATTTTGCTATAAACTTGCTGTAATGCTTTACACGTGGATTTTTGTTTACAAGAAATTCCAAAATATTTTTTTTCAGGTTTATTTTATGTGTATAAAAAATTCTAATAATATTGTTTTTTTTTATTAGAAATCGCCCTTAGCCCCAACACCAATGATGTGCACATTTACCAAAAGAAAGGAAAGGAATGGATTAAGATTCATGAACTGACAGAGCACAGTGGGCGAATCACAGGTAAGACAAAAGAGAATAGCTGCAACATTAGTCATTAACCGATACTGTGAAACTGACCCATAAAACAAACATTATCTCAGCGCTCCAATTAAGGGCATGAACTAAACCACTGTAAACAGTGCAAATATGTTTGAGTTCTGTACTAACTGTATTTTTTAAAGTTGCAATGAAATGGAAGTAGTGACAGATCTTTTCTTCCATATTATGATACATCCCAGCGAAACAGATAATCGATAAAGAAAAAAAAAAGGATGCAGTTGATTGTACGAAAGGGGCGTGGCTTAAGATCGAGTTATGACATTTTGAATAAAAATTACAAGGACAAGGTCAAAACTAATTAAAAAAAAATTAAACATATGCATAGTTCACAATAAGATCAATAACATGCATTTAGAAACTAAATTTATTGATACTATTTCAGTTTGCCAGTTATTAAAACTGCTAAATAAAATATGTTGCACTGACATTTTTTAATATATAGATTTTAATTATAAATCAACATCACTAACAATTTATTTCACTTTTAGGGATTGATTGGGCCCCAGAGTCCAACCGTATAGTGACATGTGCCTCCGATAGGAATGCCTATGTGTGGACACTTAAGGATGGGGTTTGGAAGCCAACATTGGTGCTGGTTCGCATCAATCGAGCTGCCACATGTGTCAAGTGGTCACCTCTTGAGAACAAGTTTGCTCTTGGAAGTGGAGCCAAACTTATTTCAGTGTGCTACTTTGAAAAAGAAAATGACTGGTGCGACTTGATTGTATAATATCTTTTGTTGCTTAATATATCTATCTATTATGCATTATCTCTCATGTAGCTTTAATAAGCTCTCTTGTTCATGATTTCCTCTATAGGTGGCTGAGTAAGCATATCAAGAAACCCATTAACTCCACCGTTCTGAGTCTAGACTGGCATCCCAACAACATGCTGCTGGCAGCTGGCTCTGCTGATCTCAACTGCAGGTTTGATTATTGCGATGATATTATATTCAGACAGCACAATGTTTTTTTTGTAACATAAGTCTTTTTTGTTGTCATAGAATTTTTTCTGCATATATCAAAGACATTGAGGACAGGCCTGGACCAACACCATGGGGATCCAAAATGCCCTTTGGGGAGGTGCTTCTGGAGTATAAGGAGTGCGGAGGCTGGGTGCACAGTGTCTGTTTCTCTCCATCTGGTGATGCTCTAGCCTGGGTTAGCCACAACAGCGCCATCAGTGTGGCAGACGCCTCACGGGGAAAAGAGTAATACCAAGATTTACATATAACAATTAGCTTAGTAAAACTCCATTTTCATATATACACAGAAAAGCAAACTAAAATAATTTGATGCTCAATATCCTTGAATTCTATGCATCTATTAAAAACACTGCCTGAAAGTAATGATATGCACAGCATGATCTTTAGCATTCACTTTTAGATTACCCGCAAATTAAATTTTGTGCATTGCAGGGTTACTCAGCTGACAACAAGACATCTTCCATTGCTGAGCTTGCTGTATGTCAGTGAGACTCAGATTGTAGCTGCGGTAAGACACTGATGATGATAATAACAAATGTTTCTTGAGCATCAAAGCAGCATATTAGAATGATTTCTGAAGGTTCATGTGACACTGAAGACTAGAGTAATGATGCTGAAAATTCAGCTTTGCATTCAAAGGAATAAAATACATTTTAAAACAGATTAAAAAAACCCCATCACAATATTGCTGTTTTTACTGTATTTTTTATCAAATAACATTTGTGTATATGTGTGTGGTTGATCTTAGGGCCACGACTGTTGCCCTTATCAGTTCTCATATAAGGGTCCTGGATGCTTAGAGTTTGTGAAGAAAGTGGACATTCCCAAGCAGAGCTCCAAGGGCAACATGTCTGCCATGCAGCATTTCCGTAATCTGGACAAAAGAGCGACTGATGAGGAAGACACTGAGTTGGGCAGTCTGCATCAGAACAGCATCACGTAATAGAAGGCTTGACGTCTGCAAGCACAAGATTTTGGTCTAATTTCAACATCTTTTGCATTATGCTAACATTTTAGAGAAATTTAATTGCAGTTTGCTAAGACTTTGTTTCTACTGTAGCCAACTATGTATTCTGGAAGGGCTGAAGGCCAAGGTGGAGAAATTCAGCAGTGTGTCTTTAGATGGTGCCATGGTTGTCTGGGATTTCAAGGTATTGTATTGTCATGAAACAACTTGTGAGCCATTTTAATATTACTGTTTAAATCTAGATTGTCTAAGCATGGTCTGTACTTATATTAATAATGACTTTTCCTCTTTAATGTTATTTTTAGCACTGAAACGCATGGGATCTGGAGAGAGCAGAAAACAATAACCTTGGACCATCTTTTTTTATTTGTTTGTTTTCTCAGACACTTTTTTTGCATTAACTACAATACTTTCACTTTAAAGTAATTATAGCCTATTGATATAATGATGTACTGTGGTGTGATGGCGGATCCCAAACTTTGTTGTTGTACAATAGCTTTTGTGCAGTCTTAATTCATCTAAACAGTGCAAAAATAAAGGACCATGTAGCACCAAAAAGATAATTAACTTTGTATGAAATGACTATCATAAATGTACATTTCATTTTCTATTCCAAATGTGCTGCTAAAGAAAGAACACAGATTCTGCATTTTATGTTGTTTTTTTATGTTTTGTAAAAATAAAAAAAATAGCCTACTATTAAAAACGGTGGGTGATTTTTTTTTTTTTTTTCTATGTGTGTTGGAACTCTTGCTACAGCACCTCAAAAACTGCAAAAGTTTGTTGGATGCAAATGATTATATGCAAATGACCGATAAACTGATGAGTGGGCTAGTAGTACTGGACGAAGAATTTAACTGATGGAGTGAAAAGTAAGTTTAATAGCAGAAAATTAATCGATTGTATCAACACTTTTTATTGTAAATAAATAGCGTTTTAATTAAACATGAAAAAAAAACTTTTTAACCGAGAGATATAATAAACTTTGTATAATGTTTATGTATACGTTTTATTTACTGAATAACGGCTGCAACAAACTGGAACACATTACATTTCAATAAACCATTTTTGATCAAACTTAATCGAAAATATGCCAGGCCAAGCTGTTAATGATCACGTGATGACGTTTAAGAATAACCGAATCGGCTTAAAATCAGTCAATAAACTGTTCGAAAGAAGCGATTCGCAGAAATGAGTCGGGCTTCCTAGGACTAATAATAAATATTGCGCGGCAGGGCAGGAATAAAAGGCTGTGAGTTACTCTTTCATGGGTGTATTCGTGAAAATTAAATTGGATATGTTTAGAGTAGACAAATGTAATACTGCAAAGCCAAACCACCCCCCCTTTGTATTAATTCCGCACTTACCGCCAATCAGCGTCTATCTTAGTTCACTCGACCAATCAGTGCTCAGCCGGACGACAACACAGCGCATTTTCCTTCAACCACTAGTATGTGATGTTGATGTGACGCAACAACTATCAGCTGGTTTTGTTTTGCTTCATTCCCTATGCTCCGCTAGAAGTCGTAAATGTACAAAAACTTGCGTTTTAATTAATTCATGTGAGGCAGAAGAATAGCTGAAGCGTTGGAGTTTATTTGTCTTCCATTTTATTCGGACCTTACAGTTTTTCTTCAGTAGGTCTCCGCTTTGCCACTATCTTTCCAAGAGGTCCAACCGATCCCAGGCCTCCGATCCAGGGCGGAGGGAGGGAAGGAGGTCGTTGGGAATCGGGATCGGGATGGAGACCGAGGAGGGAGCCGACGGTCCTGGCGGGCCGGGGCCGGGGCCGGGGCCGTGCTGCGTCTCCTTCAACCAGGACTCCACGTAAGCATCATCTGGCGAATCGGATATTTCTATGATGCTATTAACAGCGGTTTACTTTACAAGAGGGAATGTCACCTCTGCTTAAAGGATTGTCCGATATTTATTGTCTGTTTTGATTATTACACATCCATAAAAAGCCAGCCACTATGTTATAACGGTGTTTTGCATGCATAACATGATAGATGAGCTTAGTGTTGTTTCTCAGGACTGTTTTTCAATGGTTGTACAATGTATTTTTTTTAAAGTGCTTTAAATGGGATTGAACTAACAAACAAAAGACAACAAAAATCCACTAATATTATAGATTAGATGTGATTATGAATATTGTAGCCTACATGGTTTTATAGAGGAAAAACTGAATGTTGCTCCCTTTTTCACGTTTTCTCAAAGCAGAATTTGCAGTATTGTGAGATTGTATTGATCAGTCCACAGTCTCCTGACAAGATGACCCGCTCTTGTCCTCTTTTCTAGTGGTTGATCACACTGGTTTCTTGTCTGAAAAGTCAAGCACAGCAAATCAAACAGAAAACATGATACTGAGACTAGTCAGGTGATCTGATATATCGGCCCTTTGAGATTATAGTCAGCTATCTCTCTTGGGGCAAAACACATTTGTATTAGAAAAATCTGAATTTAGTGATTTTGTATATATAAGGTATACCAGTCACAGTGGTAATTATTACCAACACATGTCAGACGCAGTCCTGCTGTAAACACAAGGTTTTGTGTTGGGTTTCAGCAGTCCCTATGTTTTCCAATAAAAGTAGAGAAGGACATGCTAAGCACAGGATCTGATGTGAACAGCTTTTTCTAGAGGAATGAAAGGCCTGCAAAACAGATATTTTATATTATATTTTACTGTATTATGCTGTTTATACATAACAAATTGCATGGACACAGTGTAATTAGTAAGTGAAAATAACGTCCAAATAATGGATGTATTCATTAACAGATTTGATACAGGATCATATCTTGTTGTTTTTCCAGGTCTTTGGCTGTGGGCACTAAAACTGGATACAAACTATTCTCTGTGACCTCTGTGGACAAACTGGACTGCATTCATGAGAGTAGTGAGATATTTTCCCATTCTTTTTTGTATAAACTTGATATAAATGGCAAGTATGGCTGTCTACCAAAACTACAGGGCAATAGGAGGAACCATCATGTGCAATATAATGAAGTTATCATAGGGTGTAGTCACTTTCTAACGAGTCACTTAACAAATAAATTGAAAATGCCATTTCATTTCCTTGGTATTTTGTTGAGAAAGATAAGAGAAGATTTTTTACTTTCAAAAATATTTTGGAGAATGTTTGTCTCTGTATGCTTGATGTTGTGATAAACTCACCCTACAGGGCGTAAAGTCCTTGTCTGTTTTGATTAATGTTACATGGTGGCAATGCCTTATGTGTTTGAGATTGTATCTGCAGCCCACAACAAAGATGGCAGGTAAAAAGCTAAAGACAGAGAAACAGCCTGATTTGCTGATGTGTGTAAAATAAAAGGTAAACTTGGAAAATCATATGGTACTTATTTACAATAATGTAATGGTAAAAAAAAGAAATGAAAATAATTACTTTAGCCTCATATCACTGACATCCTGTATATTTTTGTATTTCTTTGGAACAAAATAAAGTGGGTCAAGCTGCAAAAAACACACACATTTACACTGATTATTAAGTGTACACAATGACTGTGTTTCAATTTGATATTTAAACTGATTTAATGAGAAGCATTTTCATTTTGGATGTTATTTCCCCTTTCTTTAAATGTAGCTCATCCTTAAAAAGATGCACCTCAACTACATGTGGCTTTTTTAGTTTATGTTGCTGCTAATGTGTCCCCTTCAGCAGAAACTCCAGACGTGTATATCGTGGAAAGGCTTTTCTCCAGCAGCCTGGTTGTGGTGGTGAGTCAGTCCATGCCACGTCGCATGAATGTCTACCACTTCAAAAAGGGCACAGAGATTTGCAACTACAGTTACTCGAACAACATTCTTGCAGTGCGTCTCAACAGACAGGTAAATACAACACAGCTGTGCTGGAGCGAGGCACCTGGCACTTATCAATTATAAAGCTTCTGGACAAGATGATCGCTTTTCTGTGCTCTTTCGTCGTTAAACTTGAAAATGTGGTTTGGTTTGTTAGTAAATGTGTAATTTGTGTGTGTGTGTCTGTGTGTGTGTTTTTCGTGGCAGAGACTGGTTGTCTGCCTGGAGGAATCCATTTATATCCACAATATAAAAGACATGAAACTCCTGAAAACCCTTCTCAACACACCATCCAACCCATCAGGTAAGGGAATTGACAAACAAATCAAACAAAAACAGTTCATCTAGAATAATACTTTTTAACTGTCTGTGTAAATCTGTATAAATATTAAAATATTAACCCACTCATGTGTTTCTGTAGGTCTCTGTGCTCTCTCCATCAACCATTCCAACTCTTTCCTGGCATATCCAGGCAGTGACACCATCGGAGAAATTATTGTCTATGATGCCAACAATCTGGTAAAAATGCAGGCCAAGAAACTGTTTAGCTGCTCATTTTGGCAGTTCCTTTGGTTGAGTTAATTGCTATACATGAGACAAATGCCTGCTCTTCAGTCCTGATTCACTATATAAATCTTTGTCTTTGTTGTGTGTTTGTGTATCTTTGTCTGCTCAGAGCACTGTGACCATGATTCCAGCTCATGACAGTCCACTGGCCGCCATCACCTTCAGTGCCTCAGGCACCAAACTGGCCAGTGCTTCTGAAAGGGTAAAGCTCCACTGTTTATATAGAAACACAGCCGGGTGAACCTCACGAAACCGTTTAAGAACACGTCTGGGTCAAAAAAACTTTACAATAAGGTTCTATTAGTTAACATTAGTTTATGTATTAACTAACTTTAACTAACAATGAGCAATACATTTGTTACTGTATTTATTATTCTTTGTCGATGTCAGTCAATACAGACAACTGTTCATTGTTAGTTTATGTTAGCTCAGGGCCATTAAATAATCTCAACATACAACTTTTGAATTTAATAATGTATCAATAAATGTTGAAATCAATATTAACTAAGATGAATAAATGCTGTAGAAGTATTTTTCATTGTTAGTTCATGTTAACTAATGTAGTTAAATAATGTTAATAAATGGAAACTTATTGTAAAGTGATGCCGAAATTACATTTTGCCTGTTTTTGGTAGCATTAAGATTTTTTGCATTGTGATTATTTTCATGTCAGTTTAGCACACCCCACATTTGCATTCACTCACAAAAGTTTCTCGGGGGAACGCAAAAATATGCAAGGGAACGCAAAGGCATTGGCATAATTTTCCCATCCACGTCATATTTTTTTCCTCCACCATGTCCCTTTATGGGCTCCATAGAAATAAAATGTCACAATAAAAAACAATTATAATTGTCCTAAAATATGTTTTGTATTCTTTAGGCAAAATATAATGTCTGTTTTTTTGGTGTTATTGTTTTTTTCTATTTACGGGGTGAAATGCAACCCAGACGTGTTTATGAGAGATTCACATAGTCATACCTTATAACGTAGACACACAGCTCCGAGCATCTGTCCACTTCTTTTCTCCCGTACCAGGGTACAGTGATTCGAGTCTTCTCCATTCCAGAGGGACTGCGCTTGTTTGAGTTCAGGCGGGGGATGAAAAGGTACAATGATGATGATGATGATTCAAAGCTCACAGTGAACACTGAAGATACTTTAATCATACAGAAAGAGAGTTGATTGTGTTTGTGTAAACTGTGGTATGTGTGATGTGAGTCTGTTTTGTGTATGCTTTTGACCTTTGTGTGTTTGTGTCACCAAAGGTATGTCAACATCAGCTCCCTTTCCTTCAGCCCGGATGCTCAGTTCCTCTGTGCCTCAAGCAATACAGAGACGGTGCACATTTTCAAGCTTGAACAGCACAGCCCAAGGTACTGAAAATGCTCCTTGCCACCAGTGTAATTGAGTCAGGATCTCTTTTCTTTTTTTACTGACAAATCTAAACTTTGTCAGTGTTTGTGTTTGTGTTCATCCATGTTTTTGTGTTTTACTTGCAGTGGGGAGGAGGAAGCTCCCTCTTGGTCAACATATGTAGGTAAGATGTTCACAGCAGCCAGTAGCTACCTCCCAGCACAGGTGTCAGGCATGATGAGTCAAGACCGAGCCTTCGCAACCGTCCGTCTCCAGATGGCCGGTCAGAAGAATGTCTGTGCCCTGGCAATGTGAGTCCTGCAGTCATTACACAGAAATCTAGAACGAGTAACAGTATTTACTGAGGAAAAAACTCATTCAAGAGTTTCACTTGACCAATCAGAATCCAGAAACTTCCACGTTTGCTTGTGGCCTCCTCTGATGGGCAGCTATTCATCTATAACATTGACCCTCAAGATGGGGGTGAGTGCACTCTGGTGCAGAAGCACAGGTGAGTTTTCACTCTTTTTTTAAACAAATGAATTATAATGATAAGCTGTGTAGTATGTTATTAAATATAGGACGTAAGAAAAAAAAAGATTTGTTTTTCTGCTACATACTCTCATGCTGGATTCCATTGTAAGTGCTCAGGCAACTGGACGAGCTCAAAAGGCTTCAAATTTTTAAATCTGTTCACTTAAAATGGTTAAAGGAATAGTTTTAAAAATTAACATTCTATCATCAATTACTTAAGATTAATTAATGCAATTAAGATGCATTAGTGTTTTCCCCCAAAAAACGACTAGTTTTGTTACAGTTAGATAAAACTACAACTAAAATTACTAAAAATCATTTTAGGTCAATTGAAATAAAGCTGAAATAAAATAAAAATTTTAGTTAAAAACTTAAACTTATAAAACCTAAAATTAACCATGGAAACTAACTGAAGTTGAACATAGTATTAGAATTACTAAAACTAAATCTTAAATAAAAATAATGAAACCCCAATAGAAATATAAAAAAACTAAGCACATAACAACATTGCTAAAACTTAAACTAAAAAGAAAATGCAAACTGAAAATATATAAATTTCATATAGTAAAATAATATATCCATCCATCCATCCATCTTCTTCCGCTTATCCGGGGCCGGGTCGCGGAGGCAGCAGTCTAAGCAGAGACTTTCCTCTCCCTAGACACTTCCTCCAGTTCTTCCGGGGGGACACCGAGGCGTTCCCAGGCCAGCCGGGAGACATAATCCCTCCAGCGTGTCCTAGGTCTTCCCCAGGGTCTCCTCCCAGTGGGACGTGCCCGGAACACCTTCTCGGGAAGGCCTCCTGGAGGCATCCGGAACAGATGCCCGAGCCTTGCGGAGATCACCCTGCAGATCACCCTGCGGAGAAAACTCATTTCGGCCGCCTGTATCCGGGATCTCGTCCTTTCGGTCATGACCAAAAGCTCATGACCATAGGTGAGAGTAGGAATGTAGATTGACCGGTAAATCGAGAGCTTTGCCTTACGGCTCAGCTCCTTCTTCACCACAACAGACCGGTACATCGACCGCATTGCTGCAGAAGCTGCACCGATCCGTCTGTCAATCTCCCGTTCCATCCTTCCCTCACTCGTGAACAAAACCCCAAGATACTTAAACTCCTCCACTTGAGGAAGGAACTCTCCACCAACCTGAAGTAGGCAAGCCACCCTTTTCCGACTGAGGACCATGGCCTCGGATTTGGAGGTGTAGATTCTCATCCCAGCCTCTTCACACTCGGCTGGAAACCGTCCCAGTGCACGCTGAAGGTCCTGGTCGGAACGGGCCAACACGGCAACATCATCCGCAAAGAGCAGAGACGAAATCGTGTGGTCCCCAAACCTGACACGCTCCGGCCCCTGGCTGCGCCTAAAAATTCTGTCCATAAAAATTATGAACAGAACCGGCGACAAAGGGCAGCCCTGCCGGAATCCAACATGCACCTCTGTCTGACTTACTGCCGGCAATGCGAACCAAGCTCCTGCTTCGGTCGTACAGGGACCGGACAGCCCTTAGCAAAGGACCCCGGACCCCATACTCCCGGAGCACCCTCCACAGGCCGCCGCGAGGGACACAGTCGAATGCCTTCTCCAAATCCACAAAGCACATGGGGATTGGTTGGGCAAACTCCCATGAACCCTCCAGCACCCTGTAGAGAGTATAGAGCTGGTCCAGTGTTCCACGGCCTGGACGAAAACCGCACTGTTCCTCCTGAATCCGAGGTTCCACTATCGGCCGTATTCTCCTCTCCAGTACCCTGGCATAGACTTTCCCTGGGAGGCTGAGAAGTGTGATCCCCCTGTAGTTGGAACACACCCTCCAGTACCCTTTCTTAAAAAGAGGGACACTACCCCGGTCTGCCATCCCAGAGGCACTGTCCCCGACCGGCACGCGATACCACATAAAATTATATAAAATAGTTAAAAATAAGCTATAGTAAATATTATATGGTGCATAAATAATACTAAAATAACACTGTAAATGAAAACATTTATAAAAATAAATTCTCCCTCCAGTCAAATGTGGGGCATAATTAATAAAAAAATAGGCCTAAATTAATTATTAGTTTCTTAGTTAGTTTTAAATGTGCGTGGTAAGCGGTAAATTTTACACATTCATAATTCTTCCACCCCTTTTCTTTTATTGCTGTGAATGCCGACATGCACACTCTCGTTCAGTCACTGACTCAGCAAATCCTCGTGCATGAATGAGGTGACCCAATTCATTCAATCCATTTACGAACAACAGGCCTCGATGTGGTAGTTAGCAACTTACATATTTTTTTTAAAGCACAGCAGTTTCAAAATTCATGTTTGAGGTATGACTGTGTGCAATTTATATCGTAGAACAAAGCATGAAAGTCTCTTTATAAGCGCAGACCTTATTTTTACTGATGTCGCCTTTAACCCCCAGGTTGTTTGGATCAGATAAGGAGTGGGAGGAGACAGAGAAATCTGAACTCACAGAGCCACCGCAAGCATGCCAGTCATATGCTGCCACCGTGGCCATCCCCACCTCTGGGCCCGTTACAGCCACTCTCACAGGTAGCACAACACCCTTAAACGCACACATTCATTTACATTTGAACTCATTTTCATGATCACCCAACTGTGTTCTTCTCAGGGTACTCCGAGGATGGGGGAGCTAAGAAGGGCGAGGTGATTCCCGAGCATGAGTTCGCAGCAGGGCCCGTGTGCCTGGACGACGAAACAGAATTTCCTCCCGTGAGCATTCGCTAACCTCTCCAAGTCAAAGTGCCGGTGTTGCATTCCAGTGTATGGGGTTGTCTTGTCCCTCTGTCCACAAGCATTCAAACTAAGTGTGATTTATTATCTTTAACCAAACCAACACCAGCCTCTTCAGGTCTGATGAGGACCAAATGTTGCTGTTTAGTCACATCAGAAGCTGAATATGTTGTTTCTTACACAACATGAATGACAAATATCACTCCAGACATTATTTCTTTGAAAAATGAAATAATTTAGTATATATTTCAGTGGTATTACTCGGTATTTAGACTTAAGTAATGCTACATTAATGTAAGTATTTAGCCTAAGTTCTGGGTGAATACAGGCAAAGTGGGACACTTAAAGGTACACTATGTAACTTTTGCATGCATTTTGCAGAAGAACATTGTTTTGGTTGTGCTTCAGCTCTGCGTGACACTGCGGATGAATATGGTTATCCTACTGATCATAAAACATTCACTACTTGGCTTAAGAGATATAATATACAGTTTGGATAGAAAGGATGTTAGAGAGCTACATATGGCAATCTATCTGTTCAATAAAATACCTTACCTGTTGAGTAATAAAAACAGTTTACAATACTTCAAATCCCTCAGTTCTCATCATCTCTGAAAAGTCATGCCAATATTGATTCTTGTTTTATTACGAGCTCTATCAGGTTCTCTTTTTGCCTGCAGACTCTCCTCTATTTTTTTGTGTTTTAAAAACGGGTGATTCTCTGGTGGTTTGAGATTTAGCTCCATCTCAACCTTTCTCACTCGTTGTGACAGCTAACCTATACCACTCGCACACCATACAAAGGAGCTGAAGGAACTTTCCTCTATTTATGGATATGACGAGACTGGCATGGACGAGTGACATATCAATTTACCCGCCGGTCTAGAATATAAACACTTATAATACGCTTACGATAGAGAATCAGGGTAAGACAAGAACATGTTTTGGAAGAAGGATTGATGATGTGACATGTATTGAAAAAAAACAAAAGTTACATAGTGTGCCTTTAAGCATAATCACTATTACTAAAAAATTAGCATTTCGTTCATATAATGTAATGAAATACCATTCAAATGTTAAGGGTCAGTACGATTTTTTTTATTTCTTGAAGAAATGAATACTTTAATTCAGCAAGGATGCATTAAATTAATTAAAAGTGACAGTAAATACATGTATAATGTTATAAACAATTGTTATTTTAAATAAATGCTGTCTATCAACTCTATTTATCAAAATATGTGACATTGAAAACTAGTAAGTAGTAATGATGTTGAAAATTCAGCGTTGTCATCACAGGAATAAATTACATTTTAAAATATATTAAAATAAAATAAAAAGTTATTTTAAATTGTAATAATATTTCACAATAGTACTATTTTACTGTACTTTTGATCAAATAAATACAACCTTGGTGAGCATAAGAGACTTTTTTTTTTGAAAAGCATTAAAAAAAAAAGTACCAACTCCAAACTTTTGAACGGTGATGTATACCGTATGTAACAAATCTAATCTTAATTTAAAAACAAAGGCAGTGACAAATCATCCAAATGTGTTTCACTTTATATGTATTCATCTTAGATGTTGAAAAACATTTTCTGACACTAAACCAGCTGTTGCTGTTTTATGGTGTTTCTGATCTTATATACATGGACGTGAGCAGAAGTTAGTTGACTGATTCGTTTGTTTGTGCACAGACAGGACCAAGATATAAATGCATTGAATCCACCCAAGTTATTTGTTTTGATGCAATAAATGCTGGGTTGATTCCTCGCCATTGCTTCATTAGATAACTATGTAACTATGAGAACTCTTTTTCTATTTCAGTCTAAATTTCATTATGTCAGACACATTTTTGTCTATGCACACACACACACACACAACATACAGGAGTATAAACATTCTACACCTTTTATTCTGAACAAATCTCAATGGATTAATTGGATTTTAACGAAGATATTTTATGATGCGAAGATCATAAAATCTCAAGATCAAGTGGAGATATTAAGAATGCTTTACATTGATGCAGTGCTCCCTTAACTCCACATGGTGGAGCACTTATTGTTGTCCAACAGGCCTTGTTACTGCTTACATTTCATGTCTTGTTTTGATAGATCAGAAACTATAGTCTTTCAGATAGTTTAATAATATTGGTTTAAATGGAGGAGCTCAGGACTCTGATGTCAGAAGGATTTTATCATTTATAAGATATCAATTTGCTATTGCTTTCATATACCTTGCGAGTTTCATTGTGACTAACTGATATGGGTCAATGTTCTCAGCTAGCTCCTGTTGAGATCTGTATCTGTCTATAACACACCCATGGCTGAGGGAACAATAAAGCTCTGTTCTGGTTTCCGGTAGATAAATTGGTGCCGTGACGGATCTGGGCGAGGCAAGGGGAGACGACCGTGAGAGGGTAGAGAACAGGTGGAGGCCACAACTGTCAATGGAGGATCCTCCGTGCATGAGCAAGGACAAATAATGATAAAAACCAACAAACTAACTTCAGGGTGCTAAATTATTAACGGAACAGTTGAAATGCTAATATCTTAAATTGAGTTGATCAGGGATTTGGGTCGTTGTCACTCAATCCCCTGAAGGGTGTGTTATAAATGAGGTGCATGGCTGAAATATAACCACATATTGTTCTAGTTATGTAACACATTGTATTAATTCAGTCGTAATACGGTAGCATTTTATTCTTTTAATTTATAACACCATCATATTGAATCAAAAGAGAAGAGGAATTACTTTTTTTATATATATGTGTTTTGCTGTATTGATACTTAATATGTTTACATGTTACCATCCTGAATACTAATACAGCGGGATGTTTTGTATGTATGTGCCTATAATTTTACTTGTAAAAGTGCAAAGTATTTTGCTGGATCGCTCAAGACCAAAAGACAAAAAAAGATATGAATATGTAGGAAATATATTAGGAATGAAATTATGCAAAGCACCTCTTGTCTCCTGTGGTCTTTTCTTGATCAAATTATTTGTTACAAGGGAAGTGAATAGATACTACCATTCAAAAGATTTTTTTTTATATATATATAAAGTGTAACTTTTTTTCAGCAAGGATGTATTCAATTGATTAAAATTGACAGTAAAGACATTTGTAATATTCCAAAAAAAATATTAAGCAGCACAACTGTTTTGTGTTTTCAACATTGATACTAATAAGAAATGTTTCTTGAGCAGCAAATCATCATATTGAAATTATTTCTGAAGGATCATGTGACACTGAAGACTGGAGTAATGATGCTGAAAATTCAGCTTTGACATCACAGGAATAAATCACATGATAAAATATATTCAAATAGTTCATTTAAATTGCAGTACTATTTCACAATATTAGTTTTACTGCATTTTAGATCAAATAAATGCAGCCTTGAAGAGCATAAGAGACTTCTTTCACAAACTTTATGTTTTTTTATCTTCCTGACATGACTTTAAACAGCTTGTTTGTGCCAGGTGAGTTATCACCAGTCAACCTGATAAAAATCTAATGATATTGGAGATAGACAGAGGACACCATGAACCTTTCTGACTAACATCATATATTTTATAAGTAGTTGTGCCATAGGTCACATTAGATTGTCTTTGTCTATCTAACAGTTGATTTTAAAGATGAATTGTAAAAAAAAGTTTGAATAGAAATGCATTTTACAAATTGCTCAAGAGGCTTTTGTCTTTACAATCTAAATTTGATATGGCCCACAGAGATCTTGAGATCCTTCACCAATACGTGTGAAGTGTGAGTTTGCCATGTCTTTCTTTTACAGTGTAAACAAAGCATTTCATAGTCGATAACACTACAAAATGATATAGGATATAAGTTTGTACAAATATGAGATCATTAAGGCCAGAATAATCCCTTGGTTATACCGTTGTATAATTCAGCAAGAGTATAAGAAAGAGATAGAAAACCTTAGAAATGATCATCCTTTCGAGTGAACTGGAGCACTTCGGTATAGTGTGAGAAATCAGCTGCACTTCACTGATCAATATTTGTTTTGAAAGGCAAAAGAACATGTTGAGCTTTGGGCACAATCCCGTCAAAATAACTCCCACAGTGCTGCGTTCAACTTCTGAGGTCATTTCCAGTTTAAAGGAGGTGTTATGTTGCCTATTATTCTCTGCACTTGCTTGCAAAAGGATATTAATTGGATACTAATAATAGTTTATATCGGTTAGGTTATGTAATTCTATGTTTCTTGAAAGTTAGGCCCAACATAATTGATGTACAGAGCTCAAATACAGGGCATGGCATTGAGACAGGACTGGTGTTGTGACAACAGAGTCTCGATGCAGCAGATGAGGTTAAAGGTCAGAGTGAACAACAGAGCTGATAAGTGTAATAAAGAAAGTGCTTTCACGACCTGCTCATGCCAGAGAAGGACAAACAGATGGAAAAGAACTGTTTCAACATGACATGTAGATAGATCTATGTAAATGTATTGTGTACAGTCTGAAATGATACATGATCTACATGTGCGCAGCTGAGCAGGGTAACACTTGACAATAAGGTCCCATATTAACATATAGGTTAATGCATTAGCATTAACTAACAATGAGCTATTCAGATATTCAGCTATTACAGTATTTATTAATGTTAGTTTTAGCATTTTTTAATTCATGTTAGATCAGGGGCATTAAATAATATTAATAGATACAACTTTTGATTTTAATAATGTATTAGTAAATGTTGAAATTAACAGTAAGATTAATAAATTCTATAGAAGTATTGTTCATTGTTAGCTCATGTTAACAAATGGAATCTTATTGTAAAGTGATACTGAGCAGTGTTCTGACTATAACTTAAAAGTCCTCCTATTATGTTGCAATTAATTTAAGAAATATCTTACAGTGTAAGACAAAGAATGGGTAACGGTCACCAGAGTGCCCTTGAGAGCCACCAGACTATTGTCATTCCCTCACAAACTACATTTGCCATAACGCACTCTGCCCGGACTCATCCCTGATTGCATCCACCTGTGTCTCGTTACTTTGTTAGTCTCAGCCTATATAAACCATGTACACTCATTCATTCTGTGTGAAGTCTTGTATGTTTAGTGTTACACTGCAATTCCGAGCATTCTCCCAGGTTTCGGATTTCTTGCCTGTTCTGTGGATTGCTCTTTTGCCTGTGTTCCCTGCCTGTTATGTTTATTTGTATGGATTGCCTGCCTGTGTTTGACCTTGCCTGTACTTTGGATTACCCTGTTCAATAAACACTGCGTTTGGATCCTCAACCTTCTTGTCTCGGAGCAGTTCGTGACAGAATGTGCCATCAAACAAAAATGAATTGTGCTGGTTAGAACATTTCTGCACATCTGGAAGGGAGAAACAGGCATAAATTCACCAATATGACAAGGTGCTTTGAATATCTGGAACCTTTTGATGCCTCCAAAAAGATAAAAATGCAGATTCTCAGAATGTTCTTGATGATAAAATTTTAAAGTATTTAAAGTATTTTGCATTTAAAAGACGTCTAATAGCCGTCCAAACACAGCCCAGACGTCTAGGCTGAAACAGGGCAAAATTTGGGCTGTAAGTGAAAGTTTAATAGATGTCTAAACCATAGTAATCAATTATATAACAAAGAAATGAAATGAGTGAAGAAATGAAATCAAACACCTTGTAATCACTGTTTACTTTGCTTACGTGATGGAATATCATACATCTCGCAAGTTATTTTGGCAAAAACGACATGTAACCAAATTCAAGGTTATTTTGACTTGAAGTAGGTTATAGCAGGAAAATTTGAATAAAAAAAATGGGCCTGATGTGTGTGATAAATGAGCTGTCCAGGGTACTGAACAATATTGCGTCTTCTGCTTCGATGCAGGGTTTGGCAGACACACACATACCTGATATCTCCTTTAAGTTACCAAAATAATAATTGTAACACATAAACAGCAACTTTTAATTTTTTTCACAAGGGCACTTTAAGTAATTATCGTTACTCATTATCGACGAATATTTAGATGTGCTTTAACTCAGTGCTCTACTTTCACCCTTACATTAGTAAAGCTAAAATGATGGTCAGCTATTCATTGTGAGGACAGAGCGTTGCTCTGTAATCTTGTAGGGTCTGGCGGTACACAGTGTATAATTTAACTAGACATTGTAAGTCAGCATATAATGATCATATGAACTCTTGTTATGGTTAAATCTACTGTGTAACAACATCTTATGATGTTAATTATTATTAAGGCTTCTGTGAAAAACAATCTCACACTGATAAAATAAAAAATAAATACAAACAAAATAATAGTAAATCAGAAAAACACGATATGAAGTTATCCTTTTGTCTTCGATAAGTGATGGATTCCTATATTCCATATCAGCTGCAGTTAAGAAATCAGATACACATGCCTCTGTTTTGTGTGCTGAACACAACACAAGCTTTCAACACCTATAATTACTAAAGGGAATGACGCAAGCCATTCTTAGGTAACAAAGTCAGTTGGTTACTTATCTCTCCCCATAAATGGCAGGCCTCTGTAAGGCCGTCTGTAAAGATAAATGCATAATATACTGATAAATGCATAGAGAAATTAAATTATTTAGATTTAGATCTAATTTAACTTTTTAGAAATGTAATTGGAAATAAAATAAAAATGTAAGGATTAAAAAAAAAGAAAAATTATTTCAGATTATGCACTGTTTTTAGGTCTAGTCAAATATGCCAATTATGCCGTAACATTCATGTGAGATCTGTCATAATTTCCTTTTATTGAAGCTCAAGATGCTTTTTGGGTGATCTCATATCATGCTGGAGACCTCATGATCGTCAGGTTTTAGACACATTTGTTGAGTTGAAGCAAAAAAGGGGACATAAAATAATTTTTTAATCATCTTTTTACTTAGGCTACATAAACTTTTGTGCTTATATATCGCAATAGCAAAGCCTGTTTTAAACGTGTCGACGGCTTTGTGTTGTATTTTGTATAGGAGTGTATTCATATTTATCCATGTGTATTTATCATAGACTGTAAAGAATCCATGCATTCATCAAGGTTTGCATTATTAGCCTACCGCTACAAGTTTCACCCGCGTGTCTGTGAAAAGAGGGAGGATGTGCATGTGACGTCACAGCCGGCAATGTAAAAAATAACCAAAATGTCGGAGTTTTAAGAAATCTACTTGAAAAGTGTTCAACAAATGTTGAAATTTCTGTCCGTATTTACATGGGGCCATTAAAACGCACGCTGATAATGTGATCTTAATGATGAGTAAGCTCATACTGGAGACAGAACTGGAATAAACCTGTTTTAGCCGGCCGGTATAGGCTCCTATCATGCTTCACGTGCACGAGAATTGCCTCCCCACAGCTCCCACCGGCACGCGCATGCTCGTGCATTTAGATCACTACGGTCACGCTCAGTCCTGTTATGATCCTCACAGTCTTGATTATTCAAAATGCTGTTCATAAGATGATTGATATTATTAACTAAAACTTATTTTGAAATACTTGTATTTTCCAACAACTATATTTCATTTTACAGAAGGCTAGTGATGTTGCGGTCAAATAACAAATTATTTAATTCAGTGCTGTGATATATTGACTCTTCAGACATATGAGCTCATCTTGTTGGGATTTGTTTCTCTGTTTAAACAGAGAGATAATCCAGCCAGTTCACCAAGTGCAATGCGCGTTCACGATTCAGTAGTACAGTCGCAGTAGCAGTCGCGCACGAGCTCGAATACCGGCTGCAGCCGGTATAAAATCTGCCAAGCTTCAGTGAGAGTAAACAGAGACAGAGAGCTGACAGATAATACTTGGTCTAGTATAATATCAGTATTTATAAGTTGTTAATGTAGCGAACATAAACTAGGAAACGATATAGTTAAATATATGTCACTCGGTTGTGACTTACTAACGACTCGCGCTCTCCACATGAGTGACTGCGGATGCTCAGGGCAGAAACGATGATCTCTGGTTAACACTTTAACAAAGAAGCCAGCTAGAGGAGAGCTGTTGGTTTTTGTTTTCTTTCAACATCCTGAGTTTTCCGCAGTTTCTTCAACGTCTCGGTAAGTTAAAACGATTTATGCCCAAAGTATAGCATTTGAATGCCGTTTTTTTCTAGCGCGTCTAAGGACAGATGCCCTTATTGCCATGATAAAGTTACTTATTGCGTCACATGATGTACTATTTTATGATAGTAAGCTAGGTCATTTATTGACGTAATTAATTGAATAATGCCTGTGTCATATATATATATATATATATCAAATGTAAATATATGTCCCCGTTACACTTTATTTTCCTGGTTTAATAAACTTTACATACAAAAGAGAGACTAAATAAAATTCTGTTTTGTATTTTACACTATGTAATGTTCTATTTATTAAAACCAAGTATAAATGTCACCAAATAAGTGTTTTTATGCATTTTTGCATTTATTCCAAAATAATCACTAAAGCCTGTAACAATTTTATACAATATTATTTGTGAACTGAAGTTCAGCTTTTTTTTTTTTAAATAGTCAGCTTATTTTCACTAGTCATCAAGCTTGTTCACAAGGTCAGACACAATGTACCTTTAATTTCCCCAAGCTGATTGCTCACAGTAAAAAAACAACACATTCATCATGTTTTCAAGTTTGATTTTGACATAAAGCAGTGATATATAAGTGGCTGAGTTGCTTACTTACTTTTTCATTACTTTTCCCATTAACGTCATCAATAGGCTTATTCAACCTCATGGAGAGGCCTGCAGAGGCATGGGTGATCTGAAGCATGAAGTCCAGATTCCCCTCTCTGGATGTAATTTGGGCATAATGGATGGCGCTAGAATTTCCAACCACACCCTAACCTTACCCATAACTCTATCACTCCACCCGTTTGAAGTCCAAAAAGGGGGAGCTGGATGTCATTTGGCTCTGCAGTGAGCACCACTTGACATCATGCAGCGCTGCGCAGACCGATCGGCAGCTGACTTAAAGCAGGGCATGCCGGTTAGAAATTTTGTCTGACTTGAGACAGCGCTGACGCCACGTCACTGTGACGTATGGCATCAAAGTACCGCGAGAGAGATTCGAGAGCATACGGTTGACTCAGCCGGTGCAGCTTCTCAAGAGGGGCTGCACGATTTCCGTGCAACACTTGAAGTGGATCAAAAAAGTTCATCAAAGTTGTCTTAAAGGGATACTCCACCGTTTTTTCATATTAAACTATGTTATTCCCATAACTAAGACGAGTTGATACATACCTCTCTCGTCTCAGTGCGTGCACTAAATCGCTCTGTCTTGCGGCGAAACTTTTATTGCACTTAGCTTAGCCCAGTTCATTCATTAGGATCCAAGCAGAGAAGCGACCAAACACCTCCACGTTTTTAAATATTTAAATATAGTTACACGAGTAGTGTATCTCGACCAAGAATGGTGACACAAAATAAAACGTTGCGCCGAGTCGAAGTGCTCCCAAGCACTTGCTGTGGTATTCCGCCATACGTTATAGTTATCCATTTTACACACTTAGAAAAGCGCAACGTTTTATTTAAAAATTCATGTATAACTTTGATGAAAGGTTTTGATCCACTTCAAATGTTGACTACTGTGTATATATACTTTATATATATATGAAAGTGTTGCTTGACTCTGGCACTCCCTTTTTCTATAATATACCAACAGTGGTTACATAACAAGGATTTTATGCATATGGATTTGTAGCACCTTGAAAGCTAAAATAATCCAGGAGACAAGGCAGATTAAAGACAAGCTTGCAAACAAAGCCCGCTGTTAAATTGACAAGGGGACACCATCAGAGCCAGTGTGGAAATACATCCTATCTAAAACTCTCTGTACTTTCACTTTGCTTACATTTATAGAAACGTCAGTGTCCATCATGTCAGGATTGATGTCAGCCCTGAAGGGCTGCACGAGCCCTAATGTGTACACTGAGGTGCCAGATGGAGGCTGGGGCTGGATGGTGGCTGTGACCTTCTTCTTCGTGGAGGTTTTCACTTATGGCATCATCAAGATTTTTGGGATTTTCCTCCAGGACCTCATGAGAGACTTTAATGAAACCAACAGTAGAGTTTCTTGGGTTATCTCCATCTGTGTCTTTGTCATGGCCTTCACAGGTAATTCAGTCTAGACTTTTAAAGATACAGTACTATAGCACTGGTTGTACCTCACAGTGTTTGTTTACTCAATACAAATGGTGTTTGCACAAAAAGTAAGCTCTACAAGTGAAACATACCTTAATGTTTGATAATACAAGAAGATTATTTTCTGGTGAACACTTTTGCAGGTTTTCAAGTTTTGCAACGCTAAACCAGTTTTCCATTGCTCTCTTTTGCTTTAACTCTCATTGAGACATCAGTAGAAGCCATTGTGTACTATGTTTAAGTTTCTTTCATCATCAATGCAGGTTTTATTCTACAGCGACCACAACTTAGAGGCTACATCAGATACACAACTCAGTTTTAGTTTAGGGAAGTTGAGGGAAAAATAGGTCATTATAAAAATACCAGGCATATCTCAAAAGAGTAGGTACAAACTGAAATTAAGAAACAAGCTGTGTCATCAGATCTGTGATTTCCCTGTATTTCTCTTAGGCCTTAAAGGGATAGTTCACTCAAAAATTAAAATTCTGTAATCATTTACTCATTCTGTCGTTCCAAAAGAAGATATTTTGAGAAATGTCTCAATGTTTTTTTTTTTTGTCACAACCATGGATGTCAGTGAACTCCAAAACTGTTTGGTTACCAATTCTTCAAAATATCTTCTTTTATATTCCAAAGAATAAATAAAGTCAAACAGGTTTAAAACGACATAATGGTGAGTAAATGATGACAGACTTTTAATAATTAGGTGAACTGTCCCTTTAAAACATATCAGATATTGTGGTCTTTCAGTGTGAACCTGTCAAACAGATCCTGACTTCTAAGCAAATCTTTTCATCTTGGCATTTGTGCTGAGAGCAAGCTGAACTGTGCTGTGAAAGGAATGCCGGCTGTTGTGATGGCTGACTAGAGATTCACTCACTTTGCCCAGTGACAAAGCAGCACCACCATTTCATGACTCAGTTTTTCCTGCTGAAAGGGCTTCAAAAGATCATTCTTGTTCAAACAGAAGCAGTCTGAGAGTGAACCAAAGCAAAACTGCGGCTGCCCGTGATACTGTCTGCCCACCATAAAAATGTAATTTAAGGAAGTGCATAGATCCACTGTGTCGTTTCTCAAAGTTACAAACGTCCTTGTAATTGGCACCATCTTTCCCACAGCTCCTCTTTCCACAGTGATGAGCAACCGCTTTGGCTATCGGCCTGTCGTCATGTTCGGTGGGTTCCTGATTAGCCTGGGCACAATCACAACGGCCTTCACCAAAACCATAACTGAGATGTACATCACCATGGGAGTCGTTGCAGGTAAATGTGCGATACATATTTTGGGACCCTAATTGTTCCATAACAAAATATGTAAAGTAAATGAAGGTGAATTTATTCAGTATTTTAAGAAATTTTGCATTGTGTTATTTTATTGCCAGTGCGGCGTGGTACTAAAAACCTTTTTCCTCTGGGTGGCGCGGCATGACACTGTGAAAACTGGTTAGGTTTAATTTTATTTTAAAGAAGAGACATATGTTCCATACATAGCATTTGTAATTTAATTGTTTCGTTCTTTTTGTTTGAAGAGTAATGGCTGCTGAAAATTCAGCTTTGCCATCACAGGAATGAATTAAATTAGCAAATATATTTAAATAGAAAACAGTTATTGTTAAGTGTGATAATATTTGTGATAATATTATTATGCTGTGGAGTGTTTTCATGCGTTGACATTCATGCGGTAACACACAAATTGACGTTAATGAGATTCAAGCACATTGTCCCAAAGTGAAATTGTCTTGTTTCAAATTTACTTCTTTAAAGAAAGCTGTAGAAAACTATAGACAGTAATTGATTTAAATATCTCACAATGCACATTTTAAACACCCCAATTATATAATACTGCATTTTATTAGAGTTAAAACGGTTTTAACTGAAAGAAACTTGCACTAATATATCTTAAATTATGTCAGTGCCATTGTTTTGTCTCAAGATCACCAATGTTTTTTTTTTCCCCAAGGCATGTTTACTTAAATGTCCTAACTGAACTGAAGTCTAATCCTGGCTTAATGGAAACCATTGTCTGTGAAACCAGGCCAATATGTTTGAATATTTCATTTTTACTAAATAACATATTCACACTCTAGCCTATCAGTCCACATGTCCCTCTTTCATTTATTGTTCCAAAGGGCTGATGTTTTCTATAAACAAAATTTTAATTATGACCACATAATCCTTTTGGGTAACACTTTAGTTTAGGGTTCAATTCTCACTATTAACTAGGATATTGGCTGTTTATTAGTACTTATAAAGAACATATTAATGCCTTAATCTGCATGACTATTTTCAACATCCCTTAATCTTACCTGATACCTAAAGTTAACAACTACCTTACTAACTATTAATAACCAGTAATTATGAGTTTATTGTGGCAAAAGTCGTAGTTAATAGTGAGAATTAGACCTTAAACTAAAGTGTGACCTTCCCCAAAATTCAAAACACTCCCTTCCCGCCACTATTAGTCGATCCTAACCTTGCCGATCTTCTCCTTGTCTCTTTTTTTGTCTCTTTTAAATACAGTTTTCTTTCAGCCCTTTGTCAAGTTTGTCCCACGGAAGAGAGTGGCCTGGTTCTTTGCGCACCTGAGCCCCTTGTGTTGAAGAGACCAGTGGCTGTCATCTCCCTCTTTGCTATTTATTTACAGGCCTGGGCTACTGCCTTACCTTCCTGCCTACAGTCACCATCCTGTCGCAGTACTTCAGCAAGCGCCGCTCCCTCGTCACATCCATAGCCTCCACTGGAGAATGCTTCTCCCTGCTAGCCCTAGCGCCAGGTATGATCGACAGGGTTGTGCAACAGATTCGTCTGGGTAGTTCACACAAAATAGAAATTGTGTTATCATTTTCTCACCCTCATGTTTTTCATATGAATGTCTTTCTTCTGTAGAAAACAAAAATAAGATATTTTGAAAAATCAGCTGTTGGATATTGGAATATCGGACTTTTGTTGTATGGACAAAAAATAGACATTTTTCAAAATATCTTCTATGTTCCACAGAAGAAAGAAAGTCATACAGGGGTGACATGAGGTTGAGTAAATAATGACAGAATATTAATATTTAGGCACAGCAGGCAACTTTTAGAAGCACTTGCAAACTTCTTTTGAATGTTACAGATTAGCCAAGCATGTATATAACATGATAAAAGCCTATTTGGATGTCAAATAAATTTGAATAGTCATAAAAGAGTTTAGATTATGTATATATTCACAGAAAGCCCAATGTTTTTTTAGACCTGTTGAAAAACTTGTCTTTATTTCAATTCATGCTGCAGCTCTGAATGCACTGAAGGAGCAGATCGGCTGGCGTTACTGCTTGATCATGATTGGGGTTATGCAGGCCTCAATCATTGTCTGTGGGGCTCTGCTGAAGCCAATAGTCATTAAACCCGAACCTGCCACACCAGAGGGTTCCACATCCCCCCTTAAAGAACCTGAATCCAAATATGACCTGGAGAACGAATTCACACACACCTCTATTGGCTCTGTGGACTCAGGGGTCCAGTCCGTCACCTCCTCTCAGATCAACCTGTCTGGCCTGGAATCTACAGAACGGGACTCTGCAGAGAAAGAAGCACTTAGGAAAAAAGAGGAAGGAGAAAACATTGAAGACGAGCTACCAGTGCTACCTGAGACCGCAAGGGTCTCCAGGCCCAAGCTGTTGGACTTCTCCGTGCTCAGGGACGCCAGCTTTAACTGCTACGCACTGTTTGGCCTGTTCGCCACGCTGGGCTTCTTCGCTCCGCAGCTCTACATCATTGAGCTGAGCGTGAGCCGAGGCGTGTCACGTAACAGCGCCACCTACATGCTCTCGGCCATGGCCGTGGCTGAGATTCTAGGTCGTCTGTCCATGGGTTGGATCCTCAATCGCAGACCCGTTCGCAAGATCTACATTCTGCTGATTTGCACAGTGCTGCTGTGTCCGGTGCTGGTCATCTTCACCTTTGTAACTGAGTTCTGGGGGCTCATGTCCTGCTCCTGTTTCTATGGCTTCCTGCTGGGCACCGTGGCCTCCAGCCACATCCCCATGCTGGCTGAAGATGACGTGATTGGCATTCAGAGGATGTCATCGGCTGTTGGTGTCTATGTCTGCATCCAGAGCTTTGCAGGACTGGCCGGTCCACCTCTAGGAGGTAAAAAACAGCTTCTGTCAACTAGCAAACCGAACAGGGGTTTATAAAATAGATGTCCCCTTACTAAAATATAATAGCAGCTAGATATTTACATGCATGTAAAATAAAGAGGTATTCAAATTATTGTTATTTTATTAAATCGTTTACTCAATTAAATTTTAGATGAATAATATGAAACATTTTACATGGTCATTGTACTAATGTAAAAAGCAAATTGTTAAAAGATTAACACAACACCAGTCTTTGGAAATATTATCAAAATTTGGTGAATGTGAAAAGAAATAATTACGTTTAACACATTTCAATAATAGTGCACGTAAAGGGGTGGTTGATTATGTTAGTGTGTAATGTTGCTGTTTGAGCACGAACAACATCTGCAAAGTTACAACGCTCAAAGTTCAAAGCAAAGGGTGATTTTTGCTTTTAAACATAAATAGCAGAACAGTTTCTGACATTTTAATGTCTGCGTGAGGTAATTGGAGATGCTAACACACACAGGAGCTCTTGAAGCTCCGCCCACTGTGTCGGGAGCTGCAGCTCATTTGCATTTAAAGGGCTACACACAAAACGGTGCGTTTTTGCTAACCCTCAAAAAGTGACAACTTTAACATGCTATATAAAAATATCGGTGGGGTATTTTGAGCTAAAACTTCATTTACACACTCTGGGGACATCAGATATTTATTTTACATCTTGTAAAAAAGGGCATTATACCACCCCTTTAACTTTGATAGCCCTAAAAAATACATTTTGTAAAATCTCTTTCTTTCAGATTTTTCAGTGGCACCCTATAAACCTCTTCGGCCCCCTGAACTAGAATAAACTCGAATTTTGTTTACAAAATTACTAAAGTTTTGAATTTGCCTCCACCACATATTTATGTTAATCTTGGTGTTTCAGGTATTCTGGTAGACACGACTGACAATTACGGATCAGCCTTTTACTCCTGCGCGGCTGGGATGGGAGTAGGGGCTCTGTTTCTTGGACTGGTGCGTCCAGCCAAATCTGGATTCTGCCTTGGAAGGAGGAGAAATGACCAGCAAACACCAGACAGAGACTCTACCTCACAGGGAAGTGATGATGGCGCTGCTGACTTTGTAGAAATGGACATGGAGACAGACAACAGTCCTACGAAGGGAAAACCTTGGCCAGTATGAATACCGCCTCACCTCAAGAGTAAACATGCTCCTTATCCTCCACTTGAATGTCGTCCCAAAGGTTGCAATACACAAAATCCCTGTTCCAACAGGGTAAAACAGTCACAAATCAAACGTTTAATCACTCTTCATTGCACTTATGCTGAACACCCAATCATAACCCCCAAAACAAGTTTACATTTTTTGTGTTACTCGTTATTATTTATTGAAACAGGGAACAAGGCTCCTTTGCATTCATACTGTGGTAGTACGCATACTACGGTCTCCACACACTTTTAGACAGGGCAAGAATTAAACCTATTAAGCGTTCAATTCAATAACTGTCATTTACCAAAGTGCGAAGCTGACTATTTCATAATTATTCAGACCAAAAATCATCACAACGCTCAGTTCTCAGCTTTAACATCTAAAAAATGAAACCTCAGGCTGTTTTGCTGCTTACAGTGAGGCCATGATGCGTATTATATTGCATTAGGTTGTATAAACCTCATTCAAAGTTAAAGGTGAGACAGGTACGAAGCTGTCAGGTGTTATACATCATTTGCTTGCTTGGGTCTCTTGTTTAATGCAGCTTTGATGATTTTCACCACTTATTTCCAAACATTCACTATTATAGATGTTGCAGATTGTGAAGTAACCTGCTTCAGAGGCAAGTCTTCCATCATCAGTCAGAACATGTTGAATGAGGGATGAATTATGCTGACAAATGTCAAAGGCCTCTGAATTCCTGCTCAGAGATGCTGTCTACTTAGAAACACATTCAAGAGTTTCTTATAAGTTATGGCGGAAGAATGTCATGTTACCGCTGTAATTTTGAGTCTGTGCCTTGTCCAAGAATTCTGCGGAATCGAGAGCTTGTGACTTGAAACGGGAAACTAAAGGGGCCGTTCACATGGAACGCTTAAAAGCATGAGATTCGGCGTCTCTCGAGATGCGTTTTTAAAAAGGTCATTTATAACTTGACATGAGACGCTGAAAACGCCACATGAGGCGGTGCAACAGTCAAAAATGTCAGTCTAGTTAAAGTCACCATTTCATGCTGATTGGCAAATAATTTTTTAATGGAATATTGCAGTATTATAATTATCTTTATGATTATCTTTGATCAAATCATCTCTTATCTTCTCTGATGACATGTTTTACTGGCACGACGGAGTCACTCACGACATCACAACGATCCAATCAATTCCTGACAAAATTAATTTTTTTCTTGTTCAGGAAGCCATTTCACTCGAATATACATCACAATATTGAAGAAAACACTATCACAACTTCTGTGTCTTGTCGACTTTAAAAAGCAGCATAGTGGAACGCACAAAACAAAACAAAACGAGATGTGGCACGGAAGAATGAAAAAGAACAGTCTCGAGACGCGTAAACCGATGAAATTAATGCAGCTCAGAGACATCCGTAACGAGTATCGCAGTGGAGCGTGTTCTGTGAGAACTGGCCCCAAACACATATAACACTGGATGAGTATCTTGACTCAAAAAATGGAGTGAATTTAAATGCAAAAAGAATTAAATATATTCTAGCATATGAGATGAGCAGAGGTGTAAAGTCCAGGGGTCAGAAAGTAAAAGTCCTGCCATGTTTATTCCACTTATGGACATTGGCCAGCTACTCTGACTACTTAGTTCTCTCTCCTGGCTGAAAAACTGTGCTAATTAGCAAATCTAGGTGATTGGAACAAAATACTGTGGAGGACTTTTACTTTCTAAACCTGGACTTTACACTTCTGGAGAGGAGTCTGTAGGTAAATTCCATTAAATGCACTTAATGACTTGAACTCTTATGTACCTCTTATGTTCTGTAAAGTTAATTTGTCATAAATGTATTTAAACACTGTTTATTTGGGTTTTGTACTTTTGATGAGAAGTCACGTGTTGTGTGCCTTTTTTCTTTGATTTGTTCAATTCTTTTTTTAATGTAATGCAGACTTCTGCCTGGGAGATGCGCCACTTCTGAATATTGCAATGACGGTTTGTTTAATGGATAATAAACAATGATTTTTATAAAATTAGGATTTTCCATTCCATACTTTTCCACTCAAATTTACAAACCTTTCTGTAGATTTCTCAGACCATTTTTAACAAATTGATTATACAGCATTATTTTTGGTATAGTAGTCACCTGTAAATATTCTTATTTTAATTTTTTTTTTCATTGGTTTTCTCAAAGTGATGACATGCGTTTACAAGATGAGAAGAAACCTCAAACGCTTTATAACCTGCATATATTCACCTCTGAAACATCAGTTTGATACTGCAATCGTGTTTTGATGTTGAATGATCACCAAACAGCCAAGTAGTCTGATTTAGATGATTGTCTGCTGCTTTATCTGTTGCTGGTTCGAGTGGCACACGCACATTCGATGTGAAAATATCCGCCTTGAATGTATTCAATTGAGTTCGGCAATGACTAAAGGATTACTAAACTTTTGCCAGGAAAACACTCTGCTTGAAATTCTTGATTATATATACAGTATTTGAGAAAACTTTATAGGGGCAGTAGTCTGGAAATACAAATATTTTTCCATACTTATCCAGACCTGGAAATTACTCTGGAACCCTGTATAATGGAGTCATGCTCAGTCATTTTTGTTTGATTGCCACTACACAGGTTTAACCTTATTGGGAAACACCACATAAGCACAGTGGCCTTGAAGCAGTCACATGACACTGGACAAAGAGCTGAGTCATCTTGCTCTGCTGCAGCAGATGATAAGCACAGCACATGCAGTTGGAGGAACCTCGCTCTGTGGAGGAGTGCAGTGAGGTGGCAACAGCAGTGCCTGTATGTGTGGAAACAGTCCCAAGCTAAAAGCTATTCATAGTTTAAAGCTAGGTTAGTGTCCAACTATTGTTTCGATGTAGCTACACCGCTGGCTATCTACTTGAATATTTGTCCAAACAAAAGAGGAATATAATGCACAGACACAACTTGATTTTAGTTTGTCTGCATTATATATTGGACATGAATTAACATGAACTAACTGCAGATAAAAACAAAATTAAACATTTGAAATGCATTTAAACATTTCCTCTGGAATACCTTGCACCACAGATTAGTCGTCAATCTTTGTTTCTGCACAAATTATTTTATGTAGCAATAACATGACAAATTTCTAATTATATTATGATTTTTCATGCTGTTCTTAAAAGGATGCTTTAGATTTAATATAAATGAAGCTTATTTATATAAAATCTGAAACATTCTTTCAAGAACAGTGTGAAAATCCATGATAGAAATACAATTGCATTTATAATATTAAGAGTGTAAAAAAATCTTTATTTTATTGTTTGTAAAGTCATGTATTTTAAATGTAAAAGTAGAACTGACTGAAACCCTGGCTATATTTGGTATAACACCACAACCTAGTGTTCACAAAGTGGAATTGTACTTTCACCATTGTCGATTTACGAAATATTTGTAGAAATTAAAACAAGCTGCAGAATTGCTCAAACGTAGTTATTCTGAGCCAAAAAAAAAAAAAACACATCAAATGACAGTTTTTGCAAAAATGATTTTATTGAGTCAATGATGAAGAATGAGGAAGCATAGGTTAGACTGTACAATGAAAAGCAGGTCTATATTCAGTACTGAGCACAACAGTCTTAATCTTTAGAATGAATTATTTTGATGAGGACTCATAAGCATCCACATTAATCAAAATTCAAAAAACCTAAGTACAAAAAAGGACCAGAAATGTCTGAGGCATCAAACTGGAGGCACTAAGAATCTTTTGTGGCAGGCATACGTCTTGCATAATTATAATAAAACTTGATTATCTGGGCAAAACTGAAAAGGGCAAATCAGCCACCTCTGATCAGAATCACTTTTAGGAGAAAAGCTACAGTGAGAAAGACAATTCTTACAGGAAGAGCAGAGAAAACGTTTATCTCTCTCACACATCACAGTGTACGGAGAAGGAATACAGCTAAAGTAGTGTATCTATCTGCAGCGTCGCCCTTCCTTTAACCGTGTCAACCGTTAGGAGACGACAGAAACCGATGCACTCCGATAGAGGCATTGTGCGTGTCAGTGGGTGACGGCTTTTGTCCCCCACCTGTCATATCTGTCAAAGCTACACCAGACAGTGACATCATTTGCAAAAGCACTTGGGTTCACCCTCAGGGCTCTCGCACGCAGGAAGTCCTGGGACTCAAACGTCCTCACCCATTCCTCTGGGTTTTGGCAAGTTCATAACACTTGCTTTTTTTAAGTTCAAAGGCAGATAATACAACGTTTTAAGACTCGGCATGCTAGAACTAGGCAGTAAATACTAGAGGTTATTCAGCATTCTCAAATGACACTGAAACTCATTCGAATCAGTCAAAATCTTGTGCTTGGAACATGTTGAGTTTAAGTGAAAGTCAGATACTAAGACGACAACAAAAGCTCCGCAATGCCCAGTTTGCTGGCATCGGGGGCAGTGAATGGCACTAGAAGACACAGGACACTGCCAGTGGAGCGTGAAGACGTAATACTTGCTTTTCACGAGCCTCCCGGGACTTAAGCCAGGGGCGTAAGGCAGAATTCGACACCAGACAAAGAGTCCTCTACTGCTGTGCCGGTCTACAGCCATCTGAATTCATAGACGACATATACAGGCATCATTCAGCGCAAAAGCTGAGATGAAGCAGCCAAAAGCGCTAAAAGAGCAGCCTTGAATGGGGCGAACTGCGGGCAGGGAGTCAGTATCTCTGGATTTGTGGGTGCAGTGGCAAATACAGCTATACATTTCAGTGTAGGTTACAAATCTGTTAGAAAAGAGTGAGGAGGGTGAGGTGCAGACTATTTACATAAAATACTTACTACAACGGTAGTATTCAGGGCGGACATGGCACTATACAAAGTAGCTATACACAACCATTTGAGGGAACGAGGTTCACATCGTAAGATCTATCCCTTTTGAGGAAAGTTGTTCGAATTATTGGTACCTTAAACAAGTGGCACTTGTGAATACAGACGCTTTTGTTAGCGGGATTTGACCGAAAAGCCAGTATAGTTTGGTTGTGGATTTAAAACAAAGCAAATAAATTAACAAGACACCGTTTTTTTGTTCCCTGATGGATAAAGAAGTTCTTTCAGACTCTAGCTAGGGCAGAGAGGAGGAGGATGTCTGCAGGCCAGCGAGGAAATGTGATTTCCAGCCACTGATGGACAGCTACAATAAGTGGATGTTCCTGAAGGCGAACAGTTAAAGTGGTCTACATTCAGCCCTGAGTTTATGCTGTATGCATACTGTATCTATCAGCTCGCCTAGCGTGGCTAACCACAGTATAAGTTCAGTTTATCAAGTGGTATGAATTGTGAGCGTTGTCCATCAGCAGAGGAAAATCAGAGTGTAAACGTTTTGAAATATAACTTAAGAAGTTTATCTGTAAATATATCCATAGATCTATATATATATATAAAAACTGATTCTAAAATTTTACAATTGATTAGACATCTACACGTTAAAAACACCAATCAAAATGAGGAGGGGGGAAATTAAGGCCAGGCAGGTATCGACAGAAAGGCTCAGAACATAGTTCCTGTTAAAAGGTTAAAACAGCATTTGCATCTCATCTTGCTATTTGGTCAGTAATAAAAGGCTCAAACGTAACAGATCAAAGACAGTGCTAGAATCTCTTCCTGCTTTCTTCCACTTTTTGAGGGAGGAACTCATTGCGTTTGGCACCTTTCGGCGAGAGGGTGCCGCTCAATGACACGTACAGCTTCTCTTGGCAGGACAAGTGTGAGTGTAATGCACTCTTCTCGAAGCTTACTCTTTAAGAGAATAACTACACGCCGTCCCGTGCTCGTGACGGACAGCGCTAAGCTAGGCCGTCGTCTTCCTCGCATAAAAGCACGTCAGAGCTATTCAGAAATGTTACTGTGTGGAGTACAAACATCTGAGCAGAAGAGGGTTATTTTGGAGAGATCTGAAAGGAAACGTTTGGACAAGCATCACTGCAGCATGAGCTGTTTGAGGTTGTCGTGCAAGATGGTGTCCTTGACGTCACGGAAGACCAGGCGAATGTTCTCTGTGTTAATGGCGGTGGTGAAGTGGTGGTAGAGGGGCTTCTGCTGCTGGTCTCGCCGCTTGTTCCGGAAACAATCCACCAGGAACTTCTGCACGTCCTCCAGGCTGTGCGGCTCCCCTGTGTACTCGGGGAAGTAGTTCTTGATGGCCACCGTTTTGACCTTCTCCTCAAGCAAATCTGTCTTGTTGAGGAAGAGGATGATGGAAACATTGCTGAAGACGCGGTTGTTGACTATGGTCTCGAAGATGTTAAGTGACTCCATGAGACGGTTGGTCTGCCGGTCCTCCATCAGCACCTGGTCGAACTCGCTTGACGAGACAAGGAAGAGGATCGAGGTGACGCTGTCAAAGCACTCGAACCACCTGCGGCGCTCCGACCGTTGGCCGCCCACATCCACCATCTTGAAGGGCACATTCTTGATCTCAAAGTCGTACTCGTGAATGCCCTTGGTGGGCTTACGTGCCAGCAGGATGTCTTGCTGTGATGGTAGATACTCCTGTAGAGGGAGAGAGAGATAGAGAGACAAAGGGACAATCAACCATTTATCAGAGATGACGTGAAGGGACAAAACAGAAGATTCAAAGCAAAATTTAACGGGGACTTGGACTTCAGGGTCAAGCAGGCATCAAGTGAAAAAATGCATGTTATTCTATTTTTGATGTTCATTATAAAAAGATTGTGGTGTAAAACTTGTAATGAAGCTGGTGAGCTCCCACAGGCACTTGAATCATGGTGGAATGAGATTTGCATGTGGTGGACGATATGTTATTAAATCATATCATGCGACAGCAGTTTGCATACCACACATCCGATAGATACCATTTGAAGTCTGTAATACACTACACAACTGTATACAGTCGGAAAAGATTTGAAAACACTAGATGTCAAACACTTTCATACATTTTCACTTTGTAAATGGTTAGAGAAAATCTGGACATTTTCTACACTTTTCTGTAAAAACTGCCAACTCTGACAGGCCAAAATCTGTAGACTAGCTCTGCCTTTGGGCAACTAGTGTTGACTACAGACTGCGAATTGGGGCAAAAATCTAGGCAAAATTTGAGCAGTCTATTCCAGTCTTAAATTAAACTACTAGAGAAAAGGATCATGTTCAATTTAAAAGACATGAACCCAATATTTTGATATGATATTTTCCCTAATAGTATTGCATACACACCTTCTCTTAATTCGGTAGCAACTGTCAATTCTTAAACATCTTTTACTGAAATTAAAGCGAATTTAATTTAATTATAGAAAAATGTAAAAACTTAATTTGATTAGAGAGAAATTAAATAATTTAGGTAGAAATAGTGATTATAGAAATACAGATACAGCGGGGTCCAGACTACACTGGGATATTTATTTCCATTTAAACATGGAAATTACGATTAAGTTTAACTCAATTAAAGTTTTGACATAAAATGAGAAGAAATATTTAATACTCTGCACAATTTCTGGGTAACCATTTAAATTTGTGACCCTGACTATAATGTGAACTTTATCCTCAGGAGAGTGACGAAACAAATAGTTTACAAAATTGTAGAGACATTCATGATCATTTTTTACTGGTAAAATTGCTATGCTAATATTAACATTTTTGTAAATCAAACATTGTTTATTAAAATAAAGAAATGTGATCTGAGACTTGTGGACTCCATTGTATTATCTCATGGTTTTCCTTGCAGAAAAAAAAAAAAAAAAAAACCTTGTAGATAAAACAGACAATAAATCAGTGGTACATAAAACTCAAACTGTGGGGACAGGACAACCAGGAAAAAAAAGCAAACAACTATTACGGCCAGCCATGGCTCATTCTCCACATTGTTGGAATACCAGAGTTGGGGGTTGGTGAGGGACAACATTAGCAAAAAGGTGAATCTGGATCGAAGCACTGGCCAAAACAGAGTGTGGGGGCAAATGCACACAAAATGCATCAGGTGAAACTCTAGACTAAAGTAAACGCAAACATATCAAGTCTATAAGTGAAACCATGCTCAGTGCTAGCACATAAAACCTGAGAAACATTTCTGAAATTCCAGACAGGATAACATCAAAGACATCTGCCTTGAATGGATATGGCATCCAACATGGCGGTACTCATGTCTGGATGCTGAACCCATGGAAAAGTTGCGTTATTTGTAGGGCTGCACGATTAATCGCAATTTCCCTTTAATCGCACGTATTTGGCTTCTCGCGATTTCGAAATCGCAAATGCTGGGATTATTTTGTATGCGCAGCTTTTCATTGATGTACACTTTGTGTTGACAGCAACAAACTGACAATTTCATCAGTTTATGGTTTGTTTTAACAAACTGAAGTATGAGTCAAAATTATTATCTGTAATCATCAGCATGCTGTAGATGCTGTCAACAGAGCTTAAGCAGCATCTAATAATGATTTAAGATGGGGGTGGGCGATATGACAAAACTATTACATCACCATTTTTTTCAGGAAACTCACGATTAAAAATTTTATCACGATTCTTTTTCAAGTGACTGAGCATTACAGCCAAACTAGAATCCCTGTTTTAAAAACAAAGCCTTACAAGGTAACAAAATAAAAAATAAAAAAAGAATGACATACATCCGTCTCATTGTTTTCTTTGTTGTTAAAAGATAAGAACAGGAAATTAAATGAACAAATATAAAAATAAAACACTACATGGACGTCACTGCATAAATGATATATTGATTCTTATTAAAGCTACTATTAAGGTTCTCAGTCAACAGCAGTTATTTGTTTTCTTTGTGTTTTGTTGTTTTATTAACATTAAAAGGATAGTTCCCCCCAAAATTAGAGCGGTGTTGAAAAAATCGATTCACCAATTCTGAATCGATTTTCATATAAATTTCTAAAGATCGATCCGTAACTCAGAGGATCGATTTAAAAATAGGCTTACATTTTCCCTGTGAACTTTAACTTGCTGCGACTGGGAGATCCCTATGCGCATTGAAAGGCTTTCACTCAGCGCGCACATTGTTACGACAACGGACTTTGAGTGAGTCACTAAACCGTTCATTCAACGAACACGTTCAGAAAAGCTGATTCATTAAAGAGATGTAATGAAACAAGGTGTTAATTATTTTTAACTTTGAGTTCCACTTTTCAAGGCTCAGCTGAGCAGCAATGCGTCGCATGGGCAACGCTGAAGCTGATGCTTCATTTATTAAAGACCAATATGGCATTGATTCAATGCGCAACTCGCTGATTTTATTTCCCCGCGGCTTCCTCGCCCTGTGGGAAGCTGACCAGCGCTACTGCTAACGCCACTGATCTATATAATGACTGGATAGCTCATGACGTTCTAAACTGCCACCAGGCAGTGAAGCCACCGGAAGTGTTCGAGCGGCCATCTTACGATTCCCTACCAGCAGAGGGCTCCAACGGCCGTTATGCAGAGATCGGTAGCTTCGGCGGCACTTAAGATGACTCGCTATGCACCAACAAGTGTAAAACGAAGATCACAAAAGGATCTTGAAAAACTGCTCACAGGTTGTACTTTAACCCTCTAGGCGCCACGGTCGAGTTTACTCGACAAGATGCGGCACTGAATAAAACGGCCGATTTTGCCAAATTGGGTGTCAAATTTTGTTCGACCTCCCCTCCACTGGATGGCAGACATGTCATACTTCATCTCAGACTCAAAAAAACATCATACTTCTGTACAAAATGTTCGAGTTAGAGCGCATTGAATCAGTGTGATCAAAAGCGGAGCTAGTGTGAGAGTGAGCCATTTTATCAGAGCCTCTCCGTAATCGCGGCGACAGTATTGTGGTGGAGACTTTGTCTGTTATCACTGGGTATGTTAGACGAGGTCGAAGTATTCATAGTACAGTTAGGGGGCAACGTGAAGGCAGGGTGGGGAGTCGCAATGAATGTGCATACTCGGCGCGCGCGCGAGGCAGATCTGGCCGCGCTCGCGCTGCTCGTATCATCTCACTCATGATCTGTGCCTTGCCGTCGCGAGTGATCTTTTGAACTAAACAGGTCTCGTCTATTTGTGTTTGTATGTCATATGAATAATATATATGTGCCCCATACATGGAATCAGAGTGCTTACTGTATGTAGTAAATGGAAAATCTTTACAGCAAAAGGACCACTACACTACATGCATACGGTTTGTTCTACCATTTATTAGTAATTATATTTTACACAGTTTGTTTACTACTTCCTATATACCTGAGCATTCAGTATTGTGCAATATAGCATACAGAAGGTGATGGACATTTTGGGGGGAAAGATATGCTGCATTTTATCATTTAAACATGTGACTTTTCATGAAACTTCTATAATCCAAGATTTCTGCCACCATATGACGTCATAATATGCAAATTAGATGGAAAAATGTAATCCCTAAATAAACTTTGGGTCATCCTTAATATTTCTCTGATTTACAGAAAGTCTCTATCTTTTTTTCACTTTTAAGATATAGCCTTGTGAAATTAAGATGTCAAAATCGAATTTTTATGGAAAAAACCTCTGGCGCCTAAAGGGTTAAGCCCATATATAGTAATTTATATGCACAATTGTCGCTATTTCCTACATTTTCACAGACGTATTCAAGTTTAAACCCAATAAACGTATTATTCAATGCATTACTTCTGACAAATTTTATTAAATGCATTTATTTCATATTTTCATGTCAATCCGTGTTCAGGTTGACCACGAATCATGCGCTGTCACTTTAATTCAGCGCCTGCAGCACAAATGATCTCTGCACGCACCGCACTTGGACGGGCATCCGCGTGCAGTGAAAGCTCCAACCTGTTGACATGGGTATGGTAAAAAAATATGCACTGCAAACAGAGTAGGCCTATGCTATGTGTAAACCCCATATTTACACTGCACACATCTGCGGCGCATTACGGCTCCGACAATGTTTTATTCCTACCTTCACGCGGTGTCAACTCACACCAGGAGCATTTCCACGTGATTTGCCGATTTGTGGGCGCGATCAGCTCCGGTAGCCGTGTGGCGCGGTAGCCGTGTGTGCAGTGTAAATAAGGGGTAAATAAGAGGTGAAACAGGAATACAATAACCCATACAATTTGTATTATGCATTTCCTGGACATGTTCTTGCTAACTAATCAAATACTTGAACAGACTACTGATCTATCTGTAAAACACAATCAGAAAGAGCTAAATTTTAAGTTCACAATTCACATATACTTAATTTTTAGTAAGCAGGAATAATTTCCGACTTTAAACAAATACCCATTTAAATGCTTAGGATGTTTGCGTTGTAAGACTGTTCAGGGAGACTTTAGATTTAAAGACGGTGTCTCGTTATGCAATGTTTTCTTAGTCAAATCATACAATTTCCTATTGATTCAATAGAACGCATGAGCTCACTAGGGAATACCAATATGGCGGCGCGGTGGCTTCACTGTTTATGACGTCATGAGCTATCCAGTCATTCTATATAGATCAGTGGCTAACGCGCATTTCCGTGACGTGAACGTTAAAATGACTATACAACAAATATTTCGCTTTCCTTTTACACGGCAACCTTTCCACGAATATGACTTCAAAGACAGACGCACGCGCTCTGCCGATCTCTCTCATTCACTGTCTGTGGGAAGCCGTAGGCTACAAATCACCATGATAAACAGTCTTGTTATCATTATGAATTTGTTCAACATTCAATACACATGCATGAAGTTCAAAACAAGAAGGGTATAGCCTCATAAAAAAACTTGAATATAGCTGCGGTTACTTGCAATCCTCTGCGGTTGACTTGTCAGTGTGTGGTACTACAAGATTGCGGATATCGCGTCAGCCCTACTACTGCTGCTGTATACCTCTGCGTCCTCTGTCGTCTACACCAGTGCAAGTTTGTGAAAGCACTTGTATCAACACTCTGGAAGGGGGATTGTTCTTTACAACCATCCATACTCAGTTGAATGTCTATAATAATAGTATCAATATGTTGCATAACTACAGTCCTGTAATTCAGGTAACAGCTGGAAAAAAATGCTTTTTTCAAAAACACTGATCTAAATCTCGAAGATCGAATCGGATCGAATCGAATAGAATAATGATAATCGATTCAAGATCTTGAGAAATCGGAATCGAATCGATTCTTGACATTTGAATCGAAACCCAGCCCTACCCAAAATGTCATCATTTACTCTCTCAAGTTGTTTTGAACACAAAGTTTATTTCTTCTGTTGAAAATAAAAGTCATTTTGAAGAATAAGGGTAACCAAACAGTTGTTGGTCTCCAGTAACTTCAGTCAGTAGTATATCCTTTCCTACTATGGAAGTCAATGGGGAACAGCAACTGTTTGGTTACCCTTACTCTTCAAAATATCTTCTTTTGTGTTCAGCACAAGAAAGAAATTAATACAGGTTTGGAACAACACTAGAGTAAATTAATTATCCCTTTAAGGACAAGTGGCAGCATGTTTACTATTAGGCTACTGTCACTTTAAGACCGGCACGCACCTAATAGACACGCATATGACACGCACCCGATTTTCTCTCAAATGTTTGCTTTCACTTCATACATACTGTGTTTATGTAAACCTTGTGTGTATTTGACAGTATTAGCGCAAGAAGACACGAAAGATAACTTAGTCCAGTAACCAGGCGCTGTTTCGCAGGCTTTTAAGTGTATATGCATATCTTAGAACAGCGCATCAGTACGCAAATGAAATGTTTAACCGGCAAGGCTTTAAAGCACATGCAAATAATGAATTAGAATGCACTGTAACACGATACTACGATATTTCTTCAAAAGCAGATCGTAGAGATATTTTAATCGTCCACTATCAACAATCGTGATATCGCACACCCCTACTTTAAGATGTGAAATAAGGATTTCTAGTCATGTGAAGATGAATTGCTTTTTCCATTGAGATTCAAACTAATGTTCAACCAAACACACCTCTCCCTGACACATACTCTGCATGCCTGCATTTTGTTGCCTAAGGTAATCCTTCTTCCTCATCTCTTCCTAAATATTTATGAGTCTGGTCCGCTGAGGTCTGTCTCTCCCCAAACATTTGACTCCCACATTTCATACACCCAAGAAGGATGAATGTAACTGAAACAAACACATACTTTCCAACAGAGTCAAGCGGCCATTTCCCTCTCTGAGCACACTCGGAAGCGTGCAGTATTTCCTCTTCCTGTTTGTTGATGGTGTGATTGCAGAAGTGGGTCCCCATTGCCGTGATGTGGCCGAGTGAAGAGTAGCCAGTCTGAGGCGTGCCGCCCGAACCATAGCGCATTCAACTCTGCTGCCTTATTCCCCGAACAGATATTTAGTGTGCCAGACATGAGAAGCAAGACTGAACGACAGCATGGCGTCAAGGAGCATAATAAAGTAAGAAAGATATGTGGGAAACAAGTGAATGGTCCTTTCAGTCTCTCTTCCAAACGTGGCATTAGTGCTTTAAACAATATGAACCAGGTGTGACTGTTTTCATAAGCCGTGAATTAAAAACAGGTTATCTGATCTTACGTTCTAGAACAGAGCTGTCTGGAGTCAAAGCTGAGATACTAATCATCACATTTACTGCAGTCAGCAGCATCTAGAAAGAGCACAAAACCACAAACATCCGTTTAGTACTGAGAGAAAGAACACGAGCGGCAGGCGGCAAGTCACATGATGCAAAGGGAACTGCACTGGGCCCTCGTGCATCAACCAGACGCTGATGCTGTGACAGCTGCCGTCTCAAATGATCTTCAAAAAACTCATTCGTCAACACACTGAAAGTAGGATTGTGATTATTTTCTACTACTGATGGCCAGTGTTGATTGTTAAGAAAACATACTTCATCATTCTTCATCAGTGTGATCACATGGATTATATGAGTGAGCAAGAAAACCCTCAGGTCATCCTTAATCACGCAGCCTCATGACACGCAGTGTCTTCTCCACTGATTCTTTCAAATAACTTAAAGTGAAGACTGGTGATTTCTCAGGGAAAAATGTTATGCGAAAAAAGTTGCTATAGGAAGTATTATGAGAAAGGGTTGACACGTGACCTTTGATGTCAGCAGAGCTAGTTTCACTTCTCTCTGTATGTGCTGGCTGGTGAGCAGGGAAACCCTGTCAAGGCCCACAGCATTGTGAGAAAAAACAGATGGGCATTCATCTTCCTGACATTGCCATTCACTCTTTCCTTCATGCTCTGCCGTATAAAGTGATTTATCTAAGACTGCTTTGACTGACAAAATAAAAGAGCTCTTAGTCTTTAGCAATGCTAGCTGTTTATGTACTGCACTTAATCATTCAATACGAAATGGATCAGTCTAATGAATGCAAGTACAGGCTGAGATGTTTTTTTAATATGCACGGGACAAACTAGATCATAAGTACTCCATAAGACAAGGTTCCTAATTTCTATTCTGGAACTACGGTCAATATTTATCCAATAAATTTCCAGGCCCATATAGAATGTATGCCCGCACATTTCATTGCCATTTACAAACATGAATGCATCTTTAGAGCTTTTCAAACTTAAAATATTTAACCCTGGGTCATTGTGCACCCCATGTAAATGAAATCCTGGGTTATCTTGCTTCAATGTTTTACATTGCATATTATTTACAAGGGGTTAATTAATCCTCTGGATTCATACGCTGCTATTTCATACTGTATACTCCTAAACCCTGGGTTAACAACCTTATTTGCATATTTGCTGTGTCAGTGTCACTGCCTGGACGAACACCGCAAAACCGGTGCTCCAGAGCAGGTTTCATAACACTAGGTAAAAAGTGGTGCTAACCCAGCTTCTAAATTTCAAGTGGTTAAAAGCCGTGTTTAGAACAAAAATAACCTGGGGTTAAGCGCAGTTTAAACCCATTCAGCAGAACTCCCTCTAAAATGAGTGTATTTGATTGTTAATTATCACCCCACCCCACCCTTAAAAATTAAAAAAAGGCACCCTAAAGCACACTAAATTACTTAGAAACAATCATAAATATCAGGTCTCTAAAAAACATGTGACATCAGCACAGACAGAATGATGACATACAGCTACATGCTTACCGGTGTTCCGAGTTTGTCCAAGTTATCCAAGAAATATTTCACAGATTCACCCTGAGAACGACAAAGAGCAGAGAGAATCAGTCGGGTTATCAAATAACTGACAATGAAAACAGCTGAGCACAAATGAGTCATGCAATCATTAGTACAGAAAGTTAATTGAGGTTCATTTCTTCATAATTAGATTGATCTAGATGAACTTATGAGCTTGTGACAAAAAGGTTATTAGAGTAAAATGTTGTCAAATAAACCTGTCAATCAGCGAAAGTGTAAAATGTGCAGAGATATGCACTTCAAGTAATGAGGGCCTCATTCAACATCAGAACAGACGGATGCGACTCATGAAAACCCTCTGACAGGATGTCAGTAATCACAGACATTGTATTTTGAAAGAATTTTACTGTAATCTTTTATTGACTCCCATGGAGAAATTCTGTATAGGCTTGCTGAGGTAGTCGGTGTTACACAAGTGTTCGGACCATAGACCGTCAAAAAAGATGGACGACGCCCCTTCGCTCTCTTCCATTGGTCAGAACTGAAGCCGCCAGTATCCCGATATGGCGCTGACATCTTGGAACTTGAGTCTGCGCAGTAGCGATCTCGGGACCAGACATGCGCAGAAGTGAGCAAGAAGTAAAGCCGCGAAATCAAGGCCCCACCCTCACTCTCGCTGAATCAAATCGCAAGCACACGCTCCTGCACTTTTTTAAAATTAATTATAGAAATGTAGATATTCAATTTAAAGCTCCAATCTCCTCAGTCCTCCAAAGATCCCGAATAAAAGTCTGTTGGTGCTTCAGTGACTACTTCGCTCAGAGAACCTGTCAATCACAGCTGTCAATCATGACGTCACACCACCGCATCAAATAACTAACTAAAAACAAACTTATTTTAAAAACAAACACTTGAAATTACATCAGCGTGATAAAAACTACAGTAAATGACAGAAGCCATCTTTGTAAAAACGATATTTGAAGTGTAATTTAATTGTTTAGTTGGTCTCACGTGCTGTTGAATAACATGGGGAAGAGGGGTTTATGACCTATACTAGGACCAGCCACCGGGGAGCGATTGAGACATTTTGGCTTCACTTTTCAGGGCTTGTGCGGCACGCTTGGTTCGGATGTACACCGATTACATTACTTTGCCATGGCGGCACAGCCCCAATGTCATTTTGCTTTCTTTTAGAAATAAAAACCATTTAGTTCAGTTGGACAACTGACACTACTAGGGCTGTGTTGAAAAAAATCGATTCACCAATTCTGAATCGATTTTCATATTAATTTCTAAAGATCGATCCGTAACTCAGAGGATCGATTTAATAATAGGCTTACATTTTCCCTGTGAACTTTAACTTGCCGCGACTGGGAGATCCCTATATGCGCATTGAAAGGCTTTACGACAACGGACTTTGAGAGTCATTTAACCGTTCATTCAACGAACACGTTCAGAAAAGCTGATTCATTAAAGAGATGTAATGAAACAAGGTGTTAATTATTTTTAACTTTGAGTTCCACTTTTCAAGGCTCAGCTGAGCAGCAATGCGTCGCATGGGCAACGCTGAAGCTGATGCTTCATTTATTAAAGACCAATATGGCATTGATTCAATGCGTGACTCGCTGAGTTTATTTCCCCACGGCTTCCTCGCGCTGTGGGAAGGTGACCAGCGCTGCTGCTGACGCGCATTTCCGTGACGTGAACGTTAAAAGGATACGACAAATATTTCGCTTTCCTTTGACACGGCAACCTTTCCAATATGACTTCCAAACCTTTCCAATATGACTTCAAAAACAGACGCAGGTAATCGCACGCGCTCTGCCGATCTCTCTCATTCACTGTCTGTGGGAAGCCTCTGTAGGCTACACATCACCATGATAAACAGTCTTATTATCATTATGAACTTGTTTAACATTCAATTAGTGTTGTCAAAAAACTCGGTACTTCGGTACCAAGTCGGTACTAAAAAAATTAAACGGTTACGGTCCCAGCTTTTCTAGGTACTGAGTACCGGGTTAATCCGGTTCTTGATGCGCTGTCGGAAAGATGCAGAGGTGCGTACTCTTCATAAAAACACTCTGAGACACGGCGACCGGCGCTGCTAATGCGGTGGCTCTGAATCCACTTGTTGACAAGAAAGAAGGAAAGAGCCACATATGGAAATATTTTGAATTAGGCTAATGTCACGTTGCCATAAAGGGCCGTTCACACGTTTATATAGCGCGTTTTTTTCCGCGTGCAAATTTCAAATGTAGGCGCGCGGCAAGCAAGAATAATAATATTCTATTATATTCTCATAATAGAAGAGACGCGAGAGCTCGTCTTTCCAGGCTCGCCGCTGTTCATGGTTGCATAGCGGAGACACGGGAGAGCAAGCGCTTGTGGAAAGGAGAAAGCGGTGCCATGCGCTCTCCATGATGACGAGGAAGTATCAGAATTAATTGATTTCTAGCCCTTGCATTAGAAATCAGCTACAGGGTTCTCAAGCTTTGAAGACAGGCAAGAGTGACATTTTTGGATTAAATAAAAGTACAGTTAAGTCAACTAAAACATGTTTTATCTCCTGTATAGTTTGGTAACACTACAATAAGACACCATTCATTAATATTACTTAATGCAACATCAACACATTGAGTGAACAATATATTTTTACAACATTAATTAATGTTTGTGAATGTTATTTAATACAAACACTTGATTGTTCATGTTTGTTCACTTCATTCATTGTGCATTAAATAATGTTAACAGATAAAACTTTTGATTTTAAAAATATATTAGTACATTTTTAAGTTAACCCCATGGAGAATAATTGCTACAGTATATAACTGTTGTTTATTGTTAGGTAATTTTATCTAATGTTATCTAACAAATAGAATCTTATTGTAAATTGTTTTCAATACTACAGTTTCCATCTTTGTAACCGTGATATATACTTTAATATGTGTAAATTTAATCTAAATTAAGCTTTGGTACCGAAATTGGTACCGAGAACCGTGGATTTTAACTGGTATTGGTACCGAATACTAGAGGTCGACCGATAGTGGATTTTACCGATACCGATATCTACGTTTGACCGTACATGCCGATAACCGATAATTCAACCGATTTTTTTTTAATGGATACTGGATTAAAAACAAACATAACACTAACAATAAAACAGTGTTGAACTGAAATGTGCTAAATTAAATAAATATATAAATATGAATATATTAAAACTCTATACAGAAAATAAATTTAAACACTAACATACTACAGGTTTCGTTAGCTATAACCTAGAAACATACATACATTTCATAGGTAACACTTTGCAAGTCCCATTTGTAAACAAGGATGTATTAGCTAGCTTTCATGAACTATATGCATTATGCAATATACGTTTTTACTGCATGTATTATATGAGCAATACAATTGTACCTTTATCATTCATGTTAGTTCATAGTACATTAAGGTAATAACAGATCAAATACGAATTAAAACTCCATTTTAAATGCATTATTAAATGTTGAAATTAACAAACTAACAATGAATAATACTTCTTCAACTTGTATTAACCTTAGTTAATGCTAAAAAGGGAATCTTATTGTAAAGTGTTACCATTTCATATAATTACAAAGAGTCGTGCTTAAAGATGGCCATTAAAATGTAATAAAGACCTGCATTACGTAGGCCTATATGTAATATAGTCTCTAACTTTATTTGCTTCTATTTTAGAACACTTGATGATAATCCAATCAAAATAACAAGATGTATTGTAGTGATTAAAAAGATCTTAAATCGAACGCGTTTCTGATTAGTTTACGTTTCTGTCGGCTGCATGAACATATCAATGTTGAGAAAGCAATCACGTCACTAGTTTTAAACATGCAATTTCGTCGGCTAATGAATGCATAAGTGACCAGCCGGATATAAAATAATGCAAATAGATGGTAACAATTGCGCCATAAAACATTTGGGTCAGGTCTGCGTGTGTTTTTGTCACAATTGTTTAAACCGCTTGAGGTATAATGTTACAGTCCTCACAGCCTCGACGGCAAACTACTGTTCTTTCTCTGCTGATGCAGCATCTAGTCAACAAATGAATTACTTTATAATGATATGGCAATATGTACTTTAGTGTTCTGTATTCATACCGTTTCGCTGTCGGTGTTTTAAATGTGCGTCTGAAGTGTCAGCGCTCTCTGTGCTGCGTGTTCTCTCCGTGCTGCGCGCTGCCTCACGTGTTAAGTAAACAACTCAGCCAGTGATAGTTTGTTATTTGTCCTCTAGAGGCCGCTCTCGCTCTGTATAATGCCAGCAGTCTCTTCCCAGCGCTCTCGTGCTGTGTAATGACAGCGCGCACTTCTCAGCCGCTCCAGCAACGGACACAACCCGGAAAAACTATCGGTGTGGATTTTTGCCGATAACGATAGTTCCACCAATCAACTATCGGTGCCGATTAATCGGCAAAACCGATGAATCGGTCGACCTCTACCGAATACTGATATTTTGGTACCGTGACAACACTACATTCAATACACATGCATGAAGTTCAAAACATGAAGGGTATAGCCTCATAAAAAAAACTTGAATATTGCTGCGGTTACTTGCAATCCTCTGCGGTTGACTTGTCAGTGTGGTACTACAAGATTGCGGATATCGCGTCAGCCCTACTACTGCTGCTGATATACTGCGTCCTCTGTCGTCTACACCAGTGCAAGTTTGTGAAAGCACTTGTATCAACACTCTGGAAGGGGGATTGTTCTTTACAACCATCCATACTCAGTTGAATGTCTATAATAATAGTATCAATATGTTGCATACAGTCCTGTAATTCAGGTAACAGCTGGAAAAATAAATGCTTTTTTCAAAAACACTGATCTAAATCTCGAAGATCGAATCGGATCGAATCGAATCGAATCGAATAATGATAATCGATTCAAGATCTTGAGAATCAGAATCGAATCGATTCTTGTAATTTGAATCGAAACCCAGCCCTAGACACTACAATTAGGACTGGGCGATATGGCCAAAAAAAATTATCACGATAAATTTTTTTATATCAGTCGATATCGATAATTATCACGATAAATGTCAAATCTTTATTTCTTTCAAGTTTAAAGGCATATTTTTGCTCCTAAGTGAAAGTTGTATAAACCAGAGTGTTAATTGTGGTTTTAAACTAACGTTACTCTTTATTGTCAGAACATATCATGACAAACTCTTGCCAAACAGGTGAAAATTTCACAAATCTGAGGTAGAACATTCAAACATTTGTCATTTTTCCTTAAAATAAATATCTGAATAGAAAAATATTTCTTCAGCACAGTTTGCAGTGCTGGCTGCAATATTCAAATTACATGTTTTGTCTCGAAATGCATATTTGACAGTGAGTTGACAGTAAATCTGCATCCTAAGCTAATACTACTTTGTTAAATTTATGTTCATTAATAAAAACAGTAACATCTGTTTTAAAAAAAATGTAACGACCACATTTTTTATTGGTAAAATGTAATATTCTGACTGTTTGAGTTTTATTAAAATTAACCATTGGTCATCCAGTATCATGCATTTAGATCATGATAACCACAGATAAAACCAGGCATAGCCTATAGCACCTCACTATCATAGCAAACTGCAACTTTATGGTTTCTATGGTATTTGTATGAAAAACAGTAGCCTAACAGTTAAATACATTATTAAATACTGTAATTATATTCCATTAGTCATTTAATACATTGTCTACATTAATAATATTATACAATTCATATGTATATCCCACATTTCATGGTGCAGTTAATATTACTAGGCTAACCTTACAGTAAATCCATGGTAACGTTAGGCTAAATGGATTCAGTATCAGTTCAGATTCTGACTGTATCGTTGCGCGCAGTGTTTCTCCTGTTTGTCAGCGGTGTTTCATCTGCCTTTAAACTGGTTTAAACTGGACATTTGTGTTCTTCGCTGAACACTGGATCTCGTGAGCGAGACCGATCAGAGTAAACGCGTCTGCTCTAGTGAGCTCGCGCTGCCGTTTGGACTTTGAGCCGAGCGGATAAACATTCTGTGAGGCGCGCGCGGTTCAAATGAGTTTCGTTCCGCTTTTTGGCGCATAAACATTATCGAACATTTATCGACCTCTTGATATCGTTTTATCGAGAAAAATTATATCGCGATAATTATCGTTATCGTTTTATCGCCCAGGCCTAACTACAATTATTAATTAAAAGCATCTGCTCCGCTCCATACAGCATGAGATGCAGAGTCGCAGCACAGTGAAGCAGGAGTCAGATTTCACTTATTACATGTCGAGAGTAAGGAGAGATGACGGATATATATATATATATATATATATATATATATATATATATATATATATATATATATATTAGGGCTGTAACGATACGCGATATACAATCGAAATCGCGATACTCAGGTCCACGATCCTGTATCGCGATGTGAGAAGGCAGAATCGCGATCACACCCCTTCCAACAGAGTTATCCTTCCTGTCCAGAACCAGGGCTCGAATTTCGGCGCGGGATTGCGGGTATTGGGCATAATTCTAATCATTCCCGCAGGTCTCCCATTTATAATGCGGGAAATTCCCGCAATCGTAATCCACACAGATGATAAAATCAAATCATTATTTTAACAACTATCTTCCAGACGCAATTTCACAAACAGCGTGAGTGTTCAGCGGTGCCGCGCGCGTCTTCTATCTCTTCTCTCATAATGTGTTGTGCAAGGCAGGCGCTGCATGCGGCGATAATACACACTCGCGTTTTGGAGTCGGGACCATAGACTGTAAAAGTCTTTTTAAGTCTTACCAGTTTAAACATTCAAGCAATTTTAAACTAATCAGTGCTCGCGCGCTCTCTGAGAGATTATTTTCTATGCGCACATTCATAGAAAATCCGCCTCAAAAACAGCTGGCCAGTAACTATTTTTCGCGGATTATATTGCTTTAACACGCAAAATTGTCAATTTCGGTCTTTGTGAGTAGGCTATACTCTAAACATAGTCGGTTTTGTCTTTAATAGGCATAAAACGCATGCCAGTAAATGAACACAGGATCCGTGCACTAGCTCTTAAAGTGACGGAAGCCATATGTGTCTGTCATTAATTTTGTTGTCAAAAAAACAAAAGACGGCTTTAAGTTAAAGGAATCAGGATTAATAGCCTATGTATTTAATTTATTCAGGACTAAAATACTACCCAGTGTTATTTTCCATTTGATTACTTTATTCAGTTTCTGTATGTGAATACTAGTGTTAGACCTATTCAAAAACTTTTCTCTTTAATTGTCTTTATTTGTATCTTTATTCTATTGTATTTATTTGTGCTACTTCTTTCAATTTAATTAAACAATTTAAATCAAGCTTCCTTGTGATGTGTAAATTCTTAACAACAATATTACCCCATTGTAAAAATGCAATGAGCGTAAACATTTAGGCAAGATAAATGCCTAAATAGTTTAATAATTTGCATAGTTATTATTGTTCTTTGGTGTTTAGATTATACAGGTTTTTCCTAATGTTATTTAATAAAAATACCGGTATTTTTTTTCTTCTCTCAAAATCTCTTTTTTTCACCACAAGCCCCGCCCCCTCAAGCCCCGCCCCCGTGATAGAATCGCGATACGAATCGAATCGTGGGTCAAAAATCGTGATACGAATCGAATCGTGGGTTTGGTGTATCGTTACAGCCCTAATATATATATATATATATATATTTTCCACTGGTGGCACTTGCGCTACTAACTTTTTCAGTTACTGGCGCAAAAGATGATTTGGTCGCACAAATTATTTATAGTAAGCCGCTCTCTGGATAATAATGAACAATAATGAAACTGTACTGCATTAGGGGTGGAACGGTACACAGAAGTCACGGTTGGGTTCATACCTTGGTTCAGACATCACGGTTCGGTACGATTTCGGTTCAATGGAGTGAAAAGCAAAACAAAAATGCAGAAGGCATTTTTATAAATGTCTTAAGCCTTGTATTTTTAAGTTGTATAAGTTTTATTGATAAAGGCATAGAACCAGTTTATTTGTAGTGCACTGACAATAGTTTTATATAATTAGTTTATTAATTAAATTAATAAAAAGACAAAATGACCTTGATATATGTTTGGTAATTGTACCTGAATGAATTTAAAATTAATTTGCTATATTTCAGATCAATATATATTGTTTTCCTTAATTTTAATTAACCCTAACTTTATTCTCATCTGAATTATAAATAAATGATTTCCGTATAAAATAATTACCATTAAAAACACATTTGATTTTCTTTAATCAATGTAGAATGTGTAACTTAAAAATAAACAGATTAGTACTCCGAGGACAAGAAATGAAAACCAATGCGATACGATGAATCTCCAAAAGATGGAACACACAGACTGTTTTTAAATGGGGTTGGATAAAAATGTTTTGCTTTTAAAACAGTGTGTGTGTGTGTGTGGTTGGGTTACAGTTGTAGGTTACAGTTTGACAAGAGTTTAGAGTGTGACAAAAGCACAATGTTGTGTTTTATTACGAGTGTACACAAATATAAGTAAACACTTTGCAGTTTGAATCATGTCCTGTGTGAACAAAATGACGGAGTATGTTTTTATGTTTCCACTGTTCGGTCGCGCCCGCGTGACCGCGTCTCTCTCTCTCACACACACACACAGTTCGATCGCGCCCGCGCATCTCTCTCACACACACAGAGTTAGATTGCGCCCGCGTCTCTCACACACAGAGTTCGATCGCGCCTGCGTGTCTCTCTCTCACACACACACACACACACAGAGAGTTCGATCGCGCATGCGCCCCTCTCTCTCTCGCGGGGCTGAAGCCAACTTGATGTGTTGAATGCTCAGAGCACGTTATAAAAACGTATACTTAAAATAGGCTACACATTTCTGTTTTAATAAATGCTCATAGTAAATCATAGTCAAGTCAAGTCAAGTCATCTTCATTTATATAGCGCTTTTAACAATGGATTGTTTCAAAGCAGCTTTACAGAGATAAACATATAATTTAAGGTAACAGATTGTTTTGGCATTATAGCGGTTCTTGAATAATGTTATTTCCAGCTAGAGTTAACTTTGATTGATTCACCTCCGTCGAAATGATCAGACTTTTAAACGCGAACCTGTGATTAACGCTGACGGCGTTCACATGCTCGTTCAGAATTGATTCTATAGTTATGTGCTTTTAAAATATGTGCGCAGGTTTAGAATTCATACAACCCAGCCTAAACAAACTACTTTTCTTGCCTATAAATTTTGATACAGAATTTTGTTTTATTTTATCACTTCGGGGTACGCGAGCCGGAATTCTCAACGCTTTATCTGTAGAGTGGGAAAGGGATCCTCCATAGGGAGAGGATAGTTGACACTTCAGCACTGCATTGTCATCGGGTCCAGGCGGATCTCCTTCGTCAGATCTGGACACGGCCTGGATCCGGCAGGCTGCGGGAAAACCTCGGGATAAACAAAGACACTAATATTAGCGTAGATGCGATTCTTCTTATGATGTAGCGAGTACATCAAGATTTAAGGGAAGTGTTCCCAGTTCCGGCTGACCTAATCTATGCAGCCTAACATTGAATTTATAGAAGTCTATAGTGCGTTATGTGTATGCTAGGTCAAAGAGATGTGTTTTTAGTCTAGCTTTGAACTGACAGAGTGTGTCTGCTTCCCGGACAATGGTAGGAAGACTGTTCCAAAGTTTTGGTGCTAAATAGGAAAAGGATCTACCGCCTGCAGTCGATTTAGATATTCTAGGTATTTTATCATAGCATATTGCCTAAAACATAAGGTAGGTAACAAAAATAGTCATTGATACATTTGCGACCCATTAAAAATTAGGGTCGCAATGGCATTTCAAAAGGTCGCATATGCGACCATTTTGGTCGCAGTGTAGTTCCCTGATATAGCAATATGAATAGGGCTGGGTACCGAGTTCGGTACTTTTTAGGTACCGACCGAATTGCCTCGGTACTACCGAGTATCGAAACATGTCTTGTTTTTCGGTACCAAATTTCGGTACCTAAGTGGTTAATATCGTCAACGTCAGTGAAACATGCATGCAGCATGATTGGCTGTGGAGGAAAAACACTAGTTTACACGGCTGCCCAGAGACTTGGCTTGTCGCATGTGAGGCTGTAGTGTGTGTGTGTGTGTGTGTGTTTGCCAGAAGCACGCGATGCAATATTTTCGACAAGATAATTGGTGCCAAGACCGGTAACACGGTAAATCTGATAAGGCAAAGCGGTGTGTCATACAAAGCACACCGAACGCGAATAGAGCGTCAAATAGGCGTCTATCGCGTCTAGTTAGACGCTTCAATCTTCCGCTCGAGTTCAAAACGCGTCGCCCAATTCGCATCATTCGCGACGCCCGGTGCGAATGATGCGTCTATCCCCGTCTTTGACTTTGTATCTAATCTACTAGCGCAAATAATTAAATCCGCGTTCGGTGTGAACAGTGAACACACCATTAGTAAACACTTGTTCATTAATAAACAATTAAAATATCTCCTTGCTGTTGTTTCCCGACACATCCATAATCATTAGGCTACTTTTGCCAGTGCTTTGCGGCAAGCTTGATGTGTGCGGAGCGCGAGGCATATATCCCGCCCCCTAGTAGCCTATATTTAATTTAATTCACATTTATTTGTATAGCATTTTTCACAATACATATCGTTTCAAAGCAGCTTTACAGAAAATGAATGTGTCTAAATTACAATTTAGAGTGAGCTGTTATCAGAGGTGACAGTGTAATGCATTTCTATTAATTTTCATTCAATTTCATTGTTAAACAATGCATTAAGTTAAGGAAGAAACAATGAGCTCATTGAAGTAAAGAATACATGTTGTTAAATGATTAGGAAACATAGAAAACTTCAGCATTAGTGCTTTTTTACATACTCAAAATATGAGTGTAAAAAAGTCAACAAACTGAACAAAAAAAAAAAAAAAATTAGGTAATGTTATATTGTTAAACAAAATTGGTATCGAAAAAAGTATCGTTCAGGAACCGGTATCGAAGTCAAGGTATCGGTATCGGTATCGAACATTTTGTTACGATACCCAGCCCTAAATATGAAAACCATTTCATTTGATTGATTAGCTTTATTTGGAAAGAATTAATCATGCATAATATTGATGTTGTCGCAAGTTTATTTAGCAGTGTGAAAATGTCAACTTTTTTTTTGTTCATAATGGTGACTCAGGGCTGTACCAGAACCACCTACAGCTTTAGTCATCAATTTGTGACAGCTGGTCTCAGTATGGTACACCAACTCTAGAAATTAACTCGTTTTGCTCTGATTTTGTTTGAAATTATGTCACACCAGTTTGTTCAATCATTTTACTTGAAGTATATCTAGGGCTTAAAGGGATAGGTCACCAAAAAATGAAAATTAGCCCATGATTTACCCTAAAGCCATCCTAGGTGTATATGACATTCTTCTTTCAGACGAATACAATCGGAGTTATATTAAAAAATGTCCTGGCTCTTCCAAGCTTGATGGTGGGAGTGAATGGGTATATATTTTTTTGAAGCCCATCAAAGCGCATCCATCCATCCATTACTAAAAGTGCTCCACGCAGCTCTGGCGGATTAATAAAGGCCCTCCGAAGACAAGCGATGCGTTTGTGTAAGAAAAATATCCATATTTAAAACTTTATAGACTAAAATAACTAGCTTCCGGCAGACGGCCGTACACGAGTCGACTTGCGCCAAAAGAGTAACACTTAAAGATGTATGTATGAATGAATGAATGAATGAATGAATGAATGGCTTTATTTCGAACATGTAAAAGAAACTATAATAATAATAATAATAATAATAATAATGCAATAAAAGCTAAATTGACAAAAATATAAAAACTCAAAACAGAAAGCAAAACCATATTAACTTATACATGTCCGAAAAGGAGTAGGAAGAAGCATAAGCTTATTAAATCCAACCCCTTCTCCACTACTCGTTAATAATCATCCGGTTGGCTGATCATCTTAATCTGTTTATCTCCACACACCAACAAATACACAAATAACCACCATAAATAACATTTATGACGTATGATGTATGATGTATGACGTAGCGTAAGCTTTGACGCCTCTCACGGTTAAAAAAAAAAAAATCAGGGCTGGGCAACAGAGTACGTCATTACGTTGTGAGTCAAGTTCAAGACTTCAAGGGTTAGTCTTTCGCCGTAAATCGATGCGTACGGCTGTCTGCCGGAAGCTAGTTATTTTTGTCGATTAAGTTTTAAATGATGAAGAGCCAGGACAATATTTAATATAACTCCGATGGTATTCATCTGAAAGAAGAATGTCACCTAGGATGGCCTCAGGGTGCGTAAATCATGGGCTAAATTTTCATTTTTGGGTGAACTATCCCTTTAAGGAATAACACATCAAGGCGCACAAAAACACTGTGTTTTTCTGGTTTGTAAAATGAAAATTGTGAGTAACAGGAACAAGCTGCCCAGGAAACAGTAACAGGGCTTGAGTTAATGTTCCGTGGCGCTCAGATGTATAATGGATCAATTAGCCGTTTGCAATTTCAACAGTTTGGCATGCTGACAGGACAGCAGGAAGGAGTTATGTTGTTCTGCTTCCTTCTTAACATCATCCTCATCTTTCTCAGCATATGATGGAGCTGTAGAGCAAAGCTCAGTGGGAGCAGTCGAAAAAAAAAAAGTCTTCATTTCCTACATAAAATACCATTTCAAAATATGACAGCATCTATTTGCATCTTGGGGTTAGCTGAGGTCTACAAGAGGTACACACAGGTCTTTTGAGGTGGCTTTCAGTAGAGAGGGGTTATGTTTGTCATAAGAAAACCCCTAGTAATCCTCCCCCAGCTGGGCATAAAGCCACAGTCACACTGTGCCGTTCATCTTCAATGAAGGGTGTGGGCACACAGGAACACAGGCCAGGACATCAGTTTCTGAGCAATGCTAAAGAGGAAGTCCTGTTAACTCAGCAACACCTGAAGCAAAGCCCACTGAGCACTGTTGGTTAACTGCAATCGGTTTATATCAACATATACACACACATTTAAAATGTTTTGAACGCAAAGTCACTTGATAATGTATATAACATATTACATAAAATGTATGCAAACTGAAATATTCATAAAAAATAGGGATGCATCGATATAGAAAATTTTGGCTGATACCGATGACCAATAATTACTTATATTTGACAGCCAATAACCGATATATTGGCCAATAAATCTAAATCCAGGTTTTCATATAATTTTTGAGAGCCTGATTACAAAAACAAAAGTCTCACCATTAAAAGCCATGTCCAAAGCACATAATTATAATGTTCTTATTATAATTGTACACTCACCTAAAGGATTATTAGGAACACCATACTAATACTGTGTTAACCCCCCTTCGCCTTCAGAACTGCCTTAATTCTACGTGGCATTGATTCAACAAAGTGCTGAAAGCATTCTTTAGAAATGTTGGCCCATATTGATAGGATAGCATCTTGCAGTTGATGGAGATTTGTGGGATGCACATCCAGGGCACGAAGCTCCCGTTCCACCACATCCCAAAGATGCTCTATTGGGTTGAGATCTGGTGACTGTGGGGGCCATTTTAGTACAGTGAACTCATTGTCATGTTCAAGAAACCAATTTGAAATTAGGGCTGTCGCGATAACCGCAATATTGTAGTACCGCGCTTCTGACAAGTCAACCGCAGAGGATTGCACGTAACCGCAACAACCGCGATATTCACGTTTTTTATAAGGCTATACCCTTCTTGTTTTGAACTGCATGCATGTGTATTGAATGTTGAACAAGTTCATAATGATAAAAAGACTGTTTATCTTGGTGATGTGTAGCCTACAGAGGCTTCACACAGACAGTGAAAGAGAGATCGGCAGAGCGCGTGCGATTACCTGTGTCTGTCTTTGAAGTCGTGAAAAGGTTGCCGTGTCAAAGGAAGCCGAAATATTTGTCGTATCATCCTTTTAACGTTCACGTCACAGCATTTCCCATAAATGCGCGTCAGCAGCAGCGCTGGTCAGCATCCCACAGCGCGAGGAAGCCGCGGGGAAATAAAATCAGCAAGTCACGCATTGAATCAAAGCCATATTGGTCTCTAATTTAAGTGAAGCATCAGCTTCAGCGTTGCCCATGCGACGCATTGCTGCTCAGCTGAGCCTTGAAAAGTGGAATTCAAAGTTAAAAATAATTAACACCTTGTTTCATTACATCTCTTTTAATGAATCAGCTTTTTTGGACGTGTTCGTTGAATGAACGGTTTAATGACTCACCCTGTGACTCACTCAAAGTCCGTTGTCATAACATTATGCGCGCTGAGTGAAAGCCTTTCAATGCACATATAGACGCTGTTTAGTTTCGGTTACATTGGTTACTGAAAATGTCCTAGTTTTTGTCCACATCGTAAACTTTATTTATATAGCAACAAATACATATAAATTAAATAAACAAATGGCGGTAATACCAGATATCGCGCTATTGAGACACTCAACATTACCGCAAGGGAAATTCCATAACCGCGACAGCCCTATTTGAAATGATTCGAGCTTTGTGACATGGTGCATTATCCTGCTGGAAGTAGCCATCAGAGGATGGGTACATGGTGGCCATAAAGGGATGGACATGGTCAGAAACAATGCTCAGGTAGGCCATGGCATTTAACCGATGCCCAATTGGCACTAAGGGGCCTAAAGTGTGCCAAAAAAACAACCCCCACACCATTACACCACCACCACCAGCCTGCACAGTGGTAACAAGGCATGATGGATCCATGTTCTCATTCGGTTTACGCCAAATTCTGACTCTACCATCTGAATGTATCAACAGAAATCGAGACTCATCAGACCAGGCAACATTTTTCCAGTCTTCAACTGTCCAATTTTGGTGAGCTCTTGCAAATTGTAGCCTCTTTTTCCTATTTGTAGTGGAGATGAGTGGTACCCGGTGGGGTCTTCTGCTGTTGTAGCCCATCCGCCTCAAGGTTGCGCATGTTGTGGCTTCACAAATGCTTTGCTGCATACCTCGGTTGTAACGAGTGGTTATTTCAGTCAAAGTTGCTCTTCTATCAGCTTGAATCAGGCGGCCCATTCTCCTCTGACCTCTAGCATCAAGGCATTTTCTCCCAAAGGACTGCCGCATACTGGATGTTTTTCCCTTTTCACACCATTCTTTGTAAACCCTAGAAATGGTTGTGCGTGAAAATCCCAGTAACTGAGCAGATTGTGAAATACTCAGACCGGCCCGTCTGGCACCAACAACCATGCCATGCTCAAAATTGCTTAAAATCACCTTTCTTTCCCATTCTGACATTCAGTTTGGAGTTCAGGAGATTGTCTTGACCAGGACCACACCCCTAAATGCATTGAAACAACTGCCACGTGATTGGTTGATTAGATAATTGCATTAATGAGAAATTGAACAGGTATTCCTAATAATCCTTTAGGTGAGTGTATATAGCCTATATGACAGACTTGTATTGGACTTAAACTGCATTTTCCTTTTTAAAAGTGATTCCAATAATTTTAAGCAATTCAAAACCATCATGGCGAACAGTGCACATCTAATGCGTCTCAGCTGAAGGAAATAATGCATTATTTATCGGCTTTAAGATAGTCCAATTTTTTTTATTGGGCCGATAAAGATATCAAAAATGAACATCTGAAACGTGCTATGATTAACATTTCCAAGGCGACTTAAATTATTATAATACAATATATTACGATTAATGTCAAGCACGCAAAACATGCACAAAACAAACATTGGGATGTGTGCTGAATCATGAGAGAGCTATACAAGTCCAAGTTTATTTGTATAATGCATTTCCCAGTTTCAGTTTGTTAAGCCATATGGCATTTATAATAAATGTTTATGATGAATGCTACTATAATTTATATTTTTCATTCCTGTTCTGAATAGTTAAATTTAAATTATTTATTGTGGAGTAAGGGGAATTAAAATACGTTTATAGTGCTTCTAACTTTTGTAAACATTGTTTTATTTATCTTATATTTAGCATTGCACATTATTTCTGAATGTAATAATAAAATGCCACTTATACACAAATGCCACAGGCAAAAAAAGAGCTGAGCTGATACTGTCACTGTCGTTTTCAAAATATACACAATATTCCCTAATTATTCGCTAATATTTGATGTATCGCCCAGCTCATTTATATATATGAAAATATGGAAATAGACTTAATCATATAAATTATGTTTATTTGTAATAATGCATAACAGTATAAGTATTTCTCTTGTATGTATCCAATTTTATTACATTTTTTCCCCCAGTTGATCCACAAATGTTGGTGAGTATGTATGGAATGTATGGAAGACCACATTTAATAGATATTATAAGAAGTGAGTAGCTTAAAGGAATAGTGTACAAATTAACATCATTATGTGAAAGTCACACATATTGGACAACCTAAATGTCAAGATAATTGCCAGACAAGATGATTGATAAAATAGCCTAATTGTTATCTGTATTAAATAAATAGAAATGAGCAACAGTGAGGGTCAGCATCTCCTTCCCTAGGCCTCAGATTTGCAAGCATGCACGAGGGTCTTCATTTTAAATCACAGCTCAACATTCCTTCACGGATCATGCAATCCTTATTGATCCTGGTAATCTTAGGCTGGGACGAAGGGAAAGGGAAAGATAGGCAAGCCTGAGACCGGTCTCAGGCCGGTCAGCCTACCAACAAAGCACTCTTCATCCAACAAATCACACTTACACCAGTCCAGAGTACTGCAGAAATGGACACAAAACTCTTTCATGCTCTTTCCAACTTTCCAAGTTTCCAGCTATACCTATATGGGGTGGACAGAGCACAGAAAGCAGTATTTGGGAAACCAGGAGAGAGCACACTTGGGTGGATGTCTCCTATCAAAACATCTCTTCTGGTGCCTTCAATCTGCAGACATCATCGATTCCGCGGTAACCGGAGCTGAGATGAGCAGTGCTGAAGACGGTTTCATTTTAAATTGCAGCATGATCATCTAAATCGACCAGGCAGTGAGTGTTTTGAAAATGCACCGTCTTTGCAAGTATTACCTAAATCAGATTAAGCCTTCAGTGAGTGGGGTTTGAATGAACCTCACCGACTCGCATAGATGCTCAAAGACTATAAGTAAACCTTGTAATGATTCACTGAACTGAATTCGACAGTTATAAACTATGTGCTGGCTTTTTAACTCAAAGCAGACGTTAAAAAGTCTACCAAAAGAAGACGGATCAGAGTGCCGTGTACAGGGGTAGTGAGAGCAGAACAGCGAGGACTAAAGCAGTGGATTCGGATTATGCAATGCCTAGAAAAAAGAGGAGGGGTGGAGAGAGGAGGAGCCAGAGGCGAAGGGATCTTGGCTGCAGGAAATCTAGAACAAGTTTTGTTTTGTTGCATGTTGGGTGCATACCATAACCCCCAGAGGCTGGAGGGGCAGAGTTGTGAAAGCAGGAAGCCTGATAATGTTTTGCACTCGACACACGTGGTTTGTGGATTACAGGGCACAAAAGTGTTTTGTTTTGTTGCCTTCACTCACACAGGCTGAATGCAAATCACCAGACCCTGTGGCAGAGGCTGCCTACTTAACAGGCGAGCTGTATGAAAACCTCAGCGGTAATGGAAGGATTTACAATCGACCAGCCTTTGCTCAATGAAAACGGAGATTTCTGAGCTTGGTTAAGAGCAGATCTACCCTGTTATCAGTTCCACAGATCTGGGCCGCAGTACACAGAGTCAGAGTTGTGTTGTTTCTTGTCCTAACCAGCATGCATCCGCTGCTCTGCTAAAGTCCCAACATGCCCATGTTGAGAGGATCACTAGAAATGGACAAAGACCACCTTTATCCTCCAGCAAAAAAGCAAACTCTGCATGACACCAGTGATTTCTAAAATGAATAAACTACATCATAACTTATGCACAGGGAAAAATCACATTTCACGTTTAATCACAATAATACAGCCGCCTTGGGCTATCATAGTAATGCCATTTTGGCAAACAATTAATTGCCATAAAAAATAATTAACTAGCAGCAATTAAAATGTCAGTTTTACAGGTCACTTACACAGAATGCTTGACAAACAACTTAAAGAGCCATTCATGAACTTGGAATCATACAATTTGGACTCTCAATGCATGTTAAACTTTGTTTAACATTAGGGCAGCACAAAGTACTACAGCACCAGAAGAGAGACAAAAAAACATGACGTTTATATTGCATGGATGATCGCAATTATATGATGTATAAGTGCAACAGCCCAAATTCTTCCACATCAATTTTACTTATCAATCAAAACGTGGATCAGTCTATATCGGCAATCTCTCGTGCTTTGTAACCTCTACAAATCATATTAATAGAAGTTGGTTACCGGGTGTGAAGTCCTTTGGTGAAATCAACATTTAAAATGGGGAAGCAACGCATTAGGAACTGAGAGCATTTAGAGAAGTCTGAAGTTGTGTGCTAAGATGGCACTTGCTTATGTCAGGGCCTAATGAGAAATCGTTTGAGATTTATAGTGGAAAATCTAAAATTATCAAACTAAACGGATATGCTACTCAAAGTAAAAAAACAAAAAAAAAACAAAAGCAGGAATAGCAATATTTGATCTAGGTTAGATAAACAAACCCTAGGGCAGAAAGTCTGATGATGTCAGAAGCAGACTGATGAAAAACGGTTCACAGCAGCCAGGCCTGAGCACAACAGTGATGTGGTTTACACATCCTCCTAGATGTACGCACACACCATCTTGGCAAGGCAAGCAGCAAAACTTTTAGATGGGGTCTAAAGTCTCAAAGTATTTTAGTTCGGTGGCACAAAGTAGGTGGCTATGACCTAAAAGTAACATCTGGGGGGAAAAAAAGCATAATAACTAGCATGATGTTAGATTAAAGGTGGGGAAAGTGATATTTGAAAAACGCTGTTTGGAAGTTAGTCAGACCGACACACGAACAAACAACAACAAACCTGTGTATCCAATCTTCAGCATTAGGGCGCATATGACGGTGGAGGAGAGAGAACAAGCTAGAGGGAGATTTGAAGAAAGACTGCAGAAATAGAGATGAGAAAAAAAATACAAAGAGAAAAGCTCAGAAGAAATCACTGGAAAACGAAGGGTTATGACTGGGCAAGAGCTTTAGGACCCGCGTTAATATTAGAAAAGCTTTCCAGCGCTGGACAGAGAGAAGCGGGAAGGCCTGAAAATAGACACGGAGGTTGCTTTGACTCGGGTCCACACGTGAGTAACACTAGGTTTGAGTGTCATTGTTTGTCTGGAGCTGCTGTGCTGTTGGCAACTGACAACAAACTCGTTCGTTCATCACTGCGCTTTATTTTTCGTGAAGCATTATTTTGTTGTGCTTCTGCTATGATGAACAGAAATCTACTCTTGGATTGCGTGCGTAACGGAGGGCAGCTAGTGAGAGTCGCGCTGTGACGACTGCTAGAGAATGCTGTGTTTAGCGTCATTGTTAGCACTCGACTCGCATGCCGACAACAATTGTCCAGAACAGAACCCATTTCCTGCTAAATATACAGTTTCACTCAATCACACATTACAGAAGTGAAATGCATTATGACATCACATTGAGATCACGAAAAGCTCACCAGCTGAAATTCCCTGCGCCGGTCATATGCGTTCTGTATGCCGCTGTCAGCCCAGAGGGCACGGATCGATGGCAGGTACTGCAGGAACACATTGGTCTCCACCATCCCCTGTGACCCCATGGCTGACCGTGTGTCAAAAGCCATCATGGTGTCTCCATGTGCCTGGTTTGAAGGGTCTCCCCATGGGATATGCAGCTTTTCTCTAGCATCCACAAGCACTCGAACACCTGTGATGACAGCAATAGGAGGAACAATGTAAAAAAGGGGAATATTTGTCTTTGGCCTATAACTTGCAGACATAAGGGAGCTGTGAATGTGAGCTCACTTTTGAATTCCCAATGAGTGCTTTGTATATAGGGTCCAGTGGAACTGACCACACATTTTGCAAGATGAGATTTTTTCTCAGACTTACTCTGGTCACATAATAATTGAAATATGACTCCTGCTTCACTATGCTGCAGCTGCTTCACTATGATGCGACGCTGCAGCTCGTGATGTAGACCCTTTCAGTTTATAATTGTAGTAGCATCTGTTCTCCAACTGAAAGAAGCAAAACAACAGTGCCCGTGGTGGGCAAGCAATGTGTATGGCCGAACACAACGTAACACCAGTAACACAGACTAACGCAGCAAGCCTAATGCATGCGTCTCAGGATAAAAATGAATGCAGAGCCTTTGAGTAACTTCACACAATTACAAGGAAATTCATAACTTCACACTAACTGCACGATTTTATTAGAGCTGCACGATTAGTTGTCGATAATTTAATCGCTAAAACTTATCAATGGTCGATTAAGCAATGTCATCATTAGAGCGCATATGGCTTAAGCAAGGTGTGTATGGCTCATGTGCAAAACTATTGCAGCGACACACAAGGTAACATAGCGAGCGTGCGTAGTTACGTATTCTAAATGTATTAATGCCTTCAAGCTAGTGGTTTATAATTATATTTGGCATTTTTTAAATTTCGGGAGATACTTTTTTCTGATTGGCCGATGTGTTGGAAGCGGGACTTTTATTTTGACGGGCATTTTATTTTATTGAGACCGGCAGCGCCTGATCACACAGCGACCACTCACATTCTTAGCCTTTATTAGTTTACGATCTCTGTCAGTCATATCTAATACTTTGTTAGACAGAACTGGTAAACAAATAAAGTAAATTGTATGCGAAAAAGTAAAGCGTTTGCTTTTATATTATTTGTAACAGAAAAGGCAAATAATCAGGCTAAAATACTTTCTCATTTACCGTCAACATTCAGAAAATGCGCATATACATAATTTAAACAAATCTCTGAATATCTAACTAACATTTAATTTCACAAACCTTGCAGATTTAATTGAATCCAGCTGTGATATCTTGTGAAGTGTGCATTTGTAGCCTGCGTAAACATGTTACTGCAAGTGACAGTTGGTCCTTATGAAGTGAGTGAATGCGATCAGAAGATCAGCTTCACAGGAGACGCGATACAAAAAACTTTAAATCCTTCATTTTAAAATATGCTGTGCTATATCCAGTTGCCCACTGTGTCATATTCATTTAGTTTTCACTGTGTGCTGTATGTAAAATTAGCGTTACCTTGTCTTGTCTATCATATTTCCATGTTAAAGGAGGTGTTTTTTTAATCATTTATTGAATCATTTATTCAAAGCAATTTTTTTAATGAATTCAAATTAAACAAAAAAAAGACTGCAGCTATAACATTTTGTCACAACCTCAAGTAAATTATGTTATGTTATTTTGTTAGTTGTGATCTCTAGGCCTATTTGAAAAAGTGGAATAAATTAGTTCTGCAGCACCCACACAAGATGGGTCTCAAATCTCATCTTAATTTATGCTTAATTGATATGTGCAGTAATTACAGTAAATCTCAACTGCATTAGACCAGTAGTGTTGTCACGGTACCAAAATATCAGTATTCGGTACCAATACCAGTTAAAATCCACGGTTCTCGATACCAATTTCGGTACCAAAGCTTAATTTAGATTAAATTTACACATATTAAAGTGTATATCACGGTTACAAAGATGGAAACTGTAGTATTGAAAACAATTTACAATAAGATTCTATTTGTTAGATAACATTAGATAAAATTACCTAACAATAAACAACAGTTATATACAGTAGCAATTATTCTCCATGGGGTTAACTTAAAAATGTACTAATATATTTTTAAAACCAAAAGTTTTATCTGTTAATATTATTTAATGCACAATGAATGAAGTGAACAAACATGAACAATCAAGTGTTTGTATTAAATAACATTCACAAACATTAATTAATGTAAAAATATATTGTTCACTCAATGTGTTGATGTTGCATTAAGTAATATTAATGAATGGTGTCTTATTGTAGTGTTACCAAACTATACAGGAGATAAAACATGTTTTATTTGACTTAACTGTACTTTTATTTAATCCAAAAATGTCACTCGTGCCTGTCTTCAAAGCTTGAGAACCCTGTAGCTGATTTCTAATGCAAGGGCTAGAAATCAATTAATTCTGATACTTCCTCGTCATCATGGAGAGCGCATGGCACCGCTTTCTCCTTTCCACAAGCGCTTGCTCTCCCGTGTCTCCGCTATGCAACCATGAACAGCGGCGAGCCTGGAAAGACGAGCACTCACGTCTCTTCTATTATGAGAATATAATAGAATATTATTATTCTTGCTTGCCGCGCGCCTACATTTGAAATTTGCACGCGCAAAAAAACGCGCTATATAAACGTGTGAACGGCCCTTTATGGCAACGTGACATTAGCCTAATTCAAAATATTTCCATATGCGGCTCTTTCCTCCTTTCTTGTCAACAAGTGGATTCAGAGCCACCGCATTAGCAGCGCCGGTCGCCGTGTCTCAGAGTGTTTTTATGAAGAGTACGCACCTCTGCATCTTTCCGACCACGCATCAAGAACCGGATTAACCCGGTACTCAGTACCTAGAAAAGCTGGGACCGTAACCGTTTAATTTTTTTAGTACCGACTTTGTACCGAAGTACCGAGTTTTTTGACAACACTAGACCAGTACATTTCAGTTGCATAGATTGTCCCCTGAGACCCAAAAGAGCAAAATGTCCTCCACAGAGGTCCGCATTAGGGTTGGGCGGTATTACGGTAATATCGTATACCGCGGGGTCTTAAAATAGCAACGGTATCAGTTTCAATACCGTCATTACCGGCACTTATATATAATATATAAATATAATTTATTCAATGCCTAAAAATGCTTATGTAGTTGTCATCAAGTGACAGTGTGGAGGAGAAAGAGAGAGAGAGAGAGAAGGGAGAGGCGGTAAATACTGACGAGGCAATTTGTAAATGTTGCAATAAAAAAGGTGACCGCGAGATGGAAACACCTCTAACCTAATGTCTCATCTCTGAAACAACCACCCACTCACTGCTGCGAGGATGCATTTTGCCCCGAGTTCATTAAATAAGCGCATAGTTTATATTTGTTAAAATATTATAAAATTTTTTTTTTTTTTACGTTGATAATGAAAAGTGAACAGCACGAGTAAGATGGGATGCATCGGGAGTCAGACATTGACCACTTAATTAAGTTTAATTTAGTAAAAGGTCTTTCTTTAAAGTGAATTTCGTTTTGTATAAATTGTATCTTAATTTTAATAATTTTTTTATCAACCAATTGCCTGGATTTAAAATAAGAATCAAATATAGCAGACAATATAATCATGACATGATCGCGCTGGCGCGCCGCGGTCACTTGCATTGAAATCTCATCATAAATTAACCGAAACTCAGTGTATGCCTCACAGACATGACAGATAGGCCTATATCTAAATAAAGCTTGAAATTTCATTAAACGAAACAATTCAAAACGAAAAGAAATAGGCCACTCGCTGATTATTTAATCCATGATGTGCATTTCTCTCTATGCGCGTTCATACGGAGATGGCGATCATCAAATTAATTAAACGAAACTATTCAAAACGAAAAGAAATAGGCTAGCCTACTCTCTGATTATGTAATCCATGATGTGCATTTCTCTCTATCGTTCACTATGGAGATGGCGATTCGTCAATTTCTTTAAACGAAACAATTCAAAAGTAAAAGAAATATAGGCAGCCTACTCTCTGATTAATCCATGATGTGCATTTGTCTCTATAGGCGCGTTCACTACGGAGATACCAATCGGCAATTTCTTTAAACGAAACAATTCAAAACGAAAAGAAAAAGGCTAGCCTATACTTTCTGATTATTTAATCCATGATTTGCATTTCTCTCTATATATGCGCGTTCACTAGGAGATGGCGATCGTCAACTTAATCTTTGGCACTGACAGAAAAGTTGTATTAATAAAAATCAATGGACGCGTGTCACCGGATTTACAAATGCACTTCTTGCTTGTTGCTTGCTAATTTAATTTAATTTAATTAATATGAATACTTTAATTGTCATAATTAAAATAATTAAATATTATTAAGTGTCCCATTTTTGCTCATTTATAAATAGTATTTATATCTACCACCCCCTCAGCACCTGGGTTAAAAAATTATTTGGCGCCACCATATTATAGCCTAACGGCCCACGTATTAAAAATAGTCGAGTCTAAATAGGGCTCCGGCTCATAATTACATTTAATGCCGTCGGGATCAGACACAATGTGCACGGGTTGGCCTTGATTTTTGTTTTGATTTTTTTTTTGCCCGATCTGGTATTCAGTTTCTGAACGGTGTAGGCACAAGCCAACAGTTTGGTGATGCTGTCTGAGCCTTATGTCATAATTTTTAATTAGTCACGGTAATACCGTATACCCCGGTAAAATAGGGAGGAGGTTTGACGGTATCAAAATTTGGATACCGCCCAAGCCTAGTCCGCATGTGTCCTACAAAAGGCATAAAGCACCAGAACAACTTCCGTCGGGTCCTCAAAAGTTATCTGTCCCCTTTTGTAATGTAGTACAGCAACATGAAAATCCTGTTTGTATCAACGCAAAGATAAAAAGATTAACGTTTTACTGATGTACTTGTTCCAAGAAACAAATAAGAGCAAGTGACATCACCTACATCACTCCTGGGTGAGGGCTTGAGTATCAGTAGTGTTGGTCTCTAGTTTTGTATACTCAAGATTATCAGCGTAGGAAAGTTCCATTGTGAGCTGGTTTTCACACCTGTCTTTCTCTTTCAAAAACTGGCGTCCCCAGCAGTCATAGTACAAATAACCTGCTAAGCCGGTTTCCACTAGCTGCTCTCTCCCTCACAATGACACACAACAGAGCACTTTTGACCTTTCAGATATTTTGGCTAGTTTGGTGGAAAACCTTGCTTGGTGGAAAAGTTCTTGGTAACTAAGAATGGTTTTTGATATAATGAATGGATTTACTTGGTGGTTATCTTCCATTCAGCATAGAAACCAACCAGCCTATTCCAACCCAGATTTAAATAAACTGCTTTTTCTAAACCATTTGTTTACAATCAGTTACGCTGCCAATATTACTCAAGCATTTGATGGAGGACTTCACACAATATTCTTCACCCTTCTAGACCTCACATGCAGTTATAAGCCTGATCCAGGGTCTTTTCACAGGATAAGAGCTTAATTGTTCTTGCCACACATTCCATTGTGAGGTGATGGCAGGTCAAGAGTAATTAACCGAAGGCCCTTTAAAAGGTGAACAATGTCCAAGTAGAAGCCCATTAGTGCAGCACAAAATGGCATGTAAAGAGAGCTGTCTCTATTATATGCACGTCCTGCAGCACAATCAATAACAGCAGTCCATAGACACACATTAGTGAAAGCAAATACCCATTCTGTCTAAAATACTCATTCAACACACACAGTGCAGTTTCTCCCCTGTCCCTACAGGGTAGGAGCATGCCGGCTATTTGGGAATGAGATTGCGATCCTTTAGTGATTAATCATGCATCTCTAATTAGAGCTGCACAATTCTGGATAAATTGAGAATATTGTGTTACTGAACGATTTTGAGTTTTTAAACAAATCTCTTAAATGAATGATTCAATGACAAATACATTTTTGTGACAGTTACTTGTCGCCATCTACCGGTGTAACGATAAGTACTTTCGCACCGGAGGAACCTTTTCATAGTTCCTAGAACTATTGGCAGAAGTACCTGGATTTTGGCGTGTTCGCACTGCAGGAACTAGGAACGATTTTAGTTCTAGGAACCCCTTTTGGAGGAGCTAATTTAGCTCCTACTTCAGAGTATGGTCTAGACCAGCACAATAGGAACTATCCGTGACGTTAGTGTTCGCCGATTGGCCGAACGTAAACGAAACACCTTGCCTGGATGCCAGCCCGAACCCCGCCCACAACATTTTTTGGTCGGGAAGTTTGGTATGGACTCGATCCATTGAGGTGCTGGTGTTTCATAGCCTGACTTCGTGATACTAGAGATGCACGCGTGTCGGTGCATCTCTAGTATGACGAAGTCAGGCTACGAAACACCAGCATCCTCTAGGAATGTGACGGTGAGGATATTTTCCCACCGGGTAATCGACGTGTGACAACACCGGTGGGGTTTTTAAAATCGCTCATTTAAACGCAAACATAAAATACGCGCGTCCGCACGGGCATTCATAATGGTGGTTCATAATAGGCTAATGAACTAACCATTCAAGCAATCCTCCCCGAATTGGGGCTAATTTGAAAAAGAAACTAATGCGCACGGCCACACGTGTCCACGGGTGCGGAGCGAGCAGAATAGAGCAAGCATTTTTGCATAGGAATGAACTGAAAACGCTTTCCCTGTTCTGCTCGCTCCGCACCCGTGGACACAAATGACAAATTCGCTTAAACAGGCACTTTTACATTTCGCTTTGACACCAAATATAGATTTTTTTATATACACTCACCTAAAGGATTATTAGGAACACCTGTTCAATTTCTCATTAATACCATTAGTAAACACTTGTTCATTAATAAACAATTAAAATATCTCCTTGCTATTGTTTCCCGACACATCCATAATCATTACTTTTGGCTCCTTATATATAGGCTACTTTTGCCAGTGCTTTGCGGCAAGCTTCATGTGTGCTGAGCGCGAGGCATATATCCTGCCCCCCAGTAGCCTATATCTAATTTAATTCACATTTATTTGTATAGCATTTTTCACAATACATATTTCAAAGCAGCTTTACAGAAAATGCATGTGTCTAAATTACAATTTAGAGTGATCTGTTATCAGAGGTGACAGTGTAATGCATTTCAATTCATTTTCATTCAGTTTCATTGTTAAACAATGCGATTATTGAAGTAAAGAAATAAGAATTCATGTTGTTAAATGATTAGGAAACAGTAGTGTTGCTTTCGTCAACGAAAATTATGACTAAATATCGTCATCAATGAACCTTTATCACGTGACGAAAACGAGACGAGACGCAACGCAACGCAAATGCTGGTCATGTGACGATGACTATAATTAAATGTATAATGTAGGGCTGTTTTCGACTAAGGATTTTTGTAGTCGAATCGGATTCGTTAGATTTTGACGTAGTCGACTGATAGTCGAACCTTTTTTTTTTTTTTTTTTAGATAGCAGCTAGATTTTTTTCCATTTCAAACAAAAGAGCTAAAAAAACTAAAAGAAAAACATGGTGTAACAAATACCTTTTATTCATTTAAAGCCAGATGAACAAAACATATCACACATATATCAAACATCAGAAAAGTTCACATAAAATAGGAACAAATTGGTTTCAAAAACAACAACAACATGCCAAAACGTGCTTTGTTTTAAATAAATCACACACAGTAAACAAAACCTTAACAAAAAAACTTGCGATGAACTTGCAATGAACTTTGCAATTTAGCGTGCCGCAAACTGCGTGCCGGTGCGGTGAGACGCTACGTACATGCTCGGGCAGATTCGGCTTGAAGTCGTTCATCCTCGGACGCGGCGCCACGTGGCTGTTACAAAAAAAAGCCGTGCACACAGCCAAGCGAAATGGGGTCTTGTCGGTCTTGCGCATCCAACGCATAATTTTTTGCCGTGCACACCTTCGTGCTCGTGCGGACGCGTCGAGTATAAACAAGGCTTTACTCCGTGTCAGCGCGCTCTGATCGGTAAAGGTGCACAGACCTCTCCCGAATCATCTCCAGCACTCAGCCTCCGAACCACCACTAACTCCGCCTCCGTTTCCCTCGTAAGATGATATTAGTATTTAAACATTCTCTATGTTTATGTTTAAACATTAAACATTCTCTATGATAAAAAAATGTTTGAAAAAAATATTTTAATAACACGGTTTTGGCGGTTATAGAGTTCTAATGACGGTGTTCAACTATAACCGTCGGTCTCACGGTTATAACTGTCACACCCACATAACACTTCCCTACTATTCGACTATGAGGTTCATAGTCGAATCAGACCTCTCTCAATCGAATCGTCGAATCCTCGACTATTAGAAGTCAGCCCTAGTATAATGCAATATTGTTGACGAATAAAAACGAGACTAAATGTGGTTTACAAAATAAAAACTATGCTAAAATGTCTCTTCATTTTCGTTGACCAAAACGAGACGAGACGAAATGTTATTTAACGTTATTTCGTCTCGTTTACTTGCGTTATTATTATTATGCAGCATTTCTGTTTCCTGTGTCACTTCAGGGGCTGCATCAGATCGCACTGCGCAGACGCAGGCGCCTTCACATTCTCAAGCCCCACTCGCGGCATTATTTAGAAGATGCAGCTGCGTGAGTTACGGCTGTTTCACACATACACCGTGTGTAGTGCGTATGCGGTGCGTGTTGCAGTGTGTATGCAGGAGCAGTCGCGCTATTGTGCTTTCACATGTGCTGCGTTTGCAGTGCGCAACTGATCTACGGCTGTACCACAATCACAACATTTATTCTCTATTTTTTATTTCAAATCAATATTTTAAGCCTAGTATCCATTATGTCGCATTGTTGAGGTACTGTGTAGATCTCTGCTGCTCTGCTGTTATGCACGCACCGCTCCTGGACCACATCCGCGTGGGGTGTGAGCGCTCTAACCTATTAACATGGGTGCGGGAAAAAATACGCACCACATACGCACTGCAAACGGAGTATCTGTGAAACAGGCGTTAGCATAAACGACAACAAACAAAGTTAAGTCTGACACAGAGAAAGGGATTGGTCTTTGGGAGAAAAAGAAGAAATGACATTTGGAAAAACTTTCATTTCATCATGTGCATAGGCTACTAATAACATGTTTGGTTGGTAAAATAAATATGTTGTAAATTCAAATCAGAGCGTCTTCCGTGTCTTGAATGGATGCATTCTTGAGTCTATAAGGTAACAATAATATAATAAGATAACTATAAAAAGATAATATTGTTTGAAATGGGTTTGGCTAAAAGAAAATGTTGGTTTCGTCTATACTACTAGGTACTTATACTATATATTGACTGGGTTAAATAGAATTGCATTACTAAAAAGAGACTAAAATACAATTTTCATTGACTAAAACTAGACTAGACTAAAAAGAGTATGAACGTGACAAACTAATAAAAACTAAAATGACAGCTTGACACAAAGACTAGACTAAAACTAAAACAGGCCGCCAAAAACAACACAAGGAAACAGAAAACTTTGGCATTAGTGCTTTTTTACATACTCAAAATATGCGTGTAAAAAAGTCAACAAACTGAAAAAAAAAAAAAAATTAAAAATAGGTAATGTTATATTGTTAAAACTGGTTACATAAAATTGGTATCAAAAAAAGTATCGTTCAGGAACCGGTATCGAAGTCAAGGTATCGGTATCGAACATTTTGTTACGATACCCAGCCCTATCTACGAACATGGAAAACATTGATAGACGGACCTCTGAACCTTTAGGCAAAGGAGAAAATCCAACGCAACTTTGAGGGGACCAAGTGAAACATGATTATGCATTTCTGCTCAGCTAGCACTGAACATCAACCCCACGGTAAACACTGAAACTTTTTCATATGCTGTCTACTTTCTTTGTATAACAGTTCTATCTAATAACATTAGACAGGACTTTTAATACAAATCGTAAACTAATGAACACGGAGAATGTGAGCACTGTGTGCTCAGACTCTGGCGTTCTCAGCACGGTCAAAAAGGTTCGCCACGCCATCAAAAGAAAAGTCAAAACAACAAGCTCAGCTTACGTCACTTCAGAGTTCCTACTAGTGATGCGAATGCAACCAGGAAAATGTTCCTAAGGGAACCATTAGTTCTCAGGGAACCGCCCTGGTGGCCGACCGGACAAGTAGCCTGATTAGAATATCAATAACAAAAAAAAAATAACTAGGGAATCACTAAACCGAGAATGATTCTGATTTTATTACATTTATTGTAAGTTGCGATCGATTGTGGATAAATGTATTACTGACGGTAAGGTTGCGCTGTTGACGCTCGCGCAGCCTCTCAAGGAGAAATCTACACAAATGAGCGCAGCACACAAACTCAGTTAACAACATACTGCCTATAAAAAATCTAAATGTGGAGTTTTTATATTTTTAACATATGTTAAGCAACCTCAATTATTTTTCCTGAATACCATCACAATTGAAAATGTGACACTAATTTCCTACAACAGTTCAATAAACAGTTAAAATTAAGTCACTTACATTTTAGATGCAATATTGACTGTTTCAGTTCCAAACAAAGATCACAGCAGAACCACAGCGCATCTCACAGCAACACTCAACCTGTTTTCATTACTGACTGATTCAGCATTTTGAACGAATCGGTTGAGTCAGATTCAATGACCCATTCATAAACATCCGTTTCATTCTTGAATGAATCAGCAGTTTGAATGAATCGTTTGAATGAATGACTTCAATGACTCACTCATTAAGACTATCACCTGCCGCCACCTACTGGCGGTTTAGTGTTATGTTTAAAAGTAGTATCATTCTTTCCAACGTTTCTTATTTGTATATTTAAATCAATTTCATAACATTATTTTACGCCACCTACTGGCGGTTTAGTGTTATGTTTAAAAGTAGTATCATTCTTTCCAACGTTTCTTATTTGTATATTTAAATCAATTTCATAACATTATTTTACGCCACCTACTGGCGGTTTAGTGTTATTTTTAAAAGTAGTATCATTCTTTCCAACGTTTCTTAGTTGTATATTTAAATCAATTTCATAACATGATTTTATGCAATTGTAATTTTTCAGTGTAAATGATTTAATTTGATCAGCCCTACCTAGGGTAACAGCCCTAATAGTGTCTTATTATAAATAATTGAATTTATTGATCAAATTTAGGAATTTAAAATGAAAGATGAAGCATACATTTAATAAGTTTGGGGGAGGGGATGCCCTTTAAAGGTGCAGAAATTACAATATGCCGATTTAAATATTTCAAAGCTGATTGAACACTGATGAGAATATTGCTTCAGAATAAATTAACACACACACAAAAAAATCTGGACAAGCAACTTTTTTACAAGTGAATGACAGATTTACTTGTCCAAAGGACAAGCACATGAAAAGGCTTAATGTCGAGCCCTGACTTCCATTAAAGGGTTAGTTCACCCAAAATTTGTATTTCTGTCAGTAATTACTCACCCTCATGTTGTTCCAACCCCGTAAGACTTTCGTTCATCTTCGGAACACAAATTAAATATTTTTGATGAAATCTGAGAGCTGTCTCACTCCTTCATATTATTCTAGGTAATTGCATCTGCTGGCCCAGAAAACTTAGTAAAGACATCGTTAAAATAGTCCAAGTGACTACAGTGGCTCAACCTTAAGTTCATCAAGCGACGAGAATACTTTGTGTGCAAAACCCCCCAAAAATAACGACTTTATTCAACTATTAATTTTCTTCTGTGTGGGCCTGACGCGAGTTCACGAGAGCGCCACGACACATGCGTGAGAACTGAGAAGATTAATTACTGAGTAATACTCACAGAATAGAGTAATTACTACAGTAATTACTGACAGAATTTATATTTTGGGTGAACTAACCCTTTAATGCACAAATTAGATATGTTGTTACATAAATGCGACATGCTTAAACTTGGCGCAAAAAAAATAGAGACTAAACTCAGCTCACAGAGTCACGTAATCCATCAAGTCCTGTCCAGTGTTTCCCACACAGACTAATTCGTGGCGATGCGCCACAGAATCAACACTGGCCGCCACATTGCGTTTCGTTATTCTTTTACGCTATTTAAAACACATAGCATATTCGTTTAGCTGCATTTCATTTCCCTGTTTTCCCTCCGTCTTTCTGTCTCACATACAAACACACAGCCCCTCCCCTCCGTGCGTCTGTCTCCATGAAAACGAGATCATCCCTGGAAGCGTGGCCTATTTGGTGCAGAGAAATTCACAAGTTCACGAAAGGTTGGTATCTCGTGAACATCTTAACACAATCAAACATTAAAAAGTACTAAATATTTTATATTCTGAATACAATGTTGTCAGTGTGTTAATGTTGGAGTCCCGACCCAACCCTTAGCAAACAAGCGATTGCGCCTTCTTTAGAAAGGTAACTACTCGCAAGTTTGCGGTAGAATTCAGCTGGGTTGTCGGGGTCAAAACACTATGTAGCACCTGTGAATCAAATAAACTTATTAGAAATATTGTTATGTCATTTTTTTACTCACAGTGAATGTTTTCTGCTTCAATCCAGATAAGTATTGAAAAGTATTTTCCACGACTGAAAAAGGCACGTGTTAAAGATGAGGACCAGCCTGATATGAATGGGGTGTGAATTTTGTATAGGGTGTTAAATGTGTGGATTTGGTGAAAATGTGTGAATCATTTTTGATTAATATTTAATATAAAAAATGTGTAACAAATTATTAACGAAGGAATTATTTTCACTTGTGCATTCATGTCATTTTGTGCAGATATCATTTGTAATACGTTTATATTTTGTATCTGATTAATCTCATATAGGATACATTTCGTTGAGTTAAATAAAGAGCTAACAAAGGGCTTCAGTTTACAGGTGTTCATTCAGCGCATGCAGCTCAAACAGCAATGCACGACTAATAACAACTATGATTGCGACTGTCATATTACATAACATTATAATGAGATCACTATTGTCAAATTGTTGTGAATTCATTGGGTTTAGTTTAAGGATGTGCACGAATATTCGAATTTGCGAATATTCGATCTGTAATTATTATTCGAAAAATAAAACTATTAGAATTTTACTAGTTGCTTTGCTGGCCGTAAATGCAGTGAACCCATGATAAATCCCAAGCACTAACTCGCCGTTATAATTAAATGCACTGGGTGGAGTGTGTGTTAACAAGTTGTGTGTATTTGATCACATAATGTTGTCGTCTGCCTCGCGAAGTTTGGAATTACTTGAAAATGATCTTACTAAACGGAATTACTTTTGATCAAATTAATTAATTAATCTGAGTTATAATATCAATCACCACAATGAGAAATCACAAGAAATCCAAACAGTCGAATGAGGAAAGACAGCTGTCCAACACTGCATCACGACTGCATGTAAGCGCAGCTGGACCCCGCGTGATCATAACTCATCTAATAGCAAAATGATTTTGAGACATATACTTCCTTTAAGTTTCGTTGAGGGAGACCGGTTTAAGAACAGAAAACACAAAGTGCTGTTAGAAACTTAGAACACCGATATCTTTGTGTCTCTGAAACGTCTGTCAGCAAAGCGCCTTTTCTCACTCGAGCATAAACTGCATGTGGATATTGTTTTTCTCAATATAAACGTGAAACAATATAAACACGATAATTAAACGCTGACTCGAGTGTGTGTGTACGTTCTGTACGATATCTGGCGCAACCTGCTTTATTAGGCGTTTTTTTGCTTGAGCATGCTTTTATTAATGCTTTTGTTTTTTATATTTTTTATTTACACATAGGCCTACTGTTTAATGTTTTCAACTAAAAGAAAACTTTAACAGATATTGTAGGCTTGTTGTGTATATTGCCTAATTGTAAGCTTGTTCAGAAATGGTTACAAAAACGTTAAAAAAATTAAACTTAATAAAATAACGTCTTTTTCATTAAACGTCATTTAAATACACGAATATTCGATTTTTATGAGCCCGATTATTAGAAAGCAATATGTTTGAAAAATGCCCATCCCTAGTTTAGTTGCCGTTTCAGGAAGTGCGCATCAACAACAGAAGTTACAAATTCTGACTAGCATGCATCTGAGGCGGCGTTGCTGACACACTGTATTAGTTGTCATATTTGATTATTAAATAAGTAATTTAATTAAATGATCAACCACAATCTACTCATTACATTACAATCCTACTAGCCCTTTATTTAGACCAGTGTTACTCATTGCGCGGCACGCCAAGCTTTAATTTGTAGCTCGCATGGTGGTAAATACGGTGATATGATCATGCAGTCACTAAAAGATGTTTCATAAAAACAAGTAGGGCTATAAACATAACCCATTAAAAACTCAGTCTATTACAAATTATTTCGATCGGGTTGAAAGGGGTGGTTTATTCCTTTTCTAATCCGATCGAGAGAACATGTAAACTCTTGATCGGATTGAAAACCGAAACGGAAAGGACGACATATGACGTGTGGATCGAGCTGTACTTCCTGTTGAATAAAGTGTCATATAAATGATAAACGGCACAGCACAACGGATCATATGTCCATGGTCTCCAAATTATGACCGGAAATGGATAACTTAAGTCTGCTGTTTAAAACAAATAAAGAACTAATGTAGGAGAATGCTTAAGCGCTAACAGCGGGAAACTTTGCATATTTGTGCAGTGCGGCTTGTCAAAAAAATTTATTTCGATTTGAAGCTTGTGACATAAACACGCACAATCAACCCGATCACGTGTTTAGCGTTCATGTTAACTACAATACATTCAGATTCATCAATCAGAATGGTTAGATACATGATAGGCTAATGTAGAAAAAAATAACTTAAGGTCATTAAATATATTCTGGAAATCCTGCTTTTTTGTTGGGTAATCATCTTGTCTCCGCTACAAATATGACTGGTAAATCAAAGAATGTTTCCCCCCCCTGCCCTTTTTTATTTATTCCATTGCATATTGTATGTTCAGGGATGACAGATTGATAAACCGATATGGTATTTATGACTGGATGTAACTTACTCCTACTGACTTTGTCCTGTCAGTGTGGCTCTCATGAAAAAAAATAGTGAAAACCACTGATTTAGACACCATTCCCATTCATTTGGTGAGGAACATGGCGTTTTGCACACAGCATTTGCACACCCTGTCATGCTGTTGGCTATATAAGCCACTGCAGTAGACGCATATTGCAGTTAGGGCTGCACGATTTGGGCCAAAATGATAATCACGATTATTTTGATCAATATTGAGATCACGATTAATTATCACGATTATTTGTTGATTTTAACCAAAACAAATTTTGTCATCACATAGGCTAATTATAACTGCTTCCACATCCATATTGTGCTACATTCCTGCTAATGTTCAACTATGTGCATCAAAATAAAACATAAAACAAATATTCACCAAAATTCAGTGCATCTCCTTAAAGAATAAAGAAGAATAAATAAAACAAAAAAAGTAGCAAAACTTCAACGGGGCACTTTTTTACATTTTACATTGTGTAAATATATTTTAGGAAGCAAAATATAAATTAATACCCAATTAGTACCTGCATAATGGATGTGAATAAAACGCGCAAAATATACAACCAATAAAAAACAAATATTCCATAACAGAATGTAATCAAATGAGAACATTTCAAGGCAGAACTATGGAAGTTTGATTAATGGATGAAATTCAGAGTCATTGTTATTTGACGCTTAAGAAACTTATAACCTGTTTGTGGTACAGTGTCAGTGATTAGTTGTGAAATCTTACTGCATAAATTGAATCTATTTAATCCTCCATATGAAAGTTTATGTGCTCGAATTATTTCTATTTATTAAACAATTGTTCAAAACAAGACGTTTGTAGTACTGATTATTGGAGTCCATTAATCGAACTTTAATGCCTCATATAGTAATTATATATTACTATGTAGCATGTACCAATTTACTAATGCTCACACTCGGCCTCTCACGCGCACTGTCAAGCCCAATTTATACTTCTGCGTCGACCTCCCGCCGTAGCTACGTCGTAGGCTGTGTGTAGCGCGCGTATCCTTCGGCGTACCCTGACGTGCACCTCTCCAAAAATGTAACGCGTCAATTCTACGCGTACCGCAAGCGCTGTGATTGGTCTGCTAGAACCGCTCTCCGGGTTTCACATGCTTCCTCGGCATGCGTAATTGCGCGTCAAGGCGGACAACGACTCAGAAGTATAAATGAAAACCAACGCGTAGTCTTTAGCGTAGAGGCTCCGGCATAGGTCCGACGCAGAAGTATAAATCAGCCTTTACTCGGTCTCTCTCGCGCGCTGTCGCTCGCACGCAGACACACTCTGGGTGCGGATCTACTTGTCTGTGCGACACTTGTCGCACGACTTTAACGCGCCCACAAAGCATCCTGGGAAGGCAGCGCTTCATTTGGAAAAATGCTGCAAAAATGCTGGAAAAACGCCCATCAAAGTACAAATGTGGGGAGGCGTCGCGACACCACGCGATTTGTGTCGCAAAAGTGGATCTCTTCCGTCAGTATCTCTCACGCACTTTCATGCGCGCTCTTGGACACTCGGTCTCTCTCGCGCACTGGGGCTCATGGAGGCACGTGATCAGACAGTGGTTTACGGAGCGCTAGATTGGCTTTGCAAAAAAAAAAAAACTTTGATACGGAGCGTTCTGTGAACAGAATGACGCATTTTAAATATCGATTGATCACACGAATTTGATCGTGGGAAGCCAAAATCGTGATTGTGATTAAAATTGGATTAATAGTGCAGCCCTAATTGCAGTATTAAGGCTCAGGGCTCGACATTTAAGCTTGTCCGGGACAAGTGGATTTTTTGAAGGGACAAGTAAAAGAGAACAAGAGAACCGGACAAGTAGCCTGATTAGAACGTCAATAACAAAAAAAAACAAAAAAAACTGGGGAATCACTAAAACGAGAGAATGATTCTGATTTTATTACATTTATTGTAAGTTGCGATCGATTGTGGATAATAAATGTATTACTGACGGTAAAAAGGTTGTGCTGTTGAGGCTCCCGCAGCCTCAAGGAGAAATGGAAACAACTGAGCTCAGCACACACAAAAGAAACTGTTCATTATCAAACTCAACACACTGCCTATAAAAATTAAAAGTGTAGTTTTATATTTTTAACATATGATACAGTTAAGCAACCTCACACAAGTGCTGTTTTCCTGAATACCATCACGATTGAAAATGTGACTGATTCCATACAACAGTCCAATAAACAGTTAAAATTAAGTCACTTACATTTTAGATGCAATATTGACTGTTTTTGATCGCAGCAAAAAAATTGTTTGTTTCAGCAGCAAAAATAGTTCCAAACAAAGATCACAGCAGAACCACAGCAGAAACAAGTCTAATTCAGAGAAATTTCATGTCGGCATGTTATTTGAGCAGACATTGGTTTTCCGATGAGTGTGAGCGGTAAATGAGTGGAGCGTTCGCTTGGGCCGTGAGCGACTGAGCAGAGAGCACAGACACGGAGCAGAACATTGAGCAGAGCAAACTGGGTGCCGGTACAGACACAGCCTGAGTCGCTTCAAAGTGCGCCTTCGGAAGCAGAGTTACAAAAAATTCTGTGCAAGAGTGAAACCTGTGCACTGAACACTAAGGGGCAGGGCGGGCGGTATATATTTTCAGCTCATATTTTTGGCCTTTTTTCTCTTTCGGCCAAAAACCGAAAATGCAATTTTCAGCGGCCAAAATTTTGGTGCATCCCTAGTTAAAATGTATATGAATGTGTAAAGGTAAATGTCTTAGGTCCTGTAACTGGTCTCTGCAACTTCTACAAAGTCTTTAATCATGGTTAATCATTTGTTTTGCCTTCATTAGTTTATTTTAAACCAGTGGTCTCAAACTCGCGGCCCGCAGGCCTGATATGTTGCGGCCCCCTAGTACTTGACATTAAAGTTTAATGTTAGTGTGGCCCGTCGTTGCGTGTGTCGTTTTTTTTTTTTTTTTTTTATCCCTTATGGGCTACCACAGATAGTCTCGTGACAGCTTACGGTGGGTTTGTTGTCAATAGTTGTCATAGACAACCGCGAAGTACAAACATACTGCGCCTGGAAAAAATTAACGCGTCGCTTCAATTATGAGCGCGCTTGCCGCACGCCTACATTTGAAATAACGAACTTGAGCGCACAAAATATGTGAGCGCGATATGTGAACGCAATATGTGAACAGGCCCCTTGGCAAGCTACCACCAATCAGGCCACGAGCTACTGGTAGCTCGCGAGCGACGTGTTGGAGACCCCTGCTCTAAAACAATGTGAGCATAATCATTTTGAGCTTGTTATATGTGTCCAACAGATTGATAAGAAGGTTTGCTTTGATTTGTGCAAAGTCAGTAATTTGCCTGAGACACTATACACGTGTAGAAAGAATTCAATAAGACGGGCAGACATGACTGCAAATATTTGTATTTCAAAAGCAATAATTGTTTTTCTAAGTATAATAAAATGAAATGTGCCTTCCAAAACAACATTCAATATCATATTGAAAATAAAAAGGACATGAGCAAATATAAGTATCACAAATATGTGTTATAAGGAAAAGAAAAAGAATGTTTGTAAAATGAATTATCACAAAGATGTTGTGTATAAGGAAAAGACAAAGAAAGTTTGTAAAATGAACTTCAACTGTCAGAAGGACAGCTCATGAAGAACCAATCATGTACAGAAAGTAATGTTCAAATTCAGAGGAACAGTTCAGAAGAAACGTTAATAATAAAGATTGAGAAGATTGGATCAGTTGTGCTCCTTTTTTGGAATACTTGAATACTATTTTTTTGTGGAATACTTGATGCGGCCCAGCCTGACCCAGACTCTACCTCCAGCGGCCCCCAGTTAAGTTGAGTTTGAGACCCCTGTTTTAAACGGTTTTACATCGTGACAAATGAATTTCTAAAAATAAATATATTAACATTTAGCCTCAATTAAAAAAAGCTCAAAAAGCATGCAAAATGGTTTAAAAAAAAAAAGAACAAAATGATGTTCAAAATAGTTTTAGATGAAGTATAGTACGTCATCACAGGACATGTCAATTTGTCAACTACTCATACAAGACAAAATGCAGCAGACAGGAAAAAAGCTATGTTGTGCAGGAAACTGAAAGTGTAGAAAGATGCGCTCAGAGGCGTAACCCCTTTGACACATCCCACATCTGTTGTGAAGTGGTGTCCATGTGACCTCACGATATGCATGTGCACTTTCACCTTAAAATTGACTATGTCTAACAAAACAACTCTTCAAATCTGTACCATAACCGCAGATGTTAATGGAACCTTAGAAGTAGATGAGGTCTGGATGAGATCTTCCATCAGCAAGATATAATTTAACATTGAATTATATAAACAACAGCAGGATGCAACAAATGCATGCTGGGCTAAACTATTCAAGATTATAAACAGAATCATGGCTGAGGTAGAAAAGATAAACAACCTGCTAGAGCTTGAAAGAGAAATCACAGAAGGCAGGATTTCATCCATACTGTCCAACAAACTCACAGGATAAACCACTGACACAGCTGCCATTTCAGTCCAGTTACACAATGTGAATGCTCAGGGCTGATATTCTGTTCTCTCAAGTGAAATGTTTTAGAAAGGAGTAGTTCATTTAATGAGCCTGGCAGTCAATAGAAACGTAATGAGAGGAATTAAATAAACATGTTTCCATCCACCTACTTTTAAGCACATTTGGGGTTATATCTGGATGTAAACTACAAGATGTGCATCAATTCTAAAAATGCGCTTAAAACTCATTCGCTCAATTTAATTGGATACATTTTTTTTATCCAATAAGAAAACATGCACATAAACGACTATGTTTTGGTCATTCTGAAATGCCTGAGCAAAGTGGTTCTGTTTAATTCCCACCCAGAACTGTTTTACACGACTGCGCTCCCAAACATCAGGCATCCGAAAGCAAAATAACAGAACGTTTATTGCTTTATCTGCATGCTCTGAGGCACAAGTAATTTAGAAAATTATTAGGCTGTATATACAGTGGGTTCTCCTACTTTTCTTAGTGATATTACGCACCAGTTTATCAGGAAGTGATGGTTTTGTTCTGTTCGACTTACTGGATTGAAAAAGCTTTTTCCGCCAAAATTTTAATGCGATATTTCGATTTTGCGCAAGTTAAATTTGTAACTTTGGATGGAAACATAGCTAATTAGAAGAGAATGAAAAATTAAAAACCTTGCTAGGTTTAAAGGTTGCCCCCCCCCCTAGGTTTTCGCATGGCCCGGTTGCAGTCTCTTTTTCCAAACTCTCAGTCCAAAGTCTTTTGCATTTAACAGCGGGTGAATCTCTAGTTGTCACTGGTGATTGTCGTTTGAACCTTTCTGGATCCGCCATCAAATTAATAAGTTTAATTATATCAAGCGCTGTGAGAAAAGGCTATAAATCTCCACCTCCAACATCCTCACACACAATATAGCCTACTAGCCGAGACTCCTCCTTTATGTGTTCAGATGATGTGACGTAATGACGAAAAGACATGCTCGAATTTCCCGATGACGCAAAGACATGCTCGAATTTCCCGATGACGCAAAGACATGCTCGAATTTCCAGCGGAAATCCACCAGTACCACTGGAATTAAAAACATTATTACAAGCTTACCGTTTTGAATCGAGCTAAGGCAAGCAGATAGTTTTGAACACTGGCTGGTTATGTACTTGCTCAATTTATTTTGGATCATTTTTAACCCAAAAAAGCTACAGACTGGAGCTTTAAATTGTGTTCTGATCAAATAAATGCAGCATAGGTGTACAAGAGACTTCCTTCAAATACAAGTTGTATTGACCCCAAACTTTTGAACGGCAGTGTACATAAAAAAAAAACTCTCCATCACTTTCCGGTACTGGCACTACTGGCTAGCGCTTCATCAGGTCGCAGAGCAGCTGCAGTGCTAAAACATAACTAGTTGTTTTAGAGATGTGATCACTGGCCAATCAGATCTGTCAAACAGTGAGAAACCTTTCTGCTTCAAACATAACATCTCCACAGATACATGCGAGTAGAATCTCAAGTGAAACGTGTGAAAGGAATTAAAATGCTACTGATGGTTAAAGTGTCTCGTCATTATAGAGAGAAATTTCTGTGTTTTCTGGAATGCCTTAGGATTAGATCCAAACAGCCATTTGACTAAATGCTTCCTGTTTAAGTTGAGTTAGGGAAGGATATGATGTTAGCGACTGCTACAGACGAGTCTCCAAGAGATCACAGCTGAACCATTTGTCATTGCGGTGCCTTTGTAAATGATGACCGCTGTGACATATTAATCTCGTACAGGAAATCTCAAAATCTAGGCACTGGAAATCCCCGACTGAGGCAGCCCAAACGGGGAGCCCCATATTATACAAGGTGGGTATACTGATTTATCACATCCCTTTTTTGAAAGACAAAAGCCAAGTCTGAAGACAGAAACCTAAAGTAAACTCCTGGGAGAATAAAAAAGACATGCCTAAAAGGGTTAATAACAAACTCACTTTTTGAGGATCATCTGACACCTTTAGCTTGGTTCAAACTGTCTGTACTTCTAAAAATAAATGTCAGAAATAGTAAAGCTGGATTTCTTCCATAACAGGTGTTGGTGAGCGGTTAGTGCCAGTGTTTTAACCCATGTTCTCCTCATGTGCTAGTCTGAGAGCTCCGGACTCCACCCATTTCACAGATGCCCGAAACACGTGAATCCAGACACGTCCTTTACAAAAAATATACATATATTTGAAAAACGCCTTTTCATTTAAAGTTTAAAAATGCCATAATGAAGCCAATAAATAAGAGGCTTTGAATACGAGTTGAGTGGTGTGCTTTTGGTAGACACCAGTCTCTTTGTTATTTATGAGACGGGCTCAGCATACCAAAAAACAAGAGAGCGGATTTACAATTTAAGCCAGGGTTTACATACTGGATTGATTTATTTTACATAATCCAGTTTCAGTTATGGCATTAAAACTCGGACAGACAAAACATTAGAACACACGAGGGGAGATTTCGCAGCTCTTTAAACAGATCCGAGATTCTGGTAAAACGCCAAAACTAATATACTAACGTTACGGAGTATAGTATTTCAGAAACGAAAATGTATGGTACTTTTATAAAGTGCCAGGCTGAGTTTAAATGAGTCAGAAGTGTCGTGCTATTTTATGAAGACGTTAAAAACTTGAGCGCTAACGTTAATTTCTGACGAAATTCAAAGCCGAGCCCTGCTTTTCTAGACCACAGAAATCACGCGTGAGATTGAATCCACATGTTAAATGAGACAAGTTAGGAGACGATTAAGAAAGAAATCAGGTCCTCCGCGGAGGTCTTTGTTCAAGACCGCGGCGGGTAAAAGTTGAGAGAATAACATGGGCGTTTCTCCTGGGCAGGTTACAGCGCAACTTCAGCTAACGCTATAGCTAAACCTCATTTCACGGTCCTCTCATCCCTGCCGACCCCGTTCAAAGTCGAGTTTAGACCCGACACGCCACTTTACATAGGTCTGTGAATGACAAACGCGCCTCCTACCTTTCATAACATTACTGTAAATGGTGGTTTTGAACTCTTCTTTGGCCCGCTGATCGAAGTCTTGCCCGTGTATGATGCGCATCTGCTTGAGGAAAGTGGACTTGCCGCTCTCCCCGGCGCCGAGCAAAAGTATCTTGACTAACCGTTTCACATAGGGTTTGTCTTTCATGAGACCTCGGTCAATTTCTTTAGATTTCCTTAATTGTTCCGCCTCGCTGCTGTTGAGAAGACAGTTTGGAAAACAAACGGATAGAAAGGACCGGGATGGCAGGAAATCCGCCATCTTTGTGCAACTTCATCGATACAGTAGGGAGTGAAACAGCTCGCGCCTGAGTGCTAACGGCGGGCGGAGCTTCGTTACCATAACACTCGCGCGCGCGCAGTTCTCTGCTCGCTGATGAAAGTTTTGGGCGGGTTCGAACTTCGAAATACAGGGGGCAATGTTCCGAGTTTGTTGTCCCCCACTTAAAGGTGCACTCAGTAATGATTTGTTTTAAATTAAACTTTTACACGTAGAAATTAACCCCGTTATACCCAAAATAGGTTTGTATCTCATATAAAACAATATAGTGATAATTTTTTATTTTATTATATTTATTTTATTTATTTATTTATTTATTTTAATTTCATTAAAAGGACCACATTTGAAGAAATGTTATTTTTATAATCAAAAATTAAGATGAAATTCTGATTGTAATGTAAATCAATGAGATTTTTATAACAGTGGCAGACTGCTTGCATAAAAATATATGCATATATAAATATCAGTTGTCACTGAAGGCCTATAGCTCCCAATAATATGTCTTAAGACGATGTTTAAATGCTTAGTTTTTTTTTTTTTATTATTTAAGATTTATTTATACATTTTAAGATACATTACAAAAAATACAAAAAGAAAATAACAGGAACAGTGGGAGACAAAAAGACATGACACGCTAAAATATGTTACGGTAAATATACTGAAGTCCTACAAAAAATAAATAAACCTACTATAGTGCAATCCAATACAATCCTACATGTAAACCCAATTGTATAGCCAGGCAAAACAAAATTAGCATCATCATTGGCTGGTGATTGGTGGGGTTTTTATGGGATTCGGGTGGGGGTTGGGATCCAAAATCAAACACAGAAAACAGGGTCAAGCTGGAGAGTTTGGACATGGTCACGAAGGGGTTGCCAAAGCTTGACAAAAATAGCACTATAGGTCGGCGAAGAGAGTACCTAAAGAACATAAAATACGTCGCTAACCCAGCGAGTGTGAAAGGGTTCCAATTCATTTGAATTAACCGCCTATAGCCAAAAGAGTTAAAAAAGGCTACAAAGTCTGTGAAATAAGAAAGCAAAGAGTGGCCAGGCCGGAGAACCTCAAATAAACTAATTGGATAAAGTTGGGATTTCCACAGAGGTTGGCTGACAATGAGACAAACATTTGCTTCCAAAAGGAAAACAGGACAGGGCATGCAGGACCAGAACAAATGAATTAAAGTGGCTGAACCAGAATGACACCTGTTACATTCCAGGTCAATAGAGGGGTAGATGCGAGCTAACCTGGTCTTAGACCAGTGGGCTCTATATGAACCACCTTGCACATGAGTCTGTGACGAGAGGAGGAGTAAACCCTGTTCAAGACTGCCTTCCATGTCTCCTCGTTGATGTCAATATATTGGGCCCAGACAATTTATCAGAGGAAAATTGCAAATTAACAAATCACTGTAGTTTTAACTGTGGGGGGCAAAACATATAATGTAATCAGTGGCATATAAGTTAGCCCTGGGCCCCTTATACACATTTTTTTAACAGGCCCCTTCCGTTGAAATCGCATTCCCTGGGCCCAAGCTGCGGGCCACCCAATCCGCCCAGGCCAATGTATGCAATGTAACACAATGATGATTGAGAGAGAGAACCACAAAGCCACATACGGTCCCAAAAGATGTATCATATTTGATACATTTTAACAAGGTTTTTCTAATCAAAATACTTGCTTCTTGAATTGTTAAATAACAGTATAAAAGATATTTGTATAGCCTATACTTTATAAAAATCATTTAAGATTGTACAGCAAAAAGATGAATGAACGAATGAATAAATGAATGAAGCATTTCTATGGTGCTTTTTCTTATAGAGGCCTACTATACCCAAAGCACTTCACAATCATATCAGGGGGTCTCTCCTCACCCACCACCAGTATGCAGCACTAAAAGGGCATTGGCGCCAGTGTGCTCACCACACATAGGTGGAGAGCAATAGAGCCAATTCAAAGGATGGGTATTGAGAGGCCATGATTGATTAGGGCCAATGGAGGGAATATGGTCTTCTCTTTACGAGAAGTGATATGCCTTAGCACTTTTGGGGAAAATCATTAAAATGGTGTACACTCACATGAGATGAAGACTTGATGTATCAGTCTTTTAAAAATAGCTACTTTATGGAGTGGGTTAAAACTCATTCATAAAGGCTGTTGGCATTAAAATGTCCAGATGTGAAATCGTATTGATTGATGAGTGCATCTTTAACTTAATATCAAAATGAGCTTATATGTGCCCCCATCCAACTTAACTCCTATAAAGATGCTGTCTTTGCTTTGGTCGATATGGCGGCCGCCTTGGACTAGTGCTCTGGATGCAGTTCCCAATGAAAAGCTGCTTACTGGGATACTGGTCGTGTGATTTAACACGTCGGCCCCCATAAGGCAGTCCTCCATGTAAATTATAGCAGCTGAATCTTATGCAAGTCAAGTGTATTACACATTTCTGAATGTGTAAAACATGTTTTGAGAAGAAATTATGCATATAGTGCACTTGTACAATAGCCTATGTATTACATCTGCTTACTGTTTCTGAAAGATTACATTCAGGGGACCAATATTGCTCAGCTGAGGAATTTCTTACAGGGCTTTAATCAGGCTGTAACTGAAACGGAAATTTCTGGTGATGGAAAAACAGCGCAGATAAAATGAAATGAAGTGCATTCCCATAGGAAACAGTGGCGAGAGAGTGTGTGTATCTCTGTCGCCGCCTGTCGGTGTGGTTCAGCAGCGCATCACCCGCTGATGCTCTGATGCTGCGCTGTGATTGGCCGCTGTCACTTTCTTATGTTTGCCAGTCCCTGTTTTTGTTTCTTGGTGTGTGTGCGCGTGCAGCAGGGACCTGCACTGTCCACCACTCTCAGAAAACCCGAACGTAAATTCTCATTAAGGCTGTTGACAACAGGATTTGTTTTCTGTTTTTTTTTTTTTTTTTTGCGGACTGCAAAATGACAATAAGATCGGACCGAGACCATGGACAACATTATCGGCCACGGATGTCCTGCCTTAAAAAGGTAAAGTTCATTATGTTAAGGCAAAGTAAGCACATAATGGTTTATTTAGTTTATTGATCTATTATTGAACAATTAACCCCCATTTAAAGACCTTACAATTAGCTATTTGTATTGTTCATTCTGTTTGCTGTTGTAAATATAGGCCTACCCCAATATACCACGCCTGGTAGAGTTTCATAAATTCATAAATTTACCCGACTTTCCAACACTTATTTTTTAATGATATAATAATAACTATAATATGTGATTCTAACATTGTCATGATTAAAATGAAAACCAAAAACTCAAACAAATAGAATATCCAAATATATAACTGTATTTTTATTTTATTGTTGTTTCTGGATTCTGTGTTTATTCTTAACTTCTTGGAGATATCTTATTCATTGAAGAGATTCGCTCTAAAAGAGCTTTCTGATTCAAATCCAATTAGCATGGCATCATGCCACATCTGACAGCTTGCCTTAAGAACTGCATGTCTTACTCTCAAATTTAAAGGTCATGCATGTTGGCATAGTACAGGAGTGTCAAACTCATTTTAGGTCAAAGACCAGACTGGACTAACTGTTACCTATAACAAAAATGTATTTTAGTTGTTACCCTTGCAGACCTCATGTACAGTACGTGCTTACAAGTGTAATATATCAAAATGTTCATTAGGGAATATTAATCAAACATAATGATACAATGTTGATTCAAGTAATAACAAAGAAAAAATGGCAACACTTAAATTGGACAAGTTTTTTTGTTTAATATTGACAAATTATTCATCAAGATTCACAGACAAAAAAGGGTTCAGTCAGTTTTTTATTTAGGTCAACAGGCCCTTCCCTGCTGACTTATAATGAATAAACTATTGATTTTAAAAGATAGTTTTAAAATGTATGAATGTATGGGTTTATACATCTATAGCATGACAACTATTATCAAATATTTAATGCCACACACTTTGGGAAAATAAACAGCAAGGTAATTGTTTAACTGCGTCACTTTTTTTTCTCATGCCGTTCGTTCTGTGGCCGTGTCTTTGAAACCCCTGCCATAGCACAACATCTACTGGAAAAATTATATTTATAATTACGCAGGATTTGTATTATTTTAAATATTTGTAAATTTGTTTTGTAAGGAAATCTTTTGGTATGTGGGACAGGTCCACATGTACAACTGAAGCTCATTCTGAAATGTGAAATGTGAAATGTGAAATGTTCCAAAATATAGCTGTTATGAACACCCTGTTTCCTGCATTGAACTTCAAAAGTTGTGACACTGCCCTTTCTTGAGCATTGTATTGTATCCTTTAACACTTTCATCTATATATTAACTTCTTTATATTTTAAATATTAAGCTTTCATATATTAAACAAACTCCCTGAATTTCACAGGTGGAGGCCATAGTGGTTCAGATGCAGGACCCATCGACTGGAGTGAAGGGATCAGAACAGAAGCTAAATGTTACAACCATTCCCCATGCCATCGCTGGTGAGTTTGCAATGGAGTCTTGCTGAATCTAAACACTGTTCACAGATCACTATGCATTGTATACTGTACATTCCCTTTCGGTCTATATACAGACACAAGCTATGTGCTGCCAGATCATAATCTGACGGCACTGGCTATATACAGCAGACTTCAATTGGATGAGACCTTTTCTACTTTAGGTTCCAAAGTTGCTCTTTAATCTCTGCAATGGTTGTCGGCAAATCTAGCGAGCCAGGAACTTTAACTTCATTTTACACTTAACTGGGTCTTATAGTAATAAGCTTGACATTTTCTATAACATTTCATCACAATTTAGTGTTGGGCCATACACTGACATGCTTAATAATGAGTTGTATGTAATGTAATGTAATGTAATGTAATATTTTAATTTTAATTTTAATTTTAATTTTAATTTTAATTTTAATTTAATTTAATTTCATTTCATTTCATTTTCACACTTTTTTACTTTATAAAAACACTTCATTACTTTATGTGCCATTTTTAGAGTTGGCATGATAGTTTCTGCTTGTCTGACAGGTCAGGACATTGTTGCATGGATCTCCAAACATATGAACATGGAGAATGATGGTAACTGTGAAAATATATTGTTTTAAATAATTAATGGTCTAAAAAAATATCCTTTAAATGTGTTTGAATACATTACTCAGCACAATAATATCCTTGAATGCCCTTTGGCAGAGGCTCAAGCATTTGGTACAATGTTAGTGGCATTCGGGTACATCTACCCTCTGCAGGACCACAAAAAGCTTGTCCTCAAACCAGATGGCAGTTTGTACCGCTTTCAGGTAATTGTGTCAGTAGACCTTGTGTCTTTACATTTTTTTTAATAATGGTGCATACTTAATCAGGTGACCTTTCCCCTCTGTCTAGACCCCCTATTTCTGGCCTGTGCAGAAATTGAAAGCCGAGGACACCGATTACGGTTTGTAATATTCTGCCTATTCACAAACATCTGGCTGCAGAAGGAAAAAACATATCACATAAAGAATTTATAACACATTTTATGAAGTGCGATTTATAATTACAATTTAAAATGAATCTGGATATGAAAAGCTGCTGACCAGAGGTCTTTCGTTTACCCATTTAAAGAGACATGGTTGTATGTCACCAACTCCTAATAAAAGTGTTTTCTGTCACTAAAGCAATCTATCTGGCAAAGAGAAACATTCGAAAAAAGGGAGTACTTGATGCTTATGAACAGGTATGTAAAAATATTCATTTGATTACTCATTAGTGAAGCTATTATTTTAAGAATTATATAAAAATATTATTCTATTCATTTTAAAGTCAGCATGAAATAGACTTTGCTATAGTCTTTTCTTCCCTATTGTGATGTATATATTCGAGTGAAACTGCTTCTCAAACAAGAAACAATGTAGGGCAGGACTTGATTTTTTCCATTGGGAATTGACTGAATTGTTGGATGGTTGTGGTTTTCTATTGCTGTGTTAACACGTCATCAGAGAAGAGATGAGATGTCACGACAAGAGGGTGGGAAACTTATTTTGATTAAAGTTTACGAGGGCACATGAATTAAAAAAAAATAATGATGTGAATAAATAAATTATTTATAATAAATACTGCAATATTTCATAAAAAAACAAGAAATGCCAAATAAAATACATTGGAGTGAAACAATATTATAGAAAATATTATAGGAAAAGAAAACAATTTAGTGCGGGACTTCTTTTCATCAGTTGTTGATTGAATGGAGGCAGATCTGAATGTGAGCTTGCAGCTGATTGTACGAAAGGGCCGATTGTACGAAAGTCTTACATACGTCACCAGAGAGAAGTCTGTCGCTTCACTGTAACTTTGAGTTATGACATTTTGATTAAAAATTACAGGCTCAATAAATAAATAAATAAATACATAAATGGGGGAATCATTCACAATAGGCTTTATGCCGAATGTCACATGAACAAACAGGAAAACAGATCTCAACGCATCCGCTCGTTGGAGAAAGTGTTAATGGCAGTATGAACTGACCGGCGATATCTGACTTGTTTTATTCACATTTTAATATTCGATGTTAGTGAGAAGTGGACATTGGTAATTCTCATTTTTGGTAGCTCCTATGAAGGTGTCTTGAGGAAAACAGCTTTATATTTAACCAAGCACATACAAAATAAAGACCTGACGTGATGCAACCTGTTTTACAGAATATGGAAGTTTGTTGCGCATAAACCACGTAACATCAATAACATGCATTTAGAAAGTAAATAGGGTGAATTTCCATTTCCTGTCGACTTTAATGACATTATAAAGCAACATTTTTGTGTATTTTTACAGGAGGAATACAACAAACTCCACAATTGGTTGAACCACAAATGGGATTTTATTGTGATGCAAGCTAAAGAGCAGTACCAGTGAGTTTCTATACTCTTCTGCTGTCTTTGCAAATGCACATAGTTACTACTTCTTTGGTCTTTTCATTGTCCATCAGCTATATTTCTGTCATGTGGTTTGTCCTTTTACTTCATTTTCTGTGATTCTTTAGGACTATCATGTTATTAGTGCTTGCTTGATTTAATTGTGTTCTGTTTTTCAAGGGCTGGGAAGACGCGTCAGAAGGCAGACAGAGTTGTGTTTGACTGTCAGGAGAGAGCCTACTGGATTGTCCACAGGCCTCCAGTAAGTGGTTGGCAGAAGCTGCTAGAAATCAGTTGCTTTGAAGACACTATGATGAGGATACAGCTTTATTTTCTTATATGTGTCTACAGCCACAAACACACAGTGCTATGGATGTCCTGGATCGTCATATTGACCCTAATACAGAGGAGGTAACTGGTGAGTTTCCATGTGAGCCCTCAAAAGTCACCACACTAACTCATCCAGAGAATCATTTGATGATTCTGCTAACCATCACCAAGTCCATTATGAAATTAAAAGGGTACCAAAAATGAAAATTCTGTCATCAGTTATTCATACTCATATATTTTCAAACCGGTATGACTTTCTTTAATCTGTAGAACATAAAAAAAATATATTTTGACTGTTTGGAACCAAAAGGCATTGAACCAAATTGGCACCTATTCTGTGGACAAAACATGGAGACAATTCTCAAAAATATCCTATTTTATTTTCCACAGGAGAAAGAAAGTCATACAATTTTGGTACAGCATGAGGTGAGTTGGGTAAACTATCCCTTTAAATGCTTATGTTACTATGGGAGGGACTCCATTGGCAAGACTACTGAACGCAGTGTGGTTTGAAAGGCTCTTACTATAGAGCCGATTAGCAGTGTGTCTGTCTCAGTCCTGGGCTGGCCATGTAGATTCTCTCACAATCTTCTTTGCGATTTAAGAGGATTTTTGACCTGCTGATCTTTCGAGGAGATTCCCTTCACCCACCGGCCCTTTCCCCTTATATGGCCTGTTGGAAATACACAAGGGCAGCTTATCATTATATTACTGTTTTGCTGCTGCTGCTGTGGATAACTTACAAATATACAATTTATTTTAAACTCGGAATGAAACATTGAACACTGAGCAAAGGACCTATTAGAATGTGAATAGATTATAATGATAGAAAATTACACTTTGATGTATTAATGGGATAGTTCACCCAAAAATGAAAATTCTCATTAAATTCATAATTTAATCACTTTCATGTCGTTTCAGATTTGTATGACTTACTTTCTTCTGGGGAACACAAAAGTTATTTTGAAGAATGAACGAATGAATGAACTGTTTTTGTCCAAGTAATAAAAAGTCAATGGGATCCAAAACAACACTGGACTCTGTAGACTTGTATGAGACATTGAGACATTTCTCAAAATATCTTCTCTTATGTTCCAGTTAAGAAGGAAATTCATACAGGTTTGGAACAACATGAGGGTTGGTAAATGATGGCAGAATTTTAATTTATGCTCAAACTATCCCTTTAATATTAAAATGCATAAAGTCATTGAATAAGTCACACTACTGTTGAAAAGTAAGAAAGTAAAGAAATTAACATGTTTAAAGAAATCAGTCTTTTTATTCAGAAAGAGTGCATTAAAATGATCCAAAGTGATGGTAAATACATTATAATGTTACAAAAATTGCTGTTTATTTGAACTTTCTATTAATCAAAGAATCCTGGAAAAAAATTATCACAGCTTCACAACAAATATTAAACAGCACAACTATTGATAATAATAAGAAATGTTTGTTGGGCAGCAAATCATCATATTAGAATGATTTCTGAAGGATCATGTGACACTGAAGACTGGAGTAATGATGCTGAAAATTCAGTTTTGGATCACAGAAATAAATAAAGCATTTAAAAATTTATTAAAATAGAAAAGAGATATTTTAAATTCCAATAATATATCACAGTATTACTTTATTATTGTAACCTTGGTGAGCATAAGAGTCTTCTTTCAAAAACATCCAAACCTTCGAACAGTTGTGCATCTGTCATGATCAATCATAATAATATTATGTAACCTTATAATTTGTGGTGTATATAACTCTATTTGACTGCTTTGAGAGATAAGACTGTGAATCTGTTGGTGTGACTGTTTCTTTTTCTCTCTTTCCTTTCCACGCAGATTTGTACTAATACGTCTTCAGTTTTCAAGATGATTCCCCCCCCCCACACACACACATGAGAGAGTACAAACTATCCTTTCCTTCCTTGAATATCATACAAACACTCAGAAAAACTATATGTGTGTACAAGTGTGTATATATAGTGTGCCACAGTACTTCCATTTTTTATATACCCTGAGCATCATTTCAGGCCATTACATTGACTGTTCCTTTAATTTATCCTTGTAAACTTAGACTTTGGCTATATGTAGTTGCTTGTGCTTGTTTGTGTTTGGCAAGATACTTTGTATGTATCACACATATACTGTATATCACTTGTGTTTGGCAGAATAGCATGTTGCGTGTGGTCTTGTGGTGTCTTATCAGAAACATTTCATAACATGTAACAGGATGTTGTTTCTCCATCTTTTTCAGAAAAAACCCTATGATTATTATAGAAGAATCGTAAGTGACATTGATTCTTTACACACATTTAGAGAACTGGTTGTATTTAATTTAATTTAATTATATTGATTAATTGGTTCTAACTGTATATTTTAGATCATCTACACACAACAGGCAGTCATGAGGTCAAGGGTCAAGTCTACAGTATCTCTTGGAGCGTAAGTCAAAATTAGCCTACCAAAACAGAGAAGTTGCCGCTATCAATTTTAGTTGTCACCTAAATTCATGGGCTTTTCTTCTAAATATCTTTTTCTTTGCATTCAGCCTGGTCAAGTATATGGCGACATTTATGAACCATGACCCGTTCCTCATGCCCTGCCTCCCTAGTAATCCCTGGCAAACGGATGATGACGCTTATTGGGAGCTGAACATGGCAGAGTAAGATTCCCTGAGAGCTTTCTAAACGAATTATAGTTAAATTCATTCATTTTTAAAGTTACACTATATAACTTTGTTTTGTTCAATGTTTACAAAAGTTATATAATGTGCTAGTGCATCATGAATCCATCTTCCAAACTGTGTTTTTGTCGGTACGCCTATAATAAGTGTTCATATTTGGACTATTTTAGACCGGGCGGGACGACAGCCGCTGTAGAGTAGCCTAGTCATGTACATAAACAGAGATAAGTAGCTCCGGCTATAATGTTATTCCACAAGACGTTGCAGTTTTGTTTATTAAAGGTTTAGTTCACCCAAAAATGAATATTCTGTCTTTAATTACGCACCCTCATGTCATTCCAAACCCGTAAGACTCCCGTTCATCTTCGGAACACAAATTAAGATCTTTTTGATGAAATCTGAGAGCTTTCTGTTCCTCCATTGACAGCTACGCAACTACCACTTTCAAGTCGCAGAAAGGTACTAAAGACATCATAAAAGTAGTAAAGACATCATAAAATTAATCCATGTGACTACAGTGGTTTAACCTAAATTTTATGAAGCGTTGCAACTTAAGTGCTTTTTTGTGCAAAAAAACATAATTTACCGCTTTATTTACAAAATATTAATCTTCTACTCAGGTTCACGAGAGCACCACGGCACATGCGTGATGTTGCGTGAAGACGCGTTGGAGATTTTGCTTTCTAAAAAACATTGTAGAGCTTTATAAAATTGAGGTTGAACCACTGGAGTCACGTGGATTACTTTTATGATGTCTTTAGTACCTTTCTGGGGCTTGAAAGTGGTAGTTGCGTAGACTGTCAATGGAGGGACAGAAAGCTCTCAGATTTCCTCAAAAAGATCTTCTTTGCGAAGATGAGCGAAAGTCTTACGGGTTTGGAGTGACATGAGGGTGAGTACCCAAAAATGAAAATTCTGTCATTAATTTAAACTATAAAGTTTAACCACTAGAGTGCCAAAAGTTACACAGTGTACCTTTATATCACTTTGGTGTATTATATTTTGTACAGTGTTGAAGTTCCCACAAAGATGAGAGTGGAGCGCTGGTCCTTTAGCTTCTACGAGTTGCTCAATGACCCACGGGGCCGTGCAGACTTCAAGATTTTCCTAAAGAAGGAATTCAGTGGTTTGTGAATATTTAATTAATGCTTTGACTAATAGTTGGTATAAAGAAAAAAATGTCTATTGTGATCATTATCTATCATATCTGTCAAACAAATGATTTAGACCACTTTTGTGAACTGGATCAACTGAGACATCAGACTCAAAAGAACACCTTTGAGGATTACTTTTATGGTGTCATTTTTGTATTATTTATGTACGATTATAGTATTTATTAATATTTCGAATTAGCTTTTATTTGTATATTTTAGTTGTCATTTTAATTTGAGTCATTTTGTATATTTTAGTTGTCATTTTAATTTTAGTCATTTTGTTATGTGCTTTTGTCATTCTATTATTATTACTTTTAATTCTATTTTAGTTTTCATTTATATCTATTTGGATTTTTTGAGTAATTTAAGCACTCATTTTATTTCAGTTGCATTTAAAAATTTTGTTTAAATTTTTAAGTTTATGTAATAGTTATATTTTATTTTATTTCAGCTTTATGTCATTTAACATAAACGATTTTAATAGTTTGACAGTTCCAGTGCTTATTTACTTGCATTATATATCATTATAATTTATATGTTTGTGAAACAAAATGAGGGTAAGTAACAGAATTTCCATTTTTTTAGGCAAACTATTTATATCAGTAATTGGCTATGCCATTGGCTATGGCTACTGGGGTGGTGATGGCGCAGTGGATAAGACACATGCCTTTGGTGTGAGAGACCCGGGTTCGAATCCACTGTGAGACACCAATGTGTCCCTGAGCAAGACACTTAACCCCTAGTTGCTCCAGAGGCGTGCGACCTTTGAAATATATATAGCAATTGTAAGTCGCTTTGGATAAAAGCGTCAGCTAAATGAATAAATGTAAAAATGTAAATGTAAATGTTTTTCTTCTTTTCATTTTCACTGCAGGTGAGAATCTGGCTTTCTGGGAAGCCGCTGAGGAGTTGAAATGGGGCACAGGAGCTTCTATGTCAGAAAAAGCAGAACACATTTTCAAGTCAGATACACATTATTTTTGCACATTATTGCTTTACATGTATTTTTCATGTCAGGCCTCCATTTCTCAGCATCTGATTTTTTTATATAGAACCTTTTTGGCCCCAGGAGCACCACGCTGGATCAATATTGATGGCAGGACAATGGGTATTACAGTAAAGGGCCTGGAGCATCCTCACCGATATGTACTGGATGGTGCTCAGACCCACATCTTCATGCTGATGAAAAAGGTGGACACTTGCATTCTGTATGCTTTGTAATAGAGATGAAATGGTATGAAATTTCATAGTGCGATTATAGTGACAAAAATAATCACGTTATCAATATCACCACGGTAGTGATAAAATGTGCTGGAAATGTTAAAAAAGTACTGATACACACACTAACAATCATTTGACCAAATTTTATATTGAAAACCAACAAACAATAAATAAAAAAACAGCAGCACTGTGCAATTTTTGGTTTAAAAAATAATTATTAAACCACATTAACCATGATGGCCAGACTTTAAATGAACAAATAAATGTTGGTTGGGTGACTTATGACATAACAGATTATTTACTAACATGATCTACATGTTCAAATTAAGTTGACAAAAAAGTTTTATAAAATGAGAAACCTCGCACTTTAGCCTTTAAACCATTTTTAAGAAAAGGGATGAGTAAAATGACAAATGATTAGGTATTTTATTTGCTCTGTGAATAATTCTAGATACCGTATTATCCAAATTGTTTAGATTTTTAGAATGCACATTAGCTTATTTTTCCTCAACTGGTTAAAATTTAAAACAATGCATGAAATATCTGCATTGGTTTGAACAAAAGCGGTAGACAGGATGAATAAAAATGAAAATCCACTCTCTGACAGTAGGTGGCACTTATGGAACAGCAGAAATAGAGCTGCTGTTTCCCTGGAATGGCTGTAGTGTACACAAAGCACAACACTTGGTTGTAAAGGTTGTCCACTTTGCTCCATTCCAATGGTTTCGAAAGGGCTTTATAAATAAGAGTTGAGTTGTCTTCCGTCATGTTTTCACACAAAACGAAACCTACGCTGGATGCTGCGTCTGTGTGAGACTTGCTAACTTAAAGTACAACTTAAAGTTTCACAGTAAATCACCAAATTAATGTAGAAACACAGTAGCCTATATTTTAAATACTTGTTTAAGGGCATCTTGAATGAAGGCCAGTATCACTGATACTAATAGAGCTACTGATGCCTCAATGCAATTGTTTTCTTTTTTCAATTTTAAACATTAATTATAGCTATTCAACATTACAGTGTAATTGAAAGCTATCAATTTTTTTAACATTTGTTAGGCTTTAGCAGCTTTTAATTTAAGTGAACTTAAACCAATCCTCACATAAACCCATAATAATGTACCTGTGCCCTGTGAAATATACAGAAACTGAATAAAGTTATCAAACAGTTTACACTGCATAAATTATTAATTAAATATACTCTGCTGTGCCCGTTCTTGTCGCTATTGCTAGGCTCTCCAAAATTGCCTACCCTACCTTTAACGCTGTACAGTATTGATCGCAAGTCTCTTCAAATCGCGGTAGGCCTATGGTTTGATGATAATTAAAAATGAAACGGTAATGCTAACTGTCAAGATTTTATCATGGTTTATCATCAAACTGGTTTATCATGGTTTATCATCAAACATTTTTACTTTCGAATAAATTTGTTTAAAAAAAAAGCTGCACACAGGACATTTCTGAACTCTGTATTTGTCATTTAGGATACCTTTTATCGCTACCTGAAGTCACCAGTTTATAAGGAAATACAGAAAAAGGCCATTTCACCAGTACCACACAGTTTCACGTAAGTCAGTTTGTTTTGTGTGTATATGCGTTTTCACCCTTAATTCATCCTCTTCAGCTAGTAAGTTTCGCAACTGATTGTCTTTATTGCAATTTCGACACACACAACTATTCACCAGTCATTTCAGGAATATAAAACATGTCACCAAACCAGCAGTATTTTGCCATAAAAAGACCTGTTCTCCTCCATTTAGTGATACCCAGCTGCAGCAAAACACCAGGAGCCGCAGGCCGAGCATCAGCCCCATCATCACCTGGCAGAAGGAGCAGGAAGAGAAAGCGAAGGCAGAAGCTGCAGCTGGACCCGTAGACATAAAAAAACTGATGGCCAGCAAACTAGATCGCAAATAGAAAGAGACAAAGATACATGCTGGGAAATGCTTTACTTAATAATCTGACTAATTAAAAGAGATCCCTAAAATGTTTCTTGATTTTTTTTGGGTGCTTTACATGTACATATCGATACAAAGTCTCACATCGATCTAAACTTAAACTTCTTGCATTAAATTTGCTGAACACATAATTGCTACCAAATATATAAACATAACAGTAAAACATGACAGCAGTGTACGTATCACTGCCGAATAGCTAGTTTTAATCATTTGTATTGCTGCATCCAAATATGTTTTTGTAGCTGGCTAAATTCTGTAACAAAATGACATATTCTCGGGTTAAATTATACACTTTTTACACAGGGATTTTTCATCCAACACAAAGATTGCATTACCTTCAATTGCTGTTCATATAGCAGTTTCCCATTATCGTGTGAACATATTTTGCATGTGTGCAGTAGTTCATGGCGATACCTGTATCTCTTACTGTAAAACAATAAAAGACAGTGTGTTCATTGGTGCAGTATTGTATGGTGGTTGTAACAGTGCTTGCAGTGTTGGAGAAGCTTACATTTCTTATTTTAAATGAATAATTAAAAAGCTACATACAAAATCCCTTTTATAAAAATTTCAAACCATTACTTAAAAAGTAACAAAAATTCCCATTTAACTTTTTCTTACGTTAACCAACAATTTTTTAAATTAAAAATACACAAGCAAAATCTTAATAAGGGTAACTAACTGAGGATATAGAGCTAAACTATACATTTACACCTACATTTATACTATATTGTGCTTCTGATTCTCTTAACATATTCAATTAGAATAAAATAATTAAAAGCCACTAAATAATAGATAATGTGCTTGATAAATACAAAGTAATGTTCATTTAATCTTTCCCTTTTTATTAATGCTTTGCATTGAAATTTGTCTTTATATTATGTGATTTTGAAAGAATAAGCAATACAGGACACAGTTGTTACATTTCCAAATGTATTTTAAATAGTATTTTACATAGTGTTGTACGCGGTTAAAAAAACAAAAACTTTATAAAAGTTTATTTGGCCATGCCAGAAAGCCAGCCTAATTTAAAGAGAGAAGGGGCTGCGGACTCCTCTTCTTGATCTGCTAACTGCCTGAAGAGATTTCCTGGCCGGAAACTGTCATGTGGAGCAGAAGCAGAGGAGGGAGCCACCTAAAAAAAAAATATATAGAAATACATTAATTGCCGTAAAAATGGATTTGCATCTCATAGCAGGTACAGAGCTTTATATAGTTTTTCACAGTTAGAGCCAAAAACTGTCACCACAAGCAGAAGATTTAGCAGGTTTAAAGCCAGTGGAGAAATCTGTAACTACATGATGCTTGTTTGCTTATGATACAGAAGTATTAAACTCAGGTGCTCAATATATCAGTTGCATTTGATTGCTGCTATGCCACGTGTTTCATTCACAAAGCATATCAGCTGTTGCAATCAGAGTGAATCAAGTTCTAGTCAAGTAAATCCAAAACTATGCACTGCAAGCTCACTGCAAAAAAATCTAGTAGCACCACGCAATATGACGTCACCTTTCGCCTTGAGATCCAGCAGCTCTTCTGCTAGGCCACGTAAAACTGAGAGCATTTGTAGAAAGTGGCTCATTTGCAAAGGCATGATAACATAAAACACCAACTCAAGTCTTTTTTCAATAAAAATCAAAAAGCACGTTTCTTTTAAACATACCAGAAGAGGTATTTTACATAACAAATGCTTAACCAACCTACCAGTGATCTAGTGACATCTACTCCACGTGTGGCTGAATTAGTCTTTCGAGAGTTTGTCATACTCAGTGGCAGCAAACCAAACCTTGAGGGGGGGGGGGAGATGTATAATTATATTATTAAATATACCAAATTAAATATTTTAAAATATAATGAATTAAAAACTAAATGAATGGATGAAATTATTACATTTCGCAAAAATAATTGAATTATAATTAATTAAAATATAATAAAAAACAAAGTATAAATGACAAATTCAATTTGAAAAATATTTTTATTTGCAAAAAGTATAATTTTACTTATCTAAATGCATATATGAAGTTTGCAACATAAAATGTATATTTTTATTATCTTGTACAATAATGAAGCACGCAGCATGACAGCAATTAACTAGCCATAAATATAAATAACAATGAGTTAAACAGTGTGAAGGGCAAGACAAGAGCTTTATACTCACCGGATCTGGCTGCTAGCCAAAGGAAGGATGTTGTATGGTTCCTGAGAGTTGATATTGTTGGTCCTAGAGGTAAACTGCTTCTCTGTGCCAGTCAACAATCCTAAAAGCACCTAAAAACAACAACAGACAAAACACTGTTCAATACAAAAAAGACAACAAACATAATGCCAATCTTAATCACATAAGAACAGGCCAATTTAAATTAAAACAGGGTTAGTGGGAGATAAATGGCAATGCTTACAGAAGTCCTTTGTGAGAGTCGGTTCAGGTTGCTGTTCAGATGTGGAGTGAAAACATCCAGGTCAAATGGATCAATGTGACTTTCCAGGGAGTCACAGACCTGCTGGATCCTTTAACAAACAGCAAGAATGAAGGAAAAGTGTAAGAGGTCTGCCGTTCAGGCATAAGCTATTCTTGGTGTAATCGGTTGTGCTTTGTTTTAAAGTTGGAAGGTCAAGTCACGCTATGATTGTGTTTTTATGACAGAACATTGCTGTTACTTCCTACTGAAAACTTGTGCCCATCCGCAGCTTGTGAAGAGGTTACCTTGGGTCTTGGTGAGAGCGGGAACTCCTACCCTCTTCAAGACGGGACCCTAGAGTGGCACTGAGATACCGAAGGTCAAACAACAGCTGCAAAGCTCTGTTCTGGGTCATGGGGAGGCCTGCATCCTAGAGTGAGACAGGGAGGAAAGAACGGCATGAGACAGAACAACAAACATTTGGTTTTTGAAATTATTCCATTACAACAGTGACTAAAGAGCAAGAATGGAAGAATAAGAGAGAGATTTAATCGATCGTCTCACCTTGCTCTGTGTGTTCTGAGTGAGTCTTTCATACTCACTCACCACCTGGTCTAGACAACTCCGCAAGATGTCCAACAGAGTGACCTTTGGTAACGCGTGACCTCCAACCCTATTGACCTCAAGGCATAAATGGAAGAGTAATGACTGAACATACCATGATGGCTGTAGAGAGAGAGAGAGAGAAAAGGGAAAACAATTATTTTACAATTAATATAAAGACATCCTTTCTATTCCATAAAACACTGTGCAAAATACATAATCCAGGGGGCCACAAGGGGGTGCTAGGGAGTCCGCAAAAAATAGTATAATGCAAGTATTATACAAAATGTAGGACTTTGTGAAATAATTAAACAAATAAATAAATATGCACTTATGTGCAAGAATAGTTTGTATTTATGTCTTTCATAATAAGTATTGTATTTGTTTATCTTTCATTAGATGGGTTGCTATACATGAAAAAAATATAAGTGACTTTTTTTAAGGAGGTGGTCCCTTAAAAGGGGATCATCATATTTGAGATTTGGCACTGAAAAGTTTGAAAACTCAGTATACATTAAGGTTTAAGAAATTGTGTAGCCCACATTAGGTCTCCTTAATGTATATATTAAAGTATTCATGTTAATAATAATAATATTAATAAAAGGAGAAATGTAGCTGTTACCTGCACAGGAAGGCGTATTTTGGACATTATACTGTTGCCTGACTCTGTTTCTTCCGGTATTTCAAGTTCCTCCCAATTAGTTGCAGTACCCAGGATGGATCCAGCAGTTCCTGCATGGAGAGTTGCAGCAAAGCTACCCACAAGTGCCTGAAATGCATTTTTAATTATTAAATTTTATTGAAGAATATAAGCAATTTAAAAGTTAAAAGACATCTGCCTTAAATATGTACTCGGCATAAAAATGTTATTATCAAGCATTATCAAGCTGGCGAATGAAGTCTGTTGATTTCCTGTTCTCAGAATGTTTCGTATTGTCTTCATAATCTTACCCTGGTGAGTGCCGAGCTCCAGATCCCATAGGCCTCCATGCTGCAGGAAAGAAGTTCCTCTTTCAGACAGCTCCACTTAGCCTGAGCTGGGCTGAAGTCCGCTGCCTTGGCTGTGCCTTTTCCCAACTTCTTGCCCTGTCGTGGGGTGCCTCTGCTCACCGGGTCCATGCCTCCCTGCTTTCCCAGGATGCACAGTTTCAGACTAGGACACAGTTCCCCCATTGACTGGCATAGTCTGGCCATGAAGAGCACTGAACTTAACTGGCTGGGGCTTCTGGTCTGATCACGGGCATTAGTGAGCTCAGCACGAACGCTGGCAAGGACATCCCTCACACATGCCAGGCAGTGCTCCCTAAGAATGTCCTCCACTGCTCCAGCATCCATAAAGCGGTTGATTGGAGAGCTAGTCGTCACCGGGACCGTCTTTGAAGGCTCCTTGCCATTTTCCCCCGAGGGCAAGTAGTGCTGTAGATCATCTAGTTTGGCTTTGAGCTTGGAGTCCAGGGAGGAGCAGAAGGTCTGAACGCAGGGGGTGAGGGCCTGGGTCTTCATGGACAGGCCGCTCTTCTGCTGTGAGCTGCGTTGTGCTACACTCACCCAGGCTGTGTCGCTGAGCAGGTCGCCTTGAGACTCGGACCACAAGAAAGCTGCAACGTCACTCTCATACTGCGCCCCGCGACTGAAAGTCCCAGCTGTGGCTTGACCCTGCAGATCCCGCAGGGCTGAAGACAAGAACTGTCTGGAGCTGCTGGAGATCCCTTCTGTACCCTCCTGCGTGATCGCCTAGAGAGATCAAGGGTACATAAGTGAAGGAGGAGACGGGTTACCTGTATACCGTAAAACTTCAAATAATAGCCGAGTCCAAAATAGACGCCTGTCTCTTTTACACGCCTGGTGTGGCTGCAGGTTTGGGTAAATAAAGGCCCGTCTCAAATAGAGGCCGGGTCTGTTTTTTGGTTTCGGGTAGTATTTAATCTAATAAAACCCGTCAGATCGTCCGCTTTTTGGTGGCCGCCAAAGGAAATTTTTGTCCCGCCAAAGTCTTTTTTGATCGGTGAGTGATGTAGAATAAAATGACTGCTGCGCTTGACAGGGCGCGTAACGAGCAGAGAGAGAGAGCGCCCCGGCCGCGCGCGCGCACTCTCACGTCTTCAAACAACACGAGCGATGTCTTGCTCTCTCTCCCTCGCGCATATTATTCAAAATCAATTGACACGATAGTAAAAGGTCAGAAGGCCGCAGTTTCACGTGGAGCATTTGGATATTTTTAGAGATTAGAGACTCTAGGCGTACACTCAATGAACAACATCTCAACACTAAATTATAAAGGCCAGTCTCATATAGACGCCTGTCTCAAATACAAGCCGGTGCAGTTCGATGATTTGGGAAAATAAAAGCCCGGGCTATTATTTGAAGTTTTACGGTATATAAACTCAAGGTTTAGAGAATTAACTGACATCCCACCTTGGATGACAAGGCATGGTATTAACATTCAATCTCAGGTGATTCGATCACAAGAAGACAGCGGTAATTACAGGTGTAAAGGGGTTCCAAAACATGTATATTAAAGGTGCAGTGTGTAAATTTTAGCGGCATCTAGTGGTGAGGTTACGAATTGCAACGAACAGAAGTTACGGTGGCTGACAGGAAAAGATGTCATCGTTTGAGACAGCAGAGAGTAGCCAGTTAAGCAATGAGGTTTCTTTACAAAGATAAAATAAGAAATTATGTTTACTTAATTATTCAGTAAAACGAAATGTTATTGCGAATATTATTGTTACTTGTTCATCATTGTGTCAGTGTTTTATTCGCTGACTTTAGCTTGTTTCTTTGCACGAAGAACAACAGTGACGAAACGCGTTTGTCCATTTAGGGCTACTGTAGAAACATGACAGCGGAAAATGGCGACTTAACATGTTAGGGGACACGCGGTGTATGTAGATAGAAATGGCTCATTCTAATGTAATAAAAACATAATGGTTCATTATGTAATGTCTTTATACACCACTGAAAACATAGTTATGTATATGATATTGCATTTCTGTCAACAGATCCTCCTGAATATTACACAGTGCACCTTTAATATATATTTTTTATAAGATATATATTACATCTTCACATTATTTTACGTTGCATACACTACAGTTCAAAACTCTTTGAGGTCAATCAGATTTTTTTAAAGAAATAAATATTACTCAGTAAGTACACTTTAAATTGACCAAAAATGAAAGTAAAGACTTTTTCACAGTTACAAAAGATTTCTATTTAAAATAAATGCTGTTTCTTCTATTCATTAAATGTATTACGATTTTCACAAAACTATTAAGCAGCGCAATTGTTTTAAGCGTTAATAATAATAATAATAATAATAATAACAAATGCTTCTTGAGCAGCAAATCATCATATTAGAATGATTTCTGAAGGATCACGTAAGACTGGATAAGACTGGAGTAATGATGCTGATAATTCAGCATTGACATCACAGGAATAAATTACATTTTAAAATATTGTCAAATAGAAAACAGTTATTTTAAATTGTAATAATTTTTCCACAATATTATTTTTTACTGTATTTTTTATCAAATAAATGCAGCCTTGGTGAGCATACAAAAAACTTCTTTCAAAAACATAAAAAAAATCGTACTGACCCCAAAATTTTAACGCTAGTGTACATAAATACAATACTAAAACTATTATACAATTACTATAATAATATTGTAATATTTTATACAATTTATACACAATATATGGAGCATATAATCATGAATGTATCTTTAGCATTTAATTTGGACATTGGGAAAGATTAGAGCAACAGTTCTAACAATTAGAGCAACAGTCTTTCAAATGTTCATGTTTTTCTGTGTGCCTTATTAACATGTAGTACCATAATGACATGGTGAATTATGTATATAGTCAGATACCCTTCTCTTGAAATCTATTCACTGGTAGTTAGAATGGCAAACTTACTCACCTGAATACCTGCATGGGATCACCCAATAGAGGTAAACTGCAGGTGTAAACATCTATCAGACCAGTTAAACTGGTTAAATCAGTTATGAGTACCTGAAGTCTCTGCAGGAAAAGCTGCTGCAAAAGGTCATCCCACAAGGCCAGAGGTCGTTCGAGGAGGGACTGACACACAGTACTCCAGTGTTGACTGATGGACTCGCTGCTGAGCAGTTCCCACACGGCATCTCGAATCGCAGCCAGACCCTTTAGACTTTTCACGTAGACCAGAAGGCTGCTGACTCCGCTGCGGATATCCTCCTTACAGCTATTACAAGAAAATTGAGCGTATAAAACAAATCATTTGAGAAACGTAAATGAACATATGTAGGAGGGACATACGTATCGATCCACTGCTGCAGCGTGTCTCTGAGCTGCTCCCTCTGTATAGGCTGCGCTAGTGTCCGCAGGACAGGCTGGAAGTTCATCACTGAAGGGGGAAGGTATTTAAACCAGCTTCCTGTGCTCATCTCCTTGTCCAGAACCTTCTTATCTTTCCCTGGATTTCACAGAACATCACAAAGGATCTTTTAGGCAAGTTATTTAGACTAAGACACATAATGTAAAAGAACAAAGTGTCATGCTGGTTCGCACAGTGACCCTCGGGGTCATAAATTAACTTTTCCATTAAAGAGGCCACTTGTAATTGATTTCCAAGGACATTTGTTACCTTTATAAGGGTGTTTTTGATTAACTTAAATGTATCCGTGTTGACTTTTATGTCAGATACTTAGGCCTGGTTTCACAGACAGGGCTTAGATTAAACCAGGATTAGGCCTTAGTTCAATTAGGACATTTAATTAGCTTTTATAAAGTGCCTTAGAAAAAAACAATGGCACTTACTGACATATTTGAAGATATGCCAGTGCAAGTTGCTTTCAGTTAAAACAGCTCAAACATGCATTTTAGTCTGGGACTAATTTAAACCTGGTCTGTGAAACCGGGGGATAAAGTTAACCAAATACTTCAAGCAGAATACTATAGATAGACTGTTACCATTTATGTTTATTTGTGCAAACTGTGTAAGGCTGCTCAAAGATGGCACTTAAGTATTTACATAAATTGCCTAAATAAAGTATCATTTAGAAAATCAAGACTTTATATTGGTTATTTTGGTAGCATGAAAAACAAACGGTTATTAAAATTGGCAACAAATTAAATACATAACGTGAGCAAAGAACATCCCCACTATGAGTACTAGTGTGAGTTCTGCACGATCACAAAAGCTCCCGTTATGATCACTTAAACATCTACACTGTGAAATGCATCTCTAAATTACATCGTATCTGCACTTTGTTATTTATGATGGTAGCAGGATTTGCAAGAATTCAGAATTCAGTCAGTGAGCAAGCGCACTGAACAAAACTCCTTATCTAAGACCAGTCTAAACACCTTTAATTGGCCACTGCATTCATTCATAAGCTAGAGCAGAACAGAAACGTGTGATTGGTTATAATGGTCAATGCAAAAAAATGTGTAAAAAGAAAACTGATGCAACGTGAGCAGATCTTATTTTAATGCCGCAATCAACACTTTTCATTAATTTTCACATTTCACTTTAACCAAGACCGCTGTAATAGATTTAGCTTATTGTGCAGGGACATTTTTTACCCCCTTATCTTGAATTTGGGGGGTATTTTAGCTTCTATTGGTGGCATTTTTGCCCCCACTCATTTCTGACCCCTTAAGCATCCCAACATAATCGTAAAATCAAAAACTCACCAGAGGATGTGTTGGAGGTCACATTCTCCAAGGTAGTAAAAAGCAGGCCACAGCCCAAACCGGTATCGGACACTTGGCCCTCCGGAGGCACATAAAACACAGCGTACGCCTGATACAGAGTGGTGACCAGCAGCTCCACCAAAGAACAAACCTGTGCTTTAACACCAGCACCTAAGAGAGGGACAGCAGCATCACATCTGTATAAAGAACAACCATGTGCAAATGTAATGATATATTCTAATCAACCTAATAAAAGAGAACAAGCTTAACTAATTCATAAGCCAAAAGGTTATTCACCATGCTGGGGCTGATTGAGCAGTTGCTGAATGGATGCTTTCCTAGCCAGTAGGAAATCAGCAAGAGCCTGTCGAGGGGAGCTGTCCTCCAGGAGCATGGTGGACACCAGCGCTTCAGCGATCGCTTGATCAGACACCGCCCTGCCCCGCAGCACAGACTTACTGTCCAATAAGATTGTAGACCTACAAATAAAAGGCAGCTAGCTTTAGGTAAGCGCAATAAACTAAACCAAAAGATGCATCTAAAAAGCATTTTGACAGCCTATAATGTAGTACAGTGTACCTGAAATGACCTGCAGCTGCAACCTGACGCACCAGGATGGGGAAGCGAGAGAGGACGGGGCTGTATTGATGCCCTCCGCCCTCCAAGTGTAGCTGGCTGTGAAGGTGACAGCACAGCAGGTAGAGCTGTGTGGCCTGCAGGTACTGCGAGGACTCCATTGCGCTCCAGACCCGCTCAGGGATTTCCAGAAGGAGCTTTATCTGTGACGCCATCGTATAGAATTTTTCCTGGGACTGTTTCTGACCCTGCCAGAAATAAAAATACATCTAATGAGCATTTAACAAGTGAGCTCTCACTTTGGGATTTATTGTGTATTGATAGAAACTGGGGTTATGTCTTTTTTTCGATGAAAGACTGAAAACTATTGCCACAACTGTCAAAAATAAAATCTAACAGTGTTAACTTAATACATATCACTTGGATATTGTGTCAACACTGTAAGATTTTATTTTTGACAGTTGTGGCAATTAAATAGGGTTTTCATTATTTCACCTTAGAGCTATATTTGCCAACATTTATGACAAATATGTGACATATTGAATTTGTATCTAACGGTGACCCATATCGATTGACTAAAAAGGGAAAGCAGCACCCAAACATAAGGGAATATCTCTGACGAAGCTGAATAAATTAAGTCAGAATAAATAATACAAAAACTCGGTGTTTGTTTTGTCCCCGTACTCCAGAATGAGAGCTTTACCTCTGCTTTGCCGCTGGACTGAGGGGCGTGTTTCGCCTGCTTCAGTTTGTGACAGTACCGGTACATGTCCTGGATGGACTGAACGACACTTTCCGAGCACTGTCTCATCTCACCGATAGTGTCAGCAGCATCGATCAAATCCCGGTAACGTTCACCGACCATCTGTCGAAGTTCCTCCTTTTTATGCTCTATCTCTCCGCGCACTTTCCTCTCGATTGCACGAATCTCATCCGTACCGTACCGTTCAAATAAGACGGTGGGGTCTTTAATTTCTGAAACCCGAAGAGACTGGGCCGGTACCGAAGCCATCTCTTTAAAACTGAGCAGATAACTGCAGAAATAAAACCCGGAAGCACCAAGAGCTCTCCTTCCACGTAAACAAAGGGTCAGAGGTCATTATTAAGTGAGACAGCGACCCCCTTAGTGGATGTTTGGTACTACAACATACGTGTTGTTTTCGACACAGACAGACACACACACACACACACACACACACACATTATATAAAATATATAAATAAATAGAAATATAATAAATAAATAGAAAAATCACCATTCAGGTAGAATATATAACAAACCCAGGGGAATGCACGATAGAAAATTTAATTAGATGTTACAAAAAAATCCCACAATGTGCGTTTTAAGGGCTTTTGCTGGAGGTAGAGTGGTGTATTATTGGTTTATGTTAAAGGCCACTGATTTGTCGCTAGATCCATGTAGTTTTGTACAAGCATCGCACTTCCGCAAAATCATTTCAGAGGCTGAACAGTCTTTATGAGCAGCACAGTGACTATGTGACAGACAGGTGTAGCGCCGTAACCCGGAAACACGACAGAGCAAAACAACAGGTGAGTTAGTGATCGAGAATCGTTCTATTAAGACTATTTATGAAAATGGAAATAAGCTAATTAGGACGATTATAAGTTATTTTAGATTATATACGATTACTCTACCCGAGGTTGGAGTGCGATCTTTGATTTTCATAATATTGGTAATTGTAATATTAATTGCCTACTTTAAAAGCGAACGATAAAACATTTAAGGATTAATAAAAGTGTTAAGAGAATGAATTTGAGCTAAATCTGTCGCTTTTAACTGAGTAAACGTCTGAATGTGTTAAACAATGGCGTGACTAAAGCATGTCATTTTCTCTTTTAGTTTGTAATGTCTTAATTCACAATACACTCTTCTAAAGTTTAGAATATAGTTTATATTCTCGTTCTGGTTAATCTAATTTCTTTTGTACGAAAGACTGCAGAAAACAGCTTCCTGTTTATTCAGGATGTCATTTGAGTACATTTGTGTATTGAACAGGTTGGTTTAGTTCATGGGCATCAGGGTTTTATTTTCTTAGTTTCTGTTTTCAAAATTTATGGCAACAGCAATTAATATCATTCCCTCCATTTAGGAATCTTCGTACTGAAGTCATGGACAAGAACATTCAACAGGATTTTGAGAACCAGTTCAATGATGTGGTCTCAAGACTACAGTCAAAGAAGATGTTTCAGTCAGATTGGGACATTGTCTCCTTTGCAGTTTTCTTCATCTTTATAGGCAGGTTAAATTAAGTTAAAAAAAGTGAAACGATGATACATAATTAAGAATTATTAACAAAATGTTAAATGTTCATAGGCATGGTCCTTTTGCTGGTTCTTTTGGTTCTCATCCGCTGCTGTTGTTGCTGCTGCTGCGATGAGAAGGTCAGATTTCTACTGGTGTAATCTCACAGATAACGTATCTATAGATTCATGAAACAATACATGTCATGACAATTGTGGTAACAGCTACTGTTTCCACATTAAAGCCAAGAAGACAGAAGGTGGGCATCGACAATATGGGAATGGAGCCATGATTTTCCAGAAATGATGGGAACCACTACATTCAAATCATTCACAAAATAACAATTATGTGAATAGCTTTTTATATCACTTATGCCACCTAATCATTATTTATACTTGGAAAAGGTAAATTTATAGAGGAAGAAAATATTTTAGGTAGATGCTTCCTTGTAAGGGGTGATAAAAGCCCAAACCTTTCCCAACTGTGTAAAAATGCTATTAATATGTAACCAGGACATCACATGACTGAAGTTGCGTTTGTCCATTACAGATTCCTGATCCACTTTCTAGCTAAACACATTATTGAAGCACTTTATTGCAACATTCCTGGATGAAAAGAATGCAGGCCCTTAACAGCCTTCATTGACATTTTCTTGTTTATAAAGATCTTTTAATCAGAAACCTGGCTGTTACTAGTTATCCCAGATATCCCAGCCACTCAGCCAACAAGTTTTTAGTGAATTTGTTTAGTCTTGACTTTAGTCACACTTTCTGAAAATATATAAAAATTAAAATGGTTTACCATACTGCTAAAAGCTTTTAGAAGAGGCAAACAGATTAAGAAATGTATTTATGGAAACTAACCAGGAAAAATTAGAATGAATGCTTTTTTTTTTTGTACCACCTTATAAAACTAAAACTAACCCTACCTAACCAAAAATAAATCTATTTAAAAGATTAATTTCAGTGAAATTCAATGGCATTGAGCAAATAAAATGTTAATTTGCCTGTATACTAAGTACTTTTAGACAATAGCATTGGTCAGTTAATTCAATCTAAAACATTTGAGAACTGGGACTGGTAGTGTTCATAAAGTATGTTTATTGCACAGAACATTACATATTAAGCGTGAAATATACATTAAAATAGCTTAGGTTTAAATTGTCATGCATGAAATCAATTAGGACTCAAATTAAGTGCATTTAACATGAAATAAATAAAAATGTGGCAATAAATAAACAAGGCTTACAGTTGAGTAAATTAACTACCAACACAGATAAACCCTTTCTGTAACAATCACAAACCCTGAACATTATCAGATAAATATCTTAATCATAGAATGATGGTTATTAGATATCCTCAGGAATGCGTGAAGTTTTAATGGAATATGAAGCCCTGACATCTTTCAACGTTATCTGTCATTTAGTGTTAATATAATCATTCTACAGTTGAGTCACAGTGGCAAATATACTGTTGGTCATTTATGCACATTTATAAGCATATGATAATGGTCTCAATGCTATTTACTTTGCTGCATTGATGATAGTCCCTGGTATTAGATGAATAATGTTCAAGTGTTAAACTTACAAGCCCCTGGATTAAAAGTAATAAACACTGGTAAAATGAGTTTGAAGGGATCTCTCAACAAATGAACTGGAAAATTTTCACAGGCTTTGTGACAAATAAGAACAAAAGCATTGTGTATTATCTAAACCTAAACACATTAGATGAGGTAAGCTTCAATATAGGCAAGATTACTGACAAATAGTCAACACTGACAATGACAAATACTGCATTAACACAAAAAACACATCACCGAAAACCTTCATCTGAAGAGCCTGTTTCAAATGAATGTATCCAGTCCATAAACTACGCAAACTATCTCTGCTGCAGTACACATACTGAACAAGAAGCACACACAATGAATACATCGGTCATATAGCAAATTCACAATAGATCATGGAACTTGTTCACAGAATTTTTTTTGTTCCTAGTGCATCCTAAAGCATAATAATTACATAATTTTCATTATCATTCACTCTAGAGTTTTGGTCAGATACTGTATAGCTTAAAACAGTCTGTAGTTCCAGAAACTAGAGAAGACAGAAATCTGCAAATAAAAGGAAAGAAATGAACATTAGATAATCTAAAGTATTGATTAGAGCATTCCATTCAGATCTGCTCTCATTGTGTCAAAACGTTTGCTTTGCTTTTTGCTATGGTTGAGCATTATAATCAATCTATCAACTTCAATGGTGAATTACAGGCCAATCATTAACAACCAGTGAGTTTTAACTGGACAGAGCCACATTTTACTCTACTGTTCAAAGTTTGGGGTCAGCAAGATTTTTTTAAAGCAATTAACACTGTTGTTCAGCAAGGATATTTTAAATTGATCAAATAGTTCAGTAAAAGACTTTGTTACAAAAGATTTCCTGCTGACAATTCAGTTGCACCATCACAGGAATAAAATTACATATATACATATACATATATATATATATATATATATATATATATATATATATATACACACACACACACATACACAGTTGTAATCAAAATTATTCAACCCCCCTGAATAGGATCCCTCACAACAGCACAAGTCTGACCAGGTGTTGTGTTTCTAATAAAGGGCTTCATTAGTTGCACCAGATGTGCTTGAGCTAGAACACAAAAAATACCTGAACTGGCTAAGTTTGTTGAGCATCACGTTTGACTGCACGTTAGAAATATGGCTAATGCCGAGGTCATACTGCACGATTTTCAAAGTAGTCGGGTCACTGTTCTTTTCACACTGCATGACTATATGGGGTAACATTCAGTTGCTGGTGTGTGCACACTGCACGATGGATCGGCAACAGGTTTCCCACCGCATGACTTAAAGGAAAGAATCGCCGACAACTTCTGTCTGGTCCACAAACTACATTTCACAACCAAACACGCGAGACGTGACAAAGAAATAACGCAAGATCACGCGGGTATGAGACCGAAATTGTTAATAAAAATGATAGCCTGCAAGAGGATTGCGATCCAAATTGTCTGTTCGCTGATTTGCAGCAAGAAGGAGGGAAAAAAAAAACAGATTATGCAGGAAGAAATGGTTGGGGAGACGAGGGGAGCAAGGATTGCGTGTTCTGCACAGAGAGTTGGGAGTTGAAAAATAAATAATTTTTCAATGTGCTGCTGTTGCTGCTGGTCAAGCAAATGTTTGTGTTTTGTTTCCGTTTGATATAATTGTAAATATATCTATTAAAATACTGATATTCTGGTCTATAATTCCTCCCCGAACATCCTGCTGTCCTGTTTCTTGCTCTCTCATTGGCTGTAGGTCATAGCCGTTTTCAGTCAGAACACATTCACACAGCAGGATTTTGAATCGCCGACAGGTCGAGAAATTTTGCATGCCAAATATCTCACAGGCGTCGGCGAATCTTTCAGATCGCGTCTTTGATCATTTACACTGCGTGATTATCATGTGAACGAGCACCGATTTTGGGCATTTGTCGCAATCTCACAAAACCTGTCGGTGAGAGAAAATCGGGCCTAAAATTGTTCAGTGTGAACTCGGCATATGTCAAAAGAATGGCATAAGAAAAAAAAGAACAGGTTTCAGCTTGTACAGTAAGACGCGTACTAAACGCATGCCAGAACTCCAAGACGTACACCAGTACTGATCCAAAAGCACAAGAAAAGTTGGCTCCAATTGGTTCAAAATTATGTAAATAAGCCACAGAAGTTTTGGGATTCTGTTCTGTGAAATAAAACTGGAACTTTTCGGCCCTATGGATCAGCGGTATGTCTGGATGAAGAAGAATAAAGCATATGCTGAAAAGAACACTGCCTACAGTTCAGCAGGGTGGTGCTCGGTGATGCTCTGGCGCTGCTTTGCAGCCTCTGGCACTGGAAACCTGCAGCGTGTGGAAGGCAAGATGGATTCATTGAAGTATAAGAAAATCTTAGGAGAAACCGTCATGCCGTCAGTGAGGAAGCTGAAGCTTGGGCGTCACTGGACCTTCCAAGAGGAAAATTATCCCAAGCATACCTCAAATTCCACTAAGGCTTGGTTGCAGAAGGAGTCCTGGAAGATCCTACAGTGGCCATCAGTGTCACCTGACTTGAACCCCATAGAAAAGCTTTGGTCTCAGCACGCAAGCCCAAGAATATTACTGAACTGGAGGCCATTGCTCATGAGGAATGGGCTAAGATTCCTCAGAAACGCTGCCAGAAGCTGGTGTGGTTATACATCTTGTTTGCAGCAGGTCATAACAGCAAAAGGGTGTTCTACTAAGTACTAAAGGTGCTTGCCAATGAAGGGGTTGAATAATTTTGAGACTGTAGAAGTCATTAAAAGTTGCATTTTTTTGTTGAATTTGGGGAAACCACTTGAAAAAAAAAACACTTAAAACATTTGTTGGGTTGAACCATTTAAATTTCTTTTGTTTGATTTGTTCAGTGCAAACAGCTGAAAGTCTGTACATTTTGCCAATAAACCTAAAGTGCTGTTTTTTAAATACACATTTTAAATTGTAATAATATTTCACAATATTACTGTTTTTACTGTATTTTTCTGACCCCAAACTTTCAAATGGTTTTGAATGTTTGACTTATGTTCACAGGTATGCTAACATGAAGAAATACCACCAGACACATTTCACTCAAAAACATGCTTGAAAATCATTGTTGGTCATTTTTAACTATCCCAGTATTTCTATATCAAAATTCCTAATCTTTAACAGTAACAGTAATAATAGCAAATGATAATATATCTATTAATATGATTATTTACTATTATTACCATTACTGTTAATCTTGATAGAATTACAAGGATCGTTAAAAATGTGATAACAATATCAGGGTAATTATCAACAATTATTATTTTTGCCATAATCGTTCAGCCCCAATTCTAAACTGCCGAGTGTCTCTGATAGCTATCTGATGTCATTCTGTTACCATGCCATAGGTTATGACAGTGACAGTGCAGGTGAGATTATATTTGTTCCCGTATCAACAGGCTACACCCACCTTATCTTTGAGCTGCTGACAGAGCTGCAGGGAAATGGTGAAAAACACCAGTGTGTCATTCAGCCACGGCACAACACACTCCACCTTATGGATGTGGCTCACCTCGAACTTGGTGTTGTTGTATTCGCTTGAGGAGAAAATAAAATAAAATAAAATGACGTAAAACCTTCATCAAACAGACTGTTTAAAAAGAGCAGAATGAGACATTATGATACTGTATGAGACTGACTGCTGGTGTTGCAGCATGAAAACAGGAAATGTGATAAGCACTTACAACATTGCTCCTGGATTATGCACTACTGAACTTCCTGCTGATTTGAAGTTCTAACAGAAAACAAAATGATTATGCATTTTAAAACAGACATTCATGTTAAGCATGACTGTAAAAGCCATGCAAACTAGTTGTTTTCATATTTAGTGCTTATTATGGCTTGATACCTTAGTACTGTTAGGCTGCAGCACATGTAGTTGATACACGGTCAGACACAGTTTACTGAGATTGATATAGAAGTTCACCATCACATCCCCAGGCATTGGAGGTGTGAACATTTTCTAGAAAGAACAGGAGAAATGTTCATAACAGCACATGGAGTATCTACATTTAAATTGTTGAAGATCCACATACGAACCATCAGGCCACTGGCTGCGAGCTCAGGAAGAGTCATGCTGGCCGGGGTCGTGAGTCTGTTACGGGCTCGGGTCAACTGAAGCATTATCGCATCCATGAGCTGAAACACAAATGATGCCAAGTGCAATCGTATACAATCGCATACAATACCAGTGAAAATGTTAAGACTGTTTGTAAGGAAAGAATGTTCCTATTCCTGAATAACCAGTAGCGCACAACACCTTCAAACTTACTCATGAGAAAGTTCAATTATGCAGATAAGAACCAAATTAAGGAGACCAGGGGCCGGATTCAAGAAATAAAATTCTCCTTAACTGCTATTTTCGTCTTTTTTAACTTAAGAATAAAGTTAAGAATATTTTGTTATCTCAAAAACATTTTTAGGTATAGCACCATATTTTTAGACAGGAATGAAAACAAGGCTGTGAGGGATTGAAGTACAGTGCATCAGTGGTTCATACTGTTGTTTAACAACATACCGATTGTTCAGCCGACGAAACGTCTTTTCGAAAAAGATTCAGTAGACATTTTTTTTTTTTTGGAAAGTTGTGAGTTATGAAAATTATGTGATCTAGGATCTTTATTTAGTGTGTGCCATTGTAAAGACTGTAGATTTTTGTGAATCCGGTTCCTGGACAACAATATGCTAAATTTAGTGACAATATGCAAATTCAACAGCTAGATGTTTTTACTTATGAAAAAACAAACCTTATTGACTTCAGCCCCAGTTTTAAAGTGATAACTCTCATCACGGCTGCTTAGTAACTGCAAGGCCTGATTCACATGGTTTCGGGCATCCTGGATCTGAGGAGAGGCAGAATGCGTTTTAACAGCTATTTTTATGAGAGAATAATATCAAACCAAGGGAGAAAGAAACATTACCTGCTGCAATTTCCACTGTTTATCATCTCGGAATGCAAAATGCATAACTTGACTGCTTTTAGCGACTTTGATATTAATATCCTGCAAAGTAAAAAAATTGGCCATTTTATATAATATCAATAATAATTGAGGTGAGATAATGAACTAAACTGCATTGCAAGTGTCTCTGCAATTCCACTGGTTGACATCAAGTTGATGTTTTGATGAATTTAGACTCATACATTTAAAAAACTCCAATTAATATACCAGAATCAAAACAGAGCCATTTCGGCTGAAAGCTGATTTCATTTCCATGATGTTGTTAAACATACAGCCTGAGTCAGAGCTTCCCCTTGTACCGTCAAGACTCCTTTAACCTGGTCCATCCTAATGAAATAAAAATAACAAAAGTATTTCTATACAGTGTTGTACACATCCCCATAAAACTGTAATCATACATTATTGTATTCTTTAAATTTAACATTAACCAAGCAGAGTGGACATATTTAATGGATCGTACGTTGAGCTGCCCAGAATGAAGTTCTCTTGTTTCAGTTGTCCTTCCAGACCTGGTGATGGCAATGAAAAACGCCTTGAAGCCTCCTTTGGGGGAAATCACACAAACACTTATTAATGCAATTTGTTTTGCACAATAATACAGAATTAATTTGTCTTAAGCTATTTGGTTGAAGATACCTTCAAAATGTCCTGCAGCTGTTTCAGCACCGCATGCACCTCTTCTTTCAGCAGCCAAGTAAATTCCTCCTCCTAGAAACACAACTTGCCTTAAAGACACCGCTCACTAAAAATGAAGATTCTGTCATCTTTTACTCACCCTCATTATGTATGACTTTCTTTCCTTTGTAGAACTCAAAAATAAAGATGTTAGGCAGAAAGATGGAGACTAAAACCCTCAGTCATCCTTCACTTTCATTGCATCTTTTTTTCTATACAGTGAAAGTCAATGGTGACCCAGGCTCCTATTCTGCCTAACATTTGTTTTAAGCAAAACAACAAAAGTTTTGTCATTTCTGAGCGAACTAGCCTATCTCTTTAATTCTGTTGCAAAATCGTTCGCTATGTTGCATTACTTTGAGATGATACAGTGGTCAGTAGTAGCACACCAACATCAATACATAACCTAAACAGAACAATGATGAGGCAGAACAAATCACTGTTTCGATTGTTTAACCATTCACACTGGGATGAATTTAAACGTGCCTCCAGCTGCGCTGGAAAATTGCATCAACAAGTTCGGTCTGCATCGTAAAGCACATATGCAACTGCATTGCACCTGAAATCTACAGCTGAATATATGGCTGTTCATAAAACCATAACGCCTTCGCATGTCTGTAATGCATCTGGTCCATGTATTTAAACACAAATTAATCTCTCACCAGCACAGTCCTCTCTGCTTGACTCGCGGCGGTCATTTTCGCTAATTCAGACATAGAAGATAGCTCTGTTCCGAGCATTACAATTCAATAAAGCTGTCCAAAATCTGTTAAAAATGACCTGAGCAGTCAGCTATTTAGTGTGACGGACTAGACGATCACACATAAACAATTAGGCTTTTGACACCGCCTCCTTCTCCCAAACTTCCGGTTTGTGTAACCTTGAAATCTTCCGGCTTGGGGAGGATTGGTTGGAGCCATTTCTTTTACTGTCTGTGGTTCTCAACTCCAGTCCTCGGGACCCACTGCTCTGCATATTGTGTATGTCTCCCTTATTTAACACACCTGATTCAGATCCTCTGGTCGGTAGGAAAGACTCTATGAACTGAACTGTGTCAGATAAGAGAGACATACAAAATGTGCAGTGCAGCCGTGCAGCGGGTCCCGAGGACTGGAGTTGAGATTGGAGCCTGGAGGATTTTCCATTTATTCAAAATCTACTTGAAAATTTATTTCTGTAAATTAAAAACAATAAATAATTACAATGTAATAGCATTGCAGTTTTTTCCACTTATTTTTACTGCATTTTTGTTTTGTTGATGATTCTAAATGGCGTGACACAAATTGTAGTTCGTAACGTAATCCATTACAGATTACACTCTGACTACTTTTTTTTAAATTAATTTTAGATTACTTTTTACCTTATCACATTGAATTGAACAAGATAATCTTGTACCATGTTGATATATACAAAGAAAAAGAAAATATTCCATCTTTGTTCCCAACAACATGAAGTGCATTAAACATACGTCATGTTTTCCCAAACTAGTGTTTGTGAAGAAACTGCATACATTTAAAATCAAAATAAACAATTATAATAAAAATGTGTTTTAAACACAAAAGCCTTCCAAAGACATAGCAATATATGGTTGAATGACTTACTGAGTGATAATTCAAATATTAATGTGCTCGTCGTCAGGAGTTGATATACAATATTGAGAAAACACTTCTTAAAAGTGAAATGATTTCTGTAAATCCAGTGGTCAAATGCTTTGTGGCCTCTCAATTTTTCCATGTAATTATGGGCGGCCTGTGTGCAATTTTACAAAACTATAAGACTTTCTGAATGTATATATTGTAAGCAATATTTAAATTTAAAACATAAATGATTTACTGCCATTGTGTGAATAATCATGTAATCAATAAAAAGTAACTAATCTGATTAAAAGTATTTCAAATGTAACAATCTGATTGAGTACTTATTTTTTGTAATCCAGACCTGTAATCAATTACTGCATGCATGTGCGTGTGTGTATATATATGGCATTTATTATTAATAAGAGTTATTTGTGAACAAAAAACATATGGGCATGAAAGTTGGACTTTCGGTAGGTTTATTCAGAGGGTTCAGTTGACCGCACAAACAAAAAAGAAAAGAAATTTCACATTTACATGAAATTATAAATAACTCCGATTATAACACCAATACCTTCCTTGCACAACTGGAATCAAGTTGTCAGTATGTCATTACCAACTGTGTTTAAGCCACAAAAATCAAACAATTTACAGTAAATAAACCCATTAGCTAAGACAAAAGAACAGCCTACAATATTAAGACACAATGATTAATAAATTCAGTAGAGTCAAACTGAAAGCATGTTATTCAATGTATTCAAATAACCCAACCCTTTCATGGGGATATATACAATGTCTTAATCTTACAGAGTCCTTAGTAAATCACAAAATTATCATCTAATAATCAAAGTCTTTTTTTGGCAGAACAACAATTTATAAAAAATTAAATCACCCTGTATTTGTTTTGAGTTTTAAACAAAATACCAAAATTACCAAATTATACCCCATTGAATTTATGTCTTGTAATATCACTTAAAATAAACTAAAGCAAACATAATTTAGGGGTACAATGAAGCAATACTTGAAACTGTTTTACATTTTTCTTTCTTATGAGTCATAGCGGAAATTAATTTACAAGAAAATCAAAAGGCAACATAACAATTTGCCAAATGACTGGCTTGGACAAAATATGAGTAGCCCAATTTAAAAAAATGTTCAAATAAAATAAAAACTTCAAATGTCAAAATTATTGTTTTCACAGCCCAGTTGAAAGATCTGTGATACAAATCCGACAGTCAAGCTGGAAAACAAGTTGTTGCATTGCAGAAGTGATAGTTAAGACTCAATCTATTTTTAGGATTAACTTCACTGTAAATGAAAAATAATTTCAGGATCTTCTGAATTACTGTTACACACCCAACTTAAAAAAAATAACAGCATTTCTGATAAGGCAATAAAAACAAAAATCATTAATTAGTGAACAGGGGACCTCCAAAAATGAGAAAAGATCAAATAAAACGTACAGCCAAATTGTACCTGACATGATGGTGATCTTTAGAGATAAAATAAATAAATACATCTATCTTATATGGGTATTAAGGCAATGCAGTGGCTTTTATCTTCGTCGTGCTCCTCAAGTCTGTTTGAGATCAGAACTTCATACTTTACAGATTTCTGAACATCGAAAATTACAGCGAGGGAATTAATTTATAAAGATATGAGTGATAAATAAAACCCTAGCCTCTTCAAACAACACTGCATTGTATGCAGTAGCCTTAACAAAATGCGGATATAATACACTGCAGTCTATCATAAAATAATCATTCGCAGGGAGTTTAATAACCTCCCATTGAGCGTACGTGCAGCAATATTACAGTCAGTGCAATGCTCAGATTAGGCTGCTAAAGAGATCCCATTATACATGGGAAAACATATCACTGGTGCCCAACAAAATTCATCAGCAGAGAAGAGAAAGACAGAGGGAGAGGAACAAAAAAGTAGGTGAGGTTTGTGGTCTAGGACACAGAGCACATCTACAGGATTAGTGAATATAAGCTCTGTAGACTGCAGACATGTCATTGTCTGACTGGTCCAATGCTTTTGCTCTCTTGTACACCTGCAGAAGTATGAAATGATGCATTACTTTAATGGAAGTATATGCAGAAATTGCATTTAGTCCTTGAGAAAACATTTACAGTTTTTATGTCACTGATTATTTACAGATAAACTGATAACAGTCATTTTATGGTCGATATTGATAAACAGCAAAACATTTAAATTCAATATTACTACTACTACACACAAAATATAAAAATAAACCACTAAAAAGATATTCATTTGTAGATTATCTAATGATTACATTTAAGCGTGTTGTTAAATTATTGGTGCTTTTTAATATGAACTTTGTGAACGTTAGATTACAACAAAAGGAAATCGAATTGTAAAAATAGGTCAAATGAGCAGCACAATAAAATATCCAATAAATTAATTCACAGATGACACTCCAAAATAATCCATTCAGTTACCAAATGTTGTTTTACCTCATTTGCAGCAGCTGCCATTGGTGTTGGATGATTCACCGAATCTCCCATTGAAATGGCTAATCTCAAATCTTTCTGAATATGTTTCAGGTAGTAATCAGGTTTGAAGTTGCCCTGCAAGATATCTGCAAAGAAACAATAAAATGTTAAATTAATAAGGTCATTTTTAGTTTTTTTTTTTATTAGGGCTGTCACGATTCCTCAATTAAATTCAAGTACTCAATTTTAAAAAATCCTCGATTGGAGTTTACCCGTGTCGAGTAACGGCCAAAATACCAGAAGTGGAGCATTCCACAGACGAGAATAGATGAACCGCATTATAAGACCATTTTCTAAGACTGCACGATGTATAAAAACCATTTAAAAACCATACTAAAGCATAGTGCTATTGTGAATTCACAAAACAATTCACAATTGTGAATTCACAATGTGAAAAAAATTCACATTGATTTAATTAAATATGCCCTGCAGGTTTATTATTCATTTACATGGGTGTAGGATACATGTGTCTCAGAGCGGCTTCGTTTACAGTAAATGCTGCTCCACATCAACTGTTATCATTTACATGCGTGGAGCACATCTCACACTCCATCTCTGCATATGGCAGAGAGTTTGGGTTGCTTATAACATTCATCGGGGAATGGAATGTGTGCCATTTCATCATTTTGTAAGGTAAATCACTCACGCAAACACAGGAGAACACATCAAGTTTTCTAAAAATGCTAAATGTTCATTGCGATTTCAAAATAAAAGTTTAAACCTTCGCTCTTCGAGTTTGGATGTTTTGATGTCCAAATATTCTTGTTCAAGAAATCACAGTGGCTGTGGTATTTCTATCGTAAAGAAGTGGCCAAATATTAAAGATTAAGTAAACATTTGAATTTGATCTGCGGTGTAAAGTGCAACAACAATCACCCTGGTGCCCTCTGCAGGCATGTGTTATAATACATCATGTACATACGATGATTGTTAATATGTATTTGAACAGTGTTGCTCTATAAAACCATATGATTACTTGCTTTTGATACTAGGGCTGGGGTAAACGATTATTAATTAAACGAATAGTCTGTCGATTATTTTATCGATTAGTCGACTAATCTAACGACTAATTGAACAATTCTTTTTTGTAATATGGAAATTGCAGGAGTGCACATTCAATGCACAACAATTTTGATCTGGTTCTTACGGAGCATCTACACTGTAAAATGTTTGGTAGGCTACTCAAATGAGCCCTATCACACTTGGATGTGGTGCTCATTTTAATGTTGTCAATGCTCATAAAAAACATCCCGACTTTTTTTTCGGTTTTGTTGACGGGGGTGGGGTTTACATGCGCTTCATAAGGCACACACGCACATTTGCACACACACGCAAGGTCTCTCGCGCTCTCCCTCTCTGCCGCGCGCTACACGGTTTGGAGCTCACGAGCTCTAGATTACGGGAGATTTTAACTAATTTGCGGGCATCAGGGAGCCGCTATCAATATGCGGGAGACTTGGGATGTCAACTCCATTTGACAAAGAGCGCAAATAACGACACCTTTGCGTTTGGGACTAAATTTGAAGTATTCCCATACCTTTGGTGATTTAATGCGAGCTGGGTTTTTTTTAGGACTTTTTCTTTTGTTGGGACTTTTGCATGGCTTTGTTGTGAATTCTGTGAAGAGGTTGCTGTTTCGTTCTCGATTCTGCAATGTTTCGGTCTCCCACGTGTGTGTGTGGCGAGCTGTACCACCGGGAACGGTGCAAAAAAAAAAAAAAAAAAAAAAATGCATAAATAAAGAAGCCTCGACAAAAAAATATGACGTAGACGAAAATTGTGACGTCGAAACGTCGACGCGCCGCTACAGGCCTTTTTGATACTTTTTTGAACCAATTATTATTGCCTCATTATATATGTAGTTTAAGTAATTTTAAAGGCTTAGGTCTTTGCTTGGGTGTATTTTTATTACCTCAAATAAAAAATGATAACGATTTAAGATTTTGTCGTTTTTGCCTTTTTTTCATTAGGATAGGACAGTAGCTAGACAGGAAGTGAGGTGGGACAGGATCGTGAAAGGTTTTTCAGACTAAAGGTTACGATCTCTGAGCAGCACCATGTTACAGATAATGGTTAAAAGGCAGGAGGATTCAAAGGAAGCAACTTACAACTCATAACTACTAATAACTGAGACAACTACTATCATAAATGACTAGCATAAAGATCAACAAAATACTTCATTGTAATCACTTATGTTTAGTAGAATCTTTGAAACATTTACAAGTAAACCTACTCTGGCATTTCTGGTCCACAAACGTGCTTGCCATTTGTCCGTGGCAAAGAATATCCAAGAATGTTTGTTGTGACTGTCCTGTGGCCTGCGCCAAGGTCAATCCCTCTGCGATGGTTGCCATGAAACTGCCTTGAACCATGTTAAGGATCAGCATCATTCTTGCAGCATTTCCTGCTTCCCCTGCTTCGTTGGACAGGACAAAGTTAATATCACATAACATCAATCTCAAACAGCCACACGCCACAGATGAAAGGTGGTAGTACCTATGAAGAAAGACGTCTTCCCCATTGCCTGGAAGCAGCTGCTACAATCTTCATAAACACTACGGTCTCCTGCAGCAACAATGACCAGCATACCATCATTGGAAAGCTGCTGACTGCCCGAAACTGGGGCTTCTAGGAATCTGCCGCCTCTGGACGTGATGACCTACAGATTCAAATGAACCTTAGTTACAGACTTCCTCCGTTCATATCCTGACAGACTCACCTGGATGATGTTGGTTACCTGTGAGAGCTCTGTGATGGTTTCTGGATCAACAGTGGACATCTCTACGTAACATTTGCCTGGTCTGATTCCCTGTAGGACTCCACTAGGACCTAACACAAGCTGAACAGAAATAATTCTGTATATGTAAACCAAAGAAAAGCAGCTTGATAGATTGAAAACAAAGAGAGCCATTTACAAAACATTGACCTACATCTCTGGCAGCTTTTGGATCTGATACACAGGAAAATGTGATGTCGCACATGGACACGACCTCTGCAGGCGTTCGTCCTAATCTGGCACCTTCTTGGATGAACAAATCACACTGCAGAATGAAAAACAAAAAAACAAGTTGAAAAATCATTCAAACTTGGTGTAACTTCAGAAAGCGAGAATATTTAAACCCCTCTGTTTGTACCTTTTCTGCAGTGCGATTCCAAACGGTCACAACATGCCCCATCTTCAACAAATTAGAAACCACACCACTTCCCATCAGTCCTAGTCCAAGGAACCCTATCCTGTTGTGAAAACAAATAAACTACATTACAAACATTACACGTACTACAAGTATAACAAATTTAAGTGAAGTTTAATTAAGAAATTAAAGAATTTCAGATTCAGGCTACACAGTATTTTCTCTAAAATGAATCTGCTCAGAGTAATTTGTTTGTTAATCAGATTACACTGGTTGTGTAGAGCGCTTGTTATTTGCATGCAATCAAAACATGGCTCAGCAGAACACGGTGACATCAGCAGTACAGGAAGCTCTGTACAAACTGAAAACAGGTCTGGGGATTTTAAGAATGTAGAGTCAATGAAATGAAGATTGCGATCAGTGTTAAATAATGCCTTAAAACCTAACTGAAATAAGTTGAAGTATTAAAAATACAAAAAAAAAGAAAATAAACCAAAAATTTTAAAATAAAAGCTCATTCAAAATATTAATGAACACTATATTAGTGTATAAATATTAAAATAACTAGCCGCATTTCCATTACCCTTCATGTTGCGCAAATTGAAATTAGGAATTTAAACGAGAGGGGGGGAAAAATTACGTTTTTGTTGCATAACATCAGTTAATGGATACGCCACCATTTCACAAAAGTTTTTTTAAATTGACATTTAGAAAATATTGCAAAAGTTTTATGCAAACCTGTAATGGAAACGCGGCTGCTGATCCCGATTAATTGGAAAATTCATCAATTACCTAAAATAGCACAGAATCCTGAATAAACCTTTATTTCTAAGTTTTCCATTTCAATGTGGCCCAATTTTCAGACCACTAAAAATATTATTATTTTTTACCTTTTATATACTGATTGGCTGATATACTGATATACTGATTGGCTTCATCACTGTCTACTCTCCACCGGTAAGCTGGTGTGTGGTGGGCGTTCTGGCGCAATATGGCTGCCGTCGCATCATCCAGGTGGATGCTGCACATTGGTGGTGGGTGAGGAGATTCCCCCTTCCATGTAAAGCGCTTTGAGTACCCAGAAAAGCGCTATATAAATGTAAGGAATTATTATTATTACCTTTTGTCTGTAGGAGTGATGCTGCCATTGATGGCTGTGCTGTCTGCTGCTTGAATAGATGTTGATCTTGTGTCCTTTTCAAAAAAAAAAAAAAAAATTATTACAATTACTAAGTAATCCTAGCCGGCTAATATATCAAGTTATTGAAGAAACCACAAGCTGTGAATTTCTAGGCAGTGCTCACCTCCTCGATTATCTTTAAACGCTTGGTGATGGGCTCCATTGATGAAGCTGGCTGTAAGGAAAGGGGAGGGGGTTTTTGTAAATCAAAGTCAATTCAACATTCATTTAAGATTTTCTAGAAAAAGCAAAAAGTCTTGCACTCAAAGGATCCTAGATACAAATTAAGGTGAAAACACCAAGTAGAGAGCCAGGGAAGGAAAACCAGGTGGAAACCCTTTGGCCCAACAGTCACAAATGATCTTAAGTGCATGTTATTTATTACTCTGCCAGCTTACTGTAAGGAGTGCACTTATGTTATCCTCTGCTGTCATGTCACGCGGCTCATTCTGCCATATCTGATGTGAGAGCCAGGAGCAAAGCCAGTGTTAGGAACTGAAAATCAAGTTATCATGCTCAGCCACATGCTCCGTTTCAGTTTAACTGAAACTTATACCGGGCAAGAAAACGGCTGACACAGCCTACATGAACATTTTTTGAGAAAAGCCTCAGGCAATTAAGATCTCAGTGTATCCTTTTTGGAGATATAAATTTAAGATCAATTTGTTCTGACTGTGGCGCCTGAAAGCAAAAGGGCACAAGGACAAGCAAGAAAGAAATGTTCCTCTGAAGAGGAAGTGCCAACAGGAAAGGAAGAGTCATTTAAACAGTTTGCTAGTATAACTGGCACATGAACAGCAGCACAAGAGTAACTTGGCCGGGCGTCTCTGCTGGCTGAAAACAACCTCCCCCCACAAATCGAATCAATTAAACACTAGCCTGTAACAAACTGAGCAACCATAGCAGGTTCAAAAATACAATTTTTGCCACACATATGGACAAATATTTATTACTGCCCATGTATTTTTTGAATATTTGTATATTTAAAAAGTATATTTGGCCATAATTTCTTGCATATCTGTAGTGAACAGCTCACAACTGCAGTGGCTTAAAAAACATGATTTTCTTTCTCATAGTATTGTTTTGGTGGTCTGTTAACTAACTATCCCCCCACTTTTTGGTTGCAGTTAACTACTTTGTATTACCAGGTTTTTAATTGTGGTCATAGCTGTCTCTTATGTCCAAAAGTCAAATTTACAGGAGAGATATTTCATGTACAATAGTGAATATATATTACTATTCAAAAGTTTGGGGTCACTAATTTATTTATTTATTTTAAATGTTTTTGAAATAAGTCTCTTCTGCTCACCAAAGCTGTATTTATTTGAGCAAAAATATAACACAAATAGTAATATTGTGAAATGATTACAATTCAAAATAACTAATATATTTTAAAACATAATTTAATTTGTGAAAAAAAATATGCTCTGATACCTATCCAACACAAACCATGGGAAAATCTAGCTTAAACCATCGGCTAAATGGATAATTAGCATTTCCCTTGCTGCGACATCCAGTTAAGCGGCGCATCCTGCAGATTGGGCGGTTTTGCAATCTATTTTGCGGCCAAAAATGGGTTTGGGCGGGTGGATAAAAATTGGGCTGGTTTCTGATCAGTTCGGCGGGTTTTTATTTATAGTTTATAAACCGGCTGTAAACTGTAGCTACTCAAGGATTTGTCTGTGCCGGCTGATTCAACCAGGCCAGCTGTTTAGATGCGGGATGCACAGGATACCATTGTGTTTAAACTTTTTATTTTTCTAAATGTATAATTTCAATAAGTCCATTTTTTGGGAGGAAAAAGCTCAGTATAATTTAATAAGCAAAAAAAGACTTCACATAAAAAATAAATAATCAAAAACTGTAAAATGTTAGGTTATATACAAATAAAACAGTAATAAATGATTTTATGATAAACATATTACTGTCTTAAGTGAACTCATTTATAGTTATAAACGCAAATAATATTTGTCATTATTAGGCTTATTATTAGCCTAAATTTAGGCTAGAAGACGCTTTTATCTAAAAAAGGAACATTTAGGCTAAAGCTTGAAATGTCCACTTTTAAACGAACAAATTCGAATCGAAAGCAAACCGTCTGATTAATCCATAGCTATGAATTTCTAAAGGCGCATCCGCTTTACAGCGGAGATGGAGAGAGGTTTCCAGCCGATACGGATTTAGAAAACACTAGTTTATTAATAAACAATTAAAATGCATCGTTATTTTTTCAGACACATTTATTATTATTATTAGCCTATAAATCACCTATAGCCTATATCACCTCTCTCTATGGTTCCAGAGACATATGGCTCTTCTCATTCAGCACTGCGGGAAAAATATCATTTCCTGGTTTGCCCTTAGAAAACCAGTAAAATCGAAATTTTTTCCATATTAATTTGTGAATATTTTAAATGTTTAATAAATGGGCAAAAATTCAAACAAAAATCTGAAAATACGTCTTTTTTTTTTAGCAGCATTTGGTGTGTACAGTTCAAGTTAAAATTTTGGTGTTCAACTTTTCGTTTTTCAATTACGGGTTAAAAAAGGAAAAACCAATGGACGCAAAAGTATACGGACCAATGGGTAATTTTAAAGCTTGTTAATGATTAACTTTAAACCTGTTGGTAGCTTTAAGTACTGAAGTACCTGTATTTTTGTTTGTAGTGTTTGAATAAAGGGTGGTAGTCTTTCATAATCAACTGTTGTTGTGGACTAGGCCATATACTGGGGAAGTATTTGTTCTCCATTTGAGTGATGTTTTTAGGTGGCAAATTGAGCAAAGTGCTTCCATATATTTTATTATTAGTAGTATTAGTTCAATAATAAAATAAAAATATCGGAGTGATAACAGTATCGGCAAAGAGACAAAGCTGCGGCATTGGTATCGGAAGTGAAAAAGTGGTATCGGGACATCCCTAATTTTTAGCATCATTACTCTAGTCTTTAATGTCACATGATCCTTCAGAAATTATTCTAATAAGCTGATTGTCTGCTCAAGAAACATTTCTTTTCAACATTTTTTTAAGGATTCTTTAATGAATAGAAAGTTCAAAAGAACAGCATTTATTTGGAGTAGAAATCTTTAGTGACATTCTAAATGTGTTAATGTCAATTCTGATCAATTTAATGTGTTCTTGCTAAATTAAAGTATTCAAAAAAAAAATCTTACTGACCCCAAATTGGAAGTGTAAATGTGGAGTTCTGTAGTAAAATAACAAGTGTTCAATTTGGACCCTGACCACAGCCCAGACAAAGACCTTTTACACATGACTTCAAAACCATAGCCAAAAATAGGTTAAGTAGTACACGTCATCTCATGATTAGAGGGTCAACCAATAAGCTCAACATACTCTGTTCTGATAACAAATTCAGTACAACTGCCATGCTGCAGATTTGGCCAAATAGCATCGCCAGAAGCAGTTTGGGGGAGGGAATTATTCAGAGATTATTAGAGCAGCCATTGTGTGCAATGTGCAAGAGACAGGGGTAAGGTTGCACTAACTAGAAAATCATTCAGCATCCCAGTAAAATTGTCTCCTTACCTTCTCAGACTGGCTGAGCAGAAAGTGATGGAAATGTGGGTCATCCTTTACTGGCTATAATGGAAGAGAGTTAAATTGGAAACTATTCTCTAAAGAGACTTACTGTCCTGAGACCCGTTTAATCTGCAACTAATTAAAGTGACGTGGTGGAAGGTGCAACTATACAGTGAAGGATGTAATGACTTGCATTTGAAAAATTAGGCTGTTTTCACACCAGCTCATTTAAGTGACTTAAAATAACTTTATTGGATGTGTTTGTGCAGTTGCTATGAAAATTCACAGCTGTGACTGTACCTAACTCCATAAACCAACCGTGGATAAGTCTTACTGGTAACTAAAAAAAGGGTATTTTATGTGAAGAAGAACCCATAAAAGTGCAGAAACAAACTGTGAATGTAACCTACACTGCTCTCCCATTTGAATCCTGATACTGTTCCAGCGACCAGCCGTTGTACAGAGGATGGCTCTGGGTCAGAATCAGTCTGTTCCTTAAGGGAAAGAGAGACACATTCACCTTGTGTACAGAATGGCTTTATCTCATGAAACAAAGCCCTAAAATAGCTGCATCTCTACCCAGTCAAAATCCGACAAGGTGGATGCATTGGTCGCACTGCAAAAGATGACATCAGTCTCAAAGAATGGGTGGGTCCCACTTGACAAATCCAATACCAAAACATAAAATTGGAACCTGACTCCACAGCAGGTGCAACAGCAAATGGCCTTAGCAAAGGACTTTGGTGAAGCTGACCAAAAAAAAGTGTCAGGTTATGATCTAACCCTTGCCCTCCACAGTACCATTTAATGGTGAAGCATTATCTCCCAACCTTGTCCGACGAGCCACCCTTAAAGGCGTCTTCATCATCCTCTTCAATGATCTTCATTGGTTTAGCTGATTTACGCCCTTTATCTGACTTGGTTTTGTCATCAGAGTGTGTCTGTAAAACAAAAAGTTTTATGCAACATGAGCAATTATTGCTGAAACACTTCTACTACCTACAATTTCAAAGAACCTTTTTATACCTGGGTACCAATGTATTCTGGGTGTCAATCATAACAAGTGGACTAGTGCTGCCACTAACGACTAATTTTCAAACGACTAATCTTTCGACTAATAGTTCCTTCAAACTCTTTTGCTCTCCCTCTCTCTCTCCCTCCCTCGCGCATATGAATCAAAATCAATTGAGAATTGACACGCTGGTAAAAGATCGGAAGACCGAAGTTTCACGTGGCGGAGAATTGTGTAGCCTACATGTGATACAAAATGATTAACCTTAATAATTTATGCATAAGCAGCACTGACGTTAGCCAATCATAACAATGGGCGTTAACACTGAACTCTTACATCGGAAACACCTCCAAAACAGACTGTTTGAATCAGAGGGGGAGAAACAGGGTGGGAAAAGGTCATAAATCACTACATTTTTAAAGTTTTTTGTACAAAAAACTATAGTAATACTATAATTGCACATAAGGGAACATAATAAAACGAAACAAAAAACCATGGGATGACCCCTTTAAATAGTTCTAAATTTAATTTTTTTAAATGAATATTGAACATTTGAAATAACAAATTGAAATGTTTTTATGGCTGAATTTTATAGACATGTATTTTCAAACAGCTAGTTTTTTGTTCTGAATTCAAATACTGCAAATATTCAGTTTAAAAAAAATACTGATTCAAGTTTTCAAGATGAAGAAATTCGGAAAAGTCGAACAGAGCATTTTGACCAATTAGGGACTGCAGAAGTTTTCCAGCTGGTGGTTCAAGAGCTTGCCACTCTCTGACTCTGATCATGAATCGCCCGGAGTGATTCTTAAACATGAATGATTTTGTGTGTATATGTTAGGTAGCGTTCTCAGCACGTGAGACATTTGTCTAAGCAGTCTCTGGTGTTTGTTTTAACCTGTTAAGCTTCAAGCCCATTTTTGAAAAATCCCCAGATATGGCATTCCCAAACTGAAACAGATACAGTTCATGAACCCTTTGTACTAAAAGCACAAGTAAGATCTCATTTGAAAGCTGACACCTGGAAGTTTATTGTAAATGTAGAATTAATTATTGTCATAATGAAAAAAAATAGTTATAAATAGCTTCAAAGTTTTGTAAAGTTATTATACATTTATTTTTATGAAACATCTTCATGAAAATAAAATTGAAGTTGGCCCTGGAGCAATCTAGAAATGCACTGCAGCTAAAGCCACATGTCTGGCCATGTTATATTTAAAATCTGAAGATGATAAGTCTAAAACTCTGTATTTAGTTCAATGTTTTTCAAGATCATGTCATATGACTTTATTTTGATTAGACTGGTGTTTATTGTCATCTTATAAGCATCTATTCAGTCTATTGCCTCTATTGTTTTGTGATGCAAAAACGAGCCCCATTCAGTCTCAGTCTCCCCTGCACACATTCACACCTCTCCAGCCTGTTTATTGCTCTAAATATGCTTTTCTTTTGTCTGCATTATAATCACTAACGACTAGCAATTCACACTGTTTCAATCCCTCATTTATTTTATAAAAGTTCTCACTTCACAGTGAAACTGTATCAAATGCCCTTTTTGAAAAACGAAACAGTTCAGTATGCATTCTTATTTAGAAAAAAATCATAAAAATTACACCGAAGTTAGGTAGCAGGTGCTCAGTACTAGCTAGCATGTTAGCTTAGCACACCATCAATACACGACAATTTATGAGAATAAAACTATGTTTGTGCTCAACTTACTTTATAGCGCAAGTCGAGTGTTTTAAATAACTTTCTGTAATCTGATTTGGCTTCAGATAAAAAAAATCAGATAGAAAATATATTATTTTATTGTATTCTGCACAATTTGAAAGTCTATCTCGATTAGCATTAGGCTACATTATACATATAATCTATTATTATGAAAATACCTGACATGACTCGAAGAACACAGGTAAATCAAATATCATTGCAATCATGTTTATTGTCTTCAAAACATCTTTATCTGCACTTTACAGCGATCTCGGATAGCTTTGTTGTGCCAGGACTTCCTGAATGTCACATGATTATAGTTCTTCTTCATGTGATCCATATATGGACTTTACTGTTCAAACAGCGCCCCAGACCGTTAGTATGAATTGATAACACAGTACATCAGAGTATACAGCGCTCAAAATGATTACATCGACGCATTTGGGTATAAATTCAATAAATATTATTCCTGTCTATAGAAGTCTGATGTAAACCTATGAGAATATATCAATATTTCTCCAAATCTGCACATGTTTGAGCTAAAAGCCCTGAGGGACGTTGTTTTGTCAAGAGCTGTCATGACGATCGCACGGGAGTTTTTTTCTGAATGAGACCGGCTGACGCTCATAATTCATATTAAAGGTAACGACTCATTTTTTAATTTCATAACTCCTGACACAAAATAAGACATAACTGTCACTATACGTTTCACAGAATACAATAGTGGTCAAATACTGAAACTTGAGTCTTATATCTTTTTAATGATGTATAGTTTGTCAAGGTAATAACATTAAATCTGATAGTAACTTTGAACTATTTAAAAAAAAAAACGCTTCAGTGCGCCCGCGCTCTGGTGAAGCTTAACAGGTTAAAGTATATTTTGTGTAAAATTGATTAGAACGCCACCGTGTCTACTACACAGACAGGACGCGAGCGGCGCGATGCAACACAGTGCTTGAAGCGACTGTTGCAAAGAGCTGGGACTAGGTCAGAAATAGGATGGGGAATCCGTGCGCTGTTGGGGATTTCACGGCTTGCGTCCAGTCTAGACTGCGTCGTACATGTAAGCATATAAGGTACGATGGTGAATTAGCCATTAAATGTCTTACAGTAAGCCTACATAATGCAACTGTCCTTTCAGTATTAAAGTCTTCTCTACTGATTGATGACTGACTCAGTAATAAAGACTGTCTTTGCCGCCAACTTACATTACAGGCGAAATATTTTAACCCCTTATTTACACTGCACACGCCATAACGCTACAACATCAAGAGCATTAGAGCTACATTAGAGCTTAGATCGGGCCCAAAAAAAAAATCAAGCCCGACCCGAGCCTGTGCACGTTGTGTCCGAGCCCGGCTCGACACATTAACTGTAATTATGAGCCCGAGCCCGATTTAAACCCGACCATTTTTACGTTGGCCGTTATAACCAGGGGCGACGCCAGATCGTTTTTTTTAACGCAGGTGCTGAATAGGTGCTAGACCATTGACAGGGGGGAGCGGCACAATTTTATTTATAGCCTAGGCTATATTATATAAATACTATTAAGAAATGTGCAAAAATTGTCCACTTAATATTTAACATTCAATTATTTTAATTATCACAATGAAAGTTTTAATTTCAAGCACAACATTCAGCATTCAATCAAATATTCTTAAAGATTCATTATTATTAATAATGTTATTTCGACATGTGTGCGACGCGTGCAACAAGCAAGATGTGGATTTGTAAATTCGGTGACCAGCGTGCTGAGAATTTATATAATTTATGATGAGATGGCTCCAGTTCACGTGCTATGTGACCGTGGTTCGCCGGCGCCTCCATGTCATGATTATATTGTCTGCTATATTTGCTTCTTATTTATTAAATCTAGGCAATTGGTTGATGAAAAATGTATTAAAATTAAGATACAATTTATACAAAGGAAATTCACTTTAAAGAAAGGCTTTCTACAAAACAAAACATTGTTAAGTGGTCAAAATCACACCTGAACCACTCCATGTCTCCCGATATTGCGCATCCTCCTATCTACTCTGTTCACTTTCATAATCAACATAGTTGGAAAAAAATAATGTTTTAATAAATATGAAACTAAATGCACTTATTTAATGGCTACACGTAGGCCTACTACAGACTCTCTATTTGTACAAATTGCTCCACATTCATTTAATTCTGAAATTTGCACACATAAGTTGAAAGGCATGTTGCCTTTATTGCGTGCATTTATTAATTATTATCTTTATGAATAATGTAACAAGGATGAAGCATGTAAACTGCGTTGTTTATTTATTCAGGATCAGGATTTATTCGAGCAGCGCGCCGCACTTGCACTCAACAAAGCCAACATGTTGTCAGTATGGGTGGCAGGTCTTTCTCTGTTATAGCCCCTAAGTTATGGAACTCTCTTCCGTTGGCTCTCAGGACAACAACCACGTTGCACGAATTTAACCTGTTAAGCTTCAACCCCACTTTTGAAAAATCCCCAGAAATGGCATACCCAAACTGAAACAGATGCAGTTCAGGAACCCTTTGTACTAAAAGCACAATAAGATCTCATTTGAAAGCTGACACCTGGCAGTTTATTGTAAATGTGGAATTAATTAGTTATAATGAAAAAAAAAAAATGAAAAATGTCTTCAAAGTTTTGTAAAGTTATTAGAAATGTATTTTTATGAAACATCTTCATGAAAATAAAATTGAAGTTGGCATTGTATCAATCTAGAAATGCACTACAGCTAAAGCCACATGTCTGACGTTATACTTGGAGTGGTTTGTGACTCAAATCTATGCGTTTCAATGGCAACACTATTAATGCCAAAATGAATCCGCAGTACAGGTCAGAGCTCTTTAAGTTGTTTATGTTCATTATTATTGTAATGCTATGTGCTTTGAGACATGAGGTAATTTTACGCAGTCTCGTGACACTTATGTTTTCTCCTTGTGCGTGTTCATGTGTTTTATAGGTGAACTAAGTAAATTTTTTACCTTAAAGGTGCTCTAAGCGATGCTGGGTGACGCCACTTCTTGTTGACGTTCAAAGTATTGTCAAACAAAACGGAGGCTAGCTAGACCTTCCCTCCTCCTCATCCCGTCCACTCCCCCTGTAGTTTTACTGATACTTCTTTCAAGGTGTAATGTCGCCAAGTGAGATAAATGCTTTCATATAATCCCAAAAAATAGAAACATTACCAGAAAAACACGATAAAACGTTTCGCCACCTGAGGCTATAACTTTAGCTCCCATACCAGGACGCAATAATAGCAAGATAACGTTAGCTTCAAATTTAGTCAAAGTTGTCAATAGGCTATGAATGAACATTCAATTTCATAATAAATAGTTGGTGAAAACAATCATTCACACAAACTGTCGCCCTACTGTGAGTTTGCTTGATTATTTACAATAGAGATCGATAGCTATAGCTGCTAGAAACCTATATGTTGTATTCACCGAAGTTAGCGCTGACTGTATTGTTCTAGCTAATTATATCCTTTGTGTTTGTTAGGCGAACATGAAAGTCCATTTAGAAAAACCAAACTGGATTTACCCACCTGTCCAGCAAAAACAGAGCTAACGTTATCTGAATGTCGGATTGGAAGCCCTTCTGCCGGCGGAGTTCTCACCACCTTTCAAAGGCTTTTCCAATGTAAATTCGGGCATGCGTTCCTTCTCCTTTTCCCTCTTCTTTGTATTTTTGCAATCTGTTCATCAGAACGTCGTCTCTTTGGTCGTGTGTCGGCCATATCAAACTTAAAGAGTTAAAATTCTAACTTACCTCTTCATGCTTCTCTCCTCCACACCCCCCATGTACGCTCACTAACCCCACCCCCAGACTGGAACACTGTTTGTTTTGTTTCATGGAGCGGGTCGCCGCAGGTTGTTTTTGTTGCTGTTTGTGGAGCCTGGGCTGTCTACAAAGACCACATTTTTTTACAGTGTGTCAGGGGGACAGGCAGCTAGCGGATAGGGAGCAGATGTTTACTGTATGTGACAAAAAATGTTTTGGCCTAAAAAACGCGTGACATCGCTTAGAGCACCTTTAACCGAACAGCTTTGGAGTCATTGTAATGTTTATATTACTGATTTCATGTTGAATGGTGGTCGTTTCGCACCCCCCTATCGCATGTGAGCGGAAAAAACACACTTGCAACTTTGAGCCGGCGGGCCGCCGACCGCAGCATCAGGGAGGGTCGCGTGATACCAGGTCTCGCGATGTAACAAATTGCTTTACGGCAAAAAAGATCTGATAAAATAAGCATCAAAGAGAAATAACCCGGCGCACATACAATACAGACTGCCGACAGTTAAACAGGGCGCGCGCTTTGTAGAGTGCTCTGAAGGGAGGGTGGGATCTCATGCTTTCAAAACAATCTCTCCAAAAAAAAATTACCAACCCTACCTTTAAAATTGTGAACATACTAACCTGATCTTTCCCCTTGGCCTTCTTTAGGTACTCCTCAACTGCATCAACAGCCTGTTGGAACCGCTTGCCTTTGTTTATCTTGATCATCTCCTCTTTGTGGGGGTGGTATGGCTTCAGCTGCTCTACCTTAATCCAGGCGCTAAAATGGCAACGCATGTCAAAAGTCAACATCTGGTTGGTTTAACCTCTCAAAACCTCTGCAAACAAGTGGAAGCTATGGCTATCATCATTTTTTTTACTCACTGATCTTCAGTCCCAAAGAACTTGACAAAGAAACATTTTTTGCCTCTTGGCTTTTTCAGATCCTTCGGAGGACTGACGACCTGAAAAAACACAATGGTTGGGGAATAGTAAATAAACACTACCGAACACATTATCCACAATAGTCTACTGATTCAGTAACTGCATCTCAAGCTGCCTACATAAAAAAAAACATATTTACATATTTGAACGTTTAATTTGAAGCATGTTTGTTTTGGTTGGATCAATAGCAACCAAAAACTCTTTAGGTTTTGAACACAGCCGGTTGGTTCGACCTCTAACGTTATATGCATCATCCAACAGCTGACCACAGGAAAAACAACAAGTTCAACTCAATCGTTTAACATGAACAGGTCTCACCTTTCCTGGCCAAGGTGGATAGCGTCCAAGCTTACCCCTGAAAATATATTGAGAGGAGAAATAAGAGTTTTAAATGACCGTGGATCGATTGAGAGTTTTATTAAAAGAAAGCTATCGTGCCTCGAAACTAGCTAGCTAACGTTAGTGAATAGCGTAACCCGTTTCGATCCCATCAGCAAACAACCATCTTAACTGCACTTAAACTTGTATTATATTCCGTATTCATATAAAAACACAGTTAAAAGTAAGATGAAACCCCACTGTAGCGTTAAACACACTAAGATCACGTGTTTTCCTCCCCCAAAAAAGCATGGAAAGTAATCGTTAGCGTGCATGCTAAGCTCTCTCGGTGTTTCAGTGTTTGGCTTGACGACACATAAACTGGGCCATATGCTCGATTTCTAACAAAACATTTGATTGCAGCCACGATCATTTGTCTTCCACGCGCTCGAAAGGGTGTTCAACCTCGACGTGAAATTAAATTGTAAAAAGTTAAATTTGTTATCTCACCAAACCAGATCCCCGATCCTGAGATGCACGGTCGCCATCTTAAACTGTTAGTGAGAAACGTCGCACTGAATGCAGGGAATGAACACACCCACATCACCCATCACCCATCTACCACTACAAACGACGCGACAAAGTAGGGCGCTCTCGTCTCATTAGGATAGATAGACATGAGAGGTTATACAAGTTCTCCAATGAGAATTCAGATAACCATCTTGAAAAGAAATATGAATTTACAACGGTATGCTTTGGAAACGGAAACTGTTACATACATTTGTTACTGAGTCAAGCTTATTACATTAGATAAAAAATAGTTTAATTGGTCAGTGTATGTATTTATTTTTCTTCAAATCTTTAACTAAGAAAATAAACTAAAACTATGTAAACCAATTAAAAGTTAAATGAAATATTTACATAAAACCCCCAACATAATCAATTAAGTTGTTTCCCCCGCCGCTATTGTAGGCCAAATTTGTAGAACACATTTGAGATGTATTGTGTGGTGAAAAAAAATCAATGTAAATATTACTTGTGAATTTAGCATTAGCAAAACGGTGGCCATTTTATTCCAAACATTTCTATAAATGAAACTCCCAATGGCACTAAACACAATACAATTTGAGATGTCATGGAAATGGCACGTATTGTTATACTGGTTTACACAACAGTTTAACACAAACCTGCTCAGATTTAACTTTTTGCAGGTGAATTCAGACAATATCAGCTTTTCCGCCACTGAATAAAAAAATTAAAAGATAATTGCGACTTTTTATTTCACAATTGCGAGATATGAAGTCAGAATTGTGAGAAATAAAATCGCAAATGCGAGATATAAAGTCGCAATTCTGAGAAATAAAGTCACAATTGAGATGTAAAGTCGCAATTCTGAGAAATAAAGTCGCAATTGCGAGATATAAAGTCGCAATTATGAGAAATAAAGTCGCAATTGTGAGAAAAATGACAGAATTGAGACTTTTTATCTCATAATTCGGACTTAATTTTTTCCTCACAATTGCGAGTTTAGTGACAAACTAAACTCACATCTTGCAATTCTGACTTTATAACACATAATTGCGAGTTTATTTCTCGAAATTCTGACATCTTTTCTCAGAATTGTGAGATATCGCAATTGCGAGCTATCAGGCCAATTCTCAGAATAGTTTATATCTCACAATTCTGACTTTACAACACGCAATTTCGACTTTATATCATGCATTTCTGACTTTATAACACGCAATTGCGACTTTATATCAATCAATTCTGACTTTATATCTCGCAATTCTGACTTTATAACACAATTGCGACTTTATATCACGCAATTCTGACTTTATATCTCGCAATTCTGAGAAAAAAGTCAGAATTGTGAGATAAAAAGTCACCATTACCTTTTTTATTTTTCATTCTGTGGCGGAAACAAGCTTCCATAGGCTTTTGAAAAAGCTCATGTGAAATTACAAAACTGCACAATCCACTTAAAGGTCAGATCATCAGTCTGAATGCTTTATTCATATTTAAGTGTAGGCTTACTTTACGGCAGATTATCAACTACCGTTACCCCTGCTCATAAGACCTCCTGTGGTGAAAAATCATGTTTTTAATGTTGTTTATGTTGTCTATGTGGTGTTTTTAATATGCTTTAAAGTGGTGGTTGATTATGATTTCACTTTTCTAACTTTAGTTAGTAGCCTATGTAATGTTGCTGTTTGAGCACAAACAACATCTGCGGAGTTACAATGCTCAAAGTTCAAAGCAAAGGAAGATATTTGCTTTGAAAGAAATGTTTTTTTTTAAGGACTACAACAAACGGCTGGTAGGGACTACACAACATTCCTCCAGGGTTAGTGACATCACTAATCCTAAAATTTACATAAACCCCGCCCCCGGCTCTATGTTGAGAAGAGAAAGAGTTGTTGTAGTGCACATTTGTGAGTCTGCTCAAGCTGTCGCATCTGTCTTTTCACATGCAATACAAACACACATGCAATAGCAAGTCTGTAGCCATCTTACAACAGTTCCCACACGAGCGATTTTATAGATTATCATGACAGAATATGCTAATTAAAGATAGTTAACTCCACATCAGCAACATAAATTCATCAACTAACCATTCAGAAATGTCCTGTTGCATTCTACATGTTTGTCACTTCCTCTTGAGTCTCTCCATCATTGTCCGACTTCAGTTTAAACATAAAAGGCAGAACAGTTTCTGACATTTTAATGTCTGCGTGAGGTAATTGGAGATGCTAAGACACACAGGGGCTCTTGAAGCTCCGCCCTCTGTGCCGGAAGCAGCTCATTTGCATTTAAAGGGCTACACACACACGAAACGACGCGTTTTTACTGACCCTCAAAAAGTGACAATTTGAACATGCTGTAAAAATTATCTGTGGGGTATTTTGAGCTAAAACTTCACATACACACTCTGGCGACAATAGAGATTTATTTTACATATTGTAAAAAGGGGCATTATACCACCCATTTAAGACAAACATGTGCAAATTCATATCAATACCATTGTATTTTCTCCTTAAAACTGCAGTGAAAAAAGGAGTCTCAAAAACGCAGTTTGAAATCGCTGGTGTTTCTTACGTCACAAACTACCACGTAACCAATAGCGTGCTGGCGAGCTTTAGCATATCATCGTTACTGTGAAGCAGGGGAGTCCAGGTCCAAGAGAGGCCAGGTTATCCCTGTATATTTTTCTGTTGATATGAAAAATCGTGTACATTTAGCAATATAGCGGTGTATATGATGTATATTACACATTATGATGAACTATAGGCCTATGCCTTGCCTTTCTCCACTGATGTTCTTTGGTGTTCAAAACATTTGAAGGATGCTGATTTTCAGAAGGCAGCTGTCTGACTCTGAGATGGTGAACGGGAACATGGTTTGTGTAACATTAGCAACACATTATTAGCTGTTTGATAGTCGAGCAAAAGGCTAATCATATAAATTACCGTTACTGTCCGACGTTGTAGAGAACGATACATAAAACACGTTACCATTCTGATACATAAACTTGTGGATGACCCTGTATGAGTGAGAGGAGACAGGGCTCATTTGCATATTCATGGTTAAGCGTATACTAAATGAAGCAAGGGTGTAGTTACATTTAAGCTATTTTAAGGCATGAATACTTTTTTCACAGGAAAAAAACGTTTAAATATGCCTTTTTGGAGTTTGAATGGATACAATTATTGACTTTCAGGGGGGCTTTAAATTCCTGCAAAACAAATGTCAAAACAAATTTTTTTGTAATATATTTTAAGTAATCAAAATATTTTCAGTCTGCTAATTTATTGTGAAATGTTTGGTAGTCATTTAAACCATAGATGAAAGACACCCAATGGTTTTGTGAACTAAAAAGTGATTGTAAAGATAGTTTGAGCTTTTATTGCCTTATGATAAAGATGAAGGGAAAGAACACGCAGTGCTCAGGTTTATCCACATTTCGTTCATGTTTTAATCTCAAATCAAACACATGAAAGGAGAATAGATTAATCTGACTAGTGAAAAGTGCATGAAAAGCAAGATAGGGCTGTAAATTTTTCATTAAGGCACACACTTTATATGCATTTTTAGATCAGATTACAGTGAAACTGAACTATATTTCAGTAAAACATCCTCAAAGTGCTAATCTTTAATGAAACCACTTCAGGAATAGTGATAGAAATATTAAACCAGATTCAGCACCATAACCATAAAGGAACACCATCTTGCATTGATATAAAAATGCTTTTTTTTTTTAATAAATACATACTGTATTGAGAAAGGGAAAATAAAAAGAGATTTCCGGTGCAATTTATATGCCTCTGCCTGACAGCATGACACCGAACTCCTGGATGCTTATCTCTTTGTTCTGATATTGTTGCAGCTGACGGTTTGTGATGTTTCCTGCCCTCAGAGCTTCATCAATGGCAAATTTCTTGCCTGATTTTCTGTCGTGGAGAACAGAAGACTCGCCATTCGGACCCTTGACGGTGATCTCCTCCCAGTCGCACTCTTGACTCTGAAGGTTGACGAACATTTTCCAGTCGATTAGACCGAGCTTGTAAGCCTCCTCAGGCCTCATCTCCTTTCCGGTATCTGGATCGATGACGACAATTGAACGGCGGAGGTGACTTTCTCGCTGCTCCCTCTTCACTCTCGTTGCAGAGAGACTCTTCTGAAGCTTTTCAATCTCTTCATCCTTCTCCATTCTGATGCGTTTAAGGTCAGTGAGTTCTCTTTGCAAGGATTCCAGTCGAATTTCTAGGTTCCTGCTATTCTCCGCCGGAGAAGACTCAGTGATGTGTCTGGTTTCTTTTGATGTGATCTGGATTTCGGATTTAAGCTTCCTTAATTCGTTCTGTAGGCGCTGGTTTTCCTGCTGTAGCTTGTTGCCTTCATCGCGAATGTAGTCGACTTCTTTAGATGATTTTGTATTGGTAAACTCCACCTCAGAAAGCTTTGAGTTTAGGATGATAATCTCTTGGTCCAGCTCGCGACGTCGCCTTTCCTCTTCTTCAAGGCTTTTCTTCAGCCTTATAATGTCCATCTCGGCATCTGGGTCTCGCTCGACTTGGACTTTTTCGGTTCGCACAACTTTTTCACGCACTTCCGTTCGCTCAAGTATTTCTTGTTGCTGCAACAAGGCATTGTACTCCTTCTCCAAGAGCATACGCTTGTGCCTCTCCTCTTCAACCTGAAGACGAAGGATAGAGTGCTCTTTTTCTTGCTGAGGGTCCTGCTGGAGTACAACCTTTTGCTTTACTGTAACCTTTTCTCGGTTTTCCTTGTCCCTAATCTCTAGTTCATTGAGCCGCACTCTCAACCTCTGAATTTCAAGCTCAGCATCTCTGCGTGCTCTACGTTCACGTTCCAGCTCCTCAAGCTGGAGTTCCAATTCAGCCTTTTGATGCTGCAGCCTTATCAGCTCTTCTTTCAAGATCTCTCTCTGTTTCTGCTCAGTGTTGATATTTAAAGTGAAGGTGTCACATTCTGACCTCAGGATTGGATCCTTTTCCATCTTCACAACTTCTTGCTGGACAATCGTTTCCCTCACCTGTGACAAGTCAATCTTCTTGATCCTGATCCTTTCTTCATTTGAAGCCCTTTCGTTTTCCAGGTCCAAACGTTTCCTCTGTTCCTCAACCAGTTTCCGCTTGAGACTCTCAATCTCCTCCTTGGTTTTAGGATTTTCTCTGTATTGCATGATCTCATTTACGACCTCTTTGGTCTGAATCTGAGGCTTGGTGTCTTTCCATCTTTGAATCTCCTCTTTGAGTTGGAGGATCTCCATCTCGAACTTCTCTGTTTGGTGGGATTTATCCACAATTTCATTCCTGAGTTTCTCCAGTTCTCTTTCTGTTTCTGGGTCAATCTTGTATTTAACGACCTCTTTGATAATCTCTTTGTATTCAATTTGTGGGCCTCTTTTTCTTAGCATTGTCAGTTCATCCTGAAGGGAACTCAGCTGCTGCTCTGAATCTCTGCACCTCCTCTGCTGCTCCACCAGTTCAAGTCGAAGATTTGCCACCTCTGTTTCCGCCTTCGGATCAGGTCGAACAATCTCGCGGACTTTCTCCTGAATTATGACCTTCGACTTCTCTTCCTCCAGACTGGTAATCTTGCGGTTAAGGTCTGTTTTCTCTCTCAGTGAAGTGCTGCGCTTTGTTTTTTCATCTTCATACTGTCTTCTAAGATTCTCTACCTCTCTCTCCAAAGCAATATCTTTCTCAACCTTCAGGACTTCTCTGATGGAGATCTTTTCCTCAGCCATTGCCTTTTCCTTTTCAAGACGCCTTAATCTCTCCTGCAGGAATCGAAGCTCATCTTCAAGTTCTTTTCGGGTGTTTATTTCTTTTTGTTTCTGGTCAAGCAACAATCTGTACTCACTCTCAAGTCGAGGGTCATTTTGAACCTTAATGACTTCCTCCTCAGTGATTATTTCCTGCTCCTTGCTTTTCTCCTGTGCAAGAATAGTCACTTGCTTTTGAATCTGAATGATTTCATTCTCTCTGACCATCTTTAGCCGCTTGATTTCCTCTAGCTCTTCTCTTAGTCTCCTGAGATCTTCTTCTTGCCCCCTGTCCTTCTCAATGCGAAGCACCTCTTTGACTGTATACTGCTGAGCTCCCTCTTTCATTTCGGTCTCAATCCCACGCAGCTTTATACGCAGAGTGTCCAGTTCACTCTCTAAGACACGAGTGGTCCTGCTTTCATCTAAGAGCTTCTGCTGGATCCTGTGATATTCTTCATCCAGTTGAGGGTCAGGCACCTGCTTGATGAGCTCTTTCTTGACGATAGTATCCTGCGGTTTCTTGCCCTCGAGTAAATAGATGTCAGTCTGTACACTTTGAATTTCCCTTTCCAGTTGGTCTCTACGCTGAATTTCTTCCTGAAGCTGTTTTTTGATTCTCCAGGGCTCTTCCCCTGGGGCTGATGATCTCACAGTCTGGACTTCTTGCTTGAATACTGACACTTCTGGTTGCTATAAAGAATTATAAAATATTGAATGTGTATAATAAGTAAAAAAAAAAAAAAGTAGTGCTGTCAAATCTATTAATCGCATATAACACAAAAGTTTGTTTTCATAATATGTTTTTGTATGTGTATATATATATATATGTGTGTGTGTGTGTGTGTGTGTGTGTGTGTGTCTGACTCTGTGTATATGTACATAGACACACATATGTATATATATATATATATATATATACACACAGTATATAAAGTATACACACAGACACACACACACACACACATATATATATATATAAAAATGTAATATATATATATATATAAATGTAATATATATATATATATATATATAAATGTAATATATATACACACACATATGTAAACACAAACTTTTATGTTAGATGCGATACATTATTTTGACAGCACTAAAAAAGCAATGCTTATACCATGCTATTGTTATTTGTATGAATAGCAGATGATAATGTGTTTTACCTGGTTAAGAAGGCTTTGAGCAAACTCAAGGTTCTGCAGTCTCTGCTTGTTCACAGCATTCACTTCAGTAAATTTAGCCTCAATTGCAGATTCCTTTAGAACACAACATGTTTAAACTTCAACAGTCAGAAAAACTGTTCTTGTTAAAAAGACTATGACATTTTCTAATTACTTGATCCAGGAAACTGTTTACTTTTCAAAAATATTCACCTCTCTATTCACTTTCAAGGCAGGAGATTCAAGTCTGGTCCTTTTGTATGTCTGGGGAACCAAGCCATCTTCAAGGTCAAGGATGGATTTAAACCGCTCTGCTTCATTTTCATAGTCCTGAAAGTTACGGCACAAAGGAGTTCACACAGCTTTGCATAAACATGATAGTAGGATAATTCTCTGCAAGTAATACACTGAGATTTTAGTACCTTGACTGCTTGCTGATAAAGCTGTGCATTTCTTGACACATTGTTCAGGTCTGATTCCTTTCTTGTGATGTCAGAGAGCAGAATCTGTACATTTTTAAACATGGTTTTGGTAAATACATATTTTTATTCAATTTATATTTTAATAAAGATAATTTTTCAATTATTGTAATGACGGGAATGACTATATAAGTTACCCTTTGATTTTTCAGTTTTGCATCAATCTGTTTGATGTCATCAGTTTCACGTGGCTCATAGTTTGGTACTCGAGAAAGCCAGCTATTGAGGTTGTCATAGTCATTGTGGTAGTTGCCGTAGGCGGTTTTGGCTCTTTGCAGACTTTGTGATCTGTAAATTTTTAATAATTCTTTTAATTTCAAGTTGTATAAATTAACATTAATGTATGTATTATGAACAAACATGAATTAACAGTGAACAATAGTAAATTTATAAATGAAAATGGATTATTAAATGATGTTCATGATACTAAATTTAACAACTAATATTAACAAATTGCTGTACAGTCTAACCATAAACACTAATAGTGAAAACAATCCTATTGATTTTAGATGTAATATAAATAATATAAATCACAGAACGCAGTATACTAAAGACTAATCTGAATTAAATTCTTATGACATTTTTTTAAAGTACACTCGCATTTGAAATAACTGGTTTAATATGAACTCACCTGGCTTCAGTCTGTCTGTTCAGGTTGTCAAAGCGTTTGCTGAGTTTCTGAACATCAGCTTCTTGCCTCTCAATATCAGGGCAATGCTCTTGCACTTTGCTGGCCATATTGCTGCAGCTGGCCTTGGCATCTCTTAGGTTCTGCTCAGACTCTGTGATAATAGCTCTTTTGCTCCTTAGCTCAGATGTAATGTCCTGGAGACAAGAATACATCAGACATGATTGAATATAGTGAATCTTGGAAAAAAAGATCATGAGAAAAAAAAGTGGCATGGATTACGAAGCTTACCGCCAACTCACGCTGGGTCTTCTCCAGTGAGGTGGGGTCGGATGGGGCAACCTCCTCTCTTGCCAGTTTGTTTTCATAGGTGGACAGTAGAGCTTTGCCATTCTGCAGAGAATTCTCCAGCTGGTAGGAGTTCTGCAGTCTACAAAAGTAAAATTTTTAGGCTCACAATTCAGGTTCTCATTTAGCATGACATTCTTGAATCCTGTTGTAAAAAAAAAAAAGAGGTGTACTTACTTGTCACTTGCACACTTCAACAGCAAATCGACTTTGTTGTATTTTTTGTTAGTCTCATCCACCTTGGAGTAGAGCTGTGGTGCACTTGAACATTTGGGAGAGGATCTGAGGAAAGTCTCAGCCTCCTGTAATTTTGCAGACTTTTCTGGCTCTATCTTGCAAACAGCAGAAGTAATGTCCTATGAAGAAAATATTGGATTAAGGCAAGGTCAAAATGCCATTTGCCACTGAAATACAGGGTCGGGGTCATTTCAGATGCTTGCTCACTTTTACACATTTAAGTCTACTGTGTTGATGATAGACAAGAGAACAAATGAGGTGTATGTGCAGTTTATTTTTCACCTTTTATTGGATTTGAATGCGTTTTTTTTAATACCACCAAGAATGATAACTATAAAGATAACGGTAACACTTTAGTTTTAGAGTCCAATTCTCACTATTAACTATTAGTTTCTTATTAGCATGCATATTACTAGGATATTGGCTGTTTATCAGTACTTATAAAGTACATACCGGTATTAATGCCTTATTCTGCATAACCATATTCTACATCTCTAATCCTACCCAATGTCTAAACTTACAACTACCTTACTAACTATTAATAACCAGTAATTTGGAGTTTATTGAGGCAAAAGTCGTAGTTAATAGTTAGTTAATCGTAAGAATTGGACCCTAAACTAAAGTGTGACCAAGATAACTATGACAATATCTATATCAGATTCCACACCAGCAGATGATATTTTTCTGTTGTTTCTTAGTGCATGCTACAGTTTATGTTGTCTGTCGCTTTAACTGTTTGAGGTCTTAAACCAGGATGGATTCTGATTGGCTTTCACTGCTTTTATCCTTCATCAGCTAGAAAAAATTATTCTGAAAGCAATTCCAATGAAATTGTTTCACTGTGCTGCTAATCGATATAGTGGACGCTGCTATCCTTTTATATTTAAAATGATTTTTAGAAGTATATCTTATCCTATGTCGTTAACTTTATAGTTAGCATTTTTTGTGTGAATGGGCGTTATGACTATCAGATGTGCACTCAAGATTCAAACTAACATTTTTATTCTTTAAAAGTGGACATCACCAAAAACAATTGAGAACCACTGTACTAATGTGATTGAAATATAATGATAATGAACATTATTAGAATGTAGTTTTTATAATGAGTACATTTAGCCAGACACATGACACTTGTTTACCACTACAGAATAAACATTAAGACACCAAACTTTGTACCTTTATGTCCTGTAGCCTGTCAGAGCTGTCTTGAACAGGACGTGTTTGCTCCAGTGGGGGGCGCACACGAGAGTAAATGGCCTTCTCCTGCTTATCCAGATCACTGACCACTTTATCCAGTCCTGCCATCATCTGACGGCATTGCTGCTCTTGTTTATCTGAGGATGGAGGTAAGAATTAATGAAGTATTTAACTCTCTTTAGGAGAGCTTTGCATCTAAGTTTATCATAATGTAAGAGACAAACCTTGACCTCCTGTACTCTCCTTCCTTAGCTCTGGGAGTCGTGCCTGTAGTTCAGATTTGCTACTGGCTACTTTCTGTTTTAAGCTTTTGTGCTGGTTTATCAGACTACAAAAGAAATTTTCATATTAGACACAACTGACACATTTACACATGACACATACAGATATCAAGGGATACCTACTTGTCAGCAACGTCCACAGCCTCAGGGTCGGTTGGTGGGATTATGAAGCACACTCCTGGAGCACTCATGGTGCGGCCATTTGCATCCTTCACGTCCCATTTGGGCCCATTATTCCTGAGCAGGGTGTACTGCTCCCCTCGCAAAATTGAACCCTGTGTCATTCAAAATAAGCAAAGTAAGCTCTGTTTCAACTTGATATTGCAGCTAAAAAAAAACACAAATTCCTTAAATAAATGTGAAATCCGTACAAAATCCCCTGCACACGTCTCCAGGGGTTTATATGAGATGAATCGTTTGGGTGAAGGCCGTCTTAAGGATTTAAATACATTAGATGGGGGACTCCGAAAACCCGAGCAGAGACAGAGTGTAACGGTTTTCTGTGCTTACTCATGATAATAGCTGATGTTTCACTAACTGGTATTAGCGGAGCTCTAAGCTGCATGCATTGAGTGAGCGAGAGCTAAAACTCCATACCTCATTAGCCTCGTATTCACACAGAGCCTCGATAGGAAGCAGTTTCTGAGGAGTCTCCCTGCGGTACTTCAGAGGGAGCACCTGCAGGCTGCGCTTCTGAAGATCTTTCAGTCGCTCGTCAAAATGACCCATGGCCTTTGCCTGATCCTGGCAATACAAACACAGACAGCCTTAGATAGTGAAGACACCTTTTAATTCATTAATCATTTAATATACACATTATATGAATTAAAAAGAAATTCAATATAGGTCCCAATATATTTACATCCAGGTCAGTAATGAGCCCCTCCATCTGGTACATGTCTTTAAACTCTGGATTATACTTCTGGGTGATCTCGGTCTCCAGGCGCTTCAACAAATCTTTGGTGTCTCTTGCATCCTTGTGGAACTGTAAGAAAAAGAAAAAGAAAGGAATAATGCAACTGAGCAAGTCTGAAAGCAATATAGAATATGGAACAGGAAATGAGTGTGTAAAATGTAGACTGACTTTGTGATAGTCATCCATGTTCTTGAGGTGGTTCTCTTCACAGATGAGCAGGTTGAGGTATTCCTTCCAATCCGCATGCACGGCATCCATGTGTGCCTAAAACCAAGACATGTTTTAGAACAAGCATATACGGCTATACCACAGTATTACCACTTAGTATTTAGATAGAAATTGGCATTTTGAGAATACTTTAAATGATCACATTTGATTATATTTATTTTAAAATGTTATTTTTCATTTTTTTTCTTTAGTTATTAACTATGTGCACTGAAGCATTATTTTAAGCTTAGTTTATTTACAGTCATTGCAGTTTTACCTAAAGTGTGCTAGCCCAATGTCTTCCTACTTTACCACCTGTGTTATTATTTATTTCTTTATTGGATTTTTTTTTTTTTTTACACGGAATAACGAGTGTACATATAAAAGACCCATTCGCCACAAGTAAAAATTTTACAGGATTAATTACCCTGATAAACACAACATCAACCAATTACATACATTAAATACCCTGAAAATTTTTAATTATAAAGAATAATACATAAAAACACAAATACATTTACAAATAAATAATTGAAAAAATAATAAAATGAAATAAATTGAAAAAATAAAACTGTCTACAGAGTCAGCAAGTACATTATCTAAAAGTGACACCATTTTGTCAAATGTCTTTAAGGAGCCTGTGATTCAGAATAATTTCCCTCCGAAGCTTTATGCAAGTAAATACTTCTTTAATCCACATATCAATTATGGTGGTTATTTTAAAATATGAAGCAGATTATTGTGCTTCAAATAGGATCACATCCTTTATGATATTATATGCTGTGTGGCTCAACTATGCTCAGAGAAAATGGGAGTGTGAAAACTGATATAAGATTAGATTGGAGTCATTTTTCTTATTCTATATTTACTGCTTACTACTTTATAGTGCAGTATAGTTATACACTATAAAATATACAGTTACAAAAACGGCATCCCAGAATGCCTGAAACAGTGCCAATGTATTTTAATGCAGTTTTACTGCTAGTGTTTCACAGTAAATTTAATGGGGGGAAAATTAATCATTATAGCAAACGGCTTGTAATATTACCTCAATGACATTTTTTCCCGGATGGTTCTGCTCAATAAATTCCTCTCCATCTTCATTCAGCTGGGTGATGGTTTTCTCCTTAGACTCCAGACACTTGCTGATGAAGTTCTGATGAAGATGTCAAGCAGCATGTTAAAAAATATTTATAAGTAGTTTATTTATAAGCATTTCAGTACTATAACCATATACTTTGTAGGAGGTTTGAATCATGAAAGCATATTCGAAAGTCTTAGTGCCATCTAGACTTGTATTACCAATCATTAAATGGCTTCTAAGCCTTACCTCGTACTGCCTCTTTCGGGCAGGGTAGTCCAGGTTGTTGTCGCTCCAGTCATATGTGATTCGCTCATCAGCTTGCCGGTCCATCCAGTAGAGCTCGTTGGTGCAGCGCTGCATGTAATCTCTCAGACTGAGCAGGTTCTTCTGACGTGCTGCGGAGCTCGCCTGCAATGGACATGGTGAAATCCAGTGTTTTGAGACACGTGAATTGACAACTAACTCTCAGTCTTTTACTAGTACAACTTCAGTGCATAACTAGGTAGCAAATTAAAGGCAGAAAGTGAAGTCTCACCAGTAGTTTGTTGTACTTCGCCTGCTGGCCATTCACACCATCCTGTTATGCAAGTAAGCAAATGAGTCACAGATGCCACTCGCATGACTGTTCAAAACAGTCAAATATTCTTCTTGTATTGCATTTCATTTTAAAACCATCAGTTAAAAAAATGTACCCGGTCTGCAGTGATATACGAAGCCAGTGCCTCCACTTCACTGTGGAAAATATTGTGCTCCTCCACTTCGTTCTCGATGGTGGGCAGATCTTGACCGAATCCTTTGTTGTTCACATTTGCCTAATCCGAAAATATTTGACCATGAATCATTTGTTTTGGAAATCATATATTCGAAAGAAAGAAACAGAGAGAGGTATGCTTAGATACACACCAGTTTCTCATCAATCATCTTTCCCCAGTTGACGGTGGGAACCTGCTCAGATCTTGTGATGTTGTAAATGCGATCATGATCCTCGTGGAGCTTCATCACACGCACTCGCAGCTGTCTCATACTTTTTCATTGAGGAGAAAAAAAAAAGGTCATCCACAATCCCATAGCATAAGCATTCACAGCTCATAATTCTGCTTAAATGGCATATAGCATGAGATGCTATCAGATATTTCAGTTTGAAGGTGGCTATAAAAACGCACTCCTTCTCAATCATCTCAGCCTGAGGGTGCTGCAAACGGGTGGCTTGGGATGCATCATAATCCAGGCTATTCAGTAGCTCCAGTGAGTTCTGGATCCTCTTGTTGGTGTCCTCCTGGTACAGGGGCTGCTTGCCCTCATTGATCTTCTTGATATCCTAGAAACGTCAATGAGCAACACAATTAATGATAGTTATGTAACAATAGTTAAAGGATAGTTAACACTCATGTCATTCCAAACCGGTATGACTTTCATCTGTGTAACACAAACGAGGATATTTGTAAAAATGTATAAGATTTTTTTTTTCACATCAAGAAAGTCAATAGGGTCCAATGTTGTTTTGAACTCCACTGACTTTTACTGTAGAGACAATTTTTTTTAAAGATTCTTAAAAATATCTTCTTTTGTGTTACATAGAAGGAAAAAAAAATCATAAAGGTTTTGAATTACATGAGGGTAAATAATAACAAATTTGGGTGAACTATTCCTTTAAAGATTCTTTTTCCATTGGTATACACCAGTGTTGTTAATGCTAACTAAAACTATTACAAATTGTTTTCGTTAATTGAAATAAAGCTGGGATAAAATAAAATATACCGTAAATATTAGATGGAAAAACTTAAACTTAATAAAAAAACTTAAAAGAAAATTAAAATGTAGACATGGCAACTAAACAATATCAAATAAGTTGAAGTTGAAGTACTAAAATGATTGAAACTTAAACTGAAATAATAATGAATTAAAGCTATGTAAAAATATTTATAAATATATATATAAAACCAATTAAATGACAAAAGTATATAACAAAAATCACTTAAACTAAAATGTAAATGAAAACTACATAAAAAAAAAAGCTAATTCAAGATACTGATAAATACTACAGTAGTATATAAATAATACTAAAGTAACAATGACATAAACTTTCCACTTTTTTAACCCAAAATAACCCTAAATGGACATATTTAAAGATGACATTAACATGCTTAACGGCTTTGATTTGTAATCCACAGACGCGTTTACTGTACCTACCCTATTGAGGTTCTGTTCTGTCTCAATGATGTTCTTTTCCACCTTGTCTGCATTCTTCTGCAACTTGTCAATCAGGGTCATCAAATCAATGTCAGTTGGTCTGAGGTGAAATAAAAGGAAATTAGTTTCTGTTGGTGCAGTTTGATATAGTTTCAGTGAGCCAAATGTACAAGTTTCGGTCTGCATTTTCCTAAAAGACTGCAGCAAATGTAGTAGATTTGTTATGTTGAATCTCTGGATGTAGGGCATAACACCTCACTTCACTTATCTGTCATGCTGAGATGCTCTGAAAATAAATACAGGACTTGAAACACTTTCATTCCACATCATCTGGCACAGACTTCAGATCTGTTAGGAGAACCTTGGTGCTATCAAAAAATATTGTCTCAGCTGAACCGTACTGAAAGAAAATGCAGAAATGCTGTTCAACATAACTGCAGCCTAGCATAGTTTTAGTGCATTCTACGAATTCTAGAAAAATACTGTTTGACAGTGCATGGTGGACATGACTAAACTTGATCAGAAAACAAATTACGCACATTGGGCTGTATTTGCCTTAAGGACAAGGCATGTTATTTGAACATACAATAGCATGACTCATTAATAATAATAAGGTTAGTGCATGTTAATGGGAGTTATAAATATCTTACACTGGCTAAAATGATAATGTCATGAATAAGAAAACACAACACAGTTTTGTGTTCATTTGAGCTGGAAAACAACAACCGTAGAACTGAGTATGAGTGAGATATGTAAATGAGGATGATAATTACAACAAAGTTGGCTTTAACGAGGGCGTTAGAAACTCAAACAGGTCTAACTGGTTTTGTTCACACATGCAAGAAGGTTAAAAAGACTTTCTATGTCACCTGAAAAAAAATGCATCTGTATGTGAAACCCATCAAAATATGTGGCAAAACACAGCTGGACTGTTAAAGAAAGAGATTATGCAACCAAATGCTGTTGTAATTTATTTAATCGAAAACAACCATTAAAGCAAAATAGAAAAACAAAGCTCTATCTATCTATCTATTATTTTTTTCCTGTCAAGAGATAATTATTTAATCTGATTTGAGAAAAAGCTCTCGGTCTATAGCAAGTAATTATTTGATGCTCGCTTCCCTTCCCTAGAGGTGTTCTCATTTACAAAATATACAAATGCAAAAACATAAACTATGAAATCCGGATATCTTAAGAACAGTGTTATGAAATAGACTAATGTTTTGTCGTTTTTATAGTTCACTGCAAGCAACCCCATATCTCTGTATACGGTATCCCTTGTTTCTGTCAAAAGCAGACAGACAAGTCACAAAACTTGGCACATTTGACACTGAGGGACCCATTGCGCGTAGCACAGTCAAACAACCCCCAAAGATGACCTAAACAGAAAACTATGTGTTTAGGAAAACTTATTTTTTTTGTACATCTGTAACCAATAAAATTATTTTGACTCAAACTGAAACCATATTCATAGAGTAAAATCTTCCATAGTTGCAGTGAACTACCCTACTATATTAGTGTTATAGAGTCCTGCAGGAACAAAGCTCGAGGCTAGACTCTAGAATCTATCAAACCATCAGTAGTTTATGCTTGTTTGAACTTGAAATTGTCACTCTGATTGAACCATTTACCCTTAACCAATCAGGTTTCTTTAAAGATTCCCTACATATGTTGACTCCAGCCTGTACTGATACAGATGTCATTTGAGAACTATATACCGGTATGCAACAAGATATAATATAAAATATAATAGGATATAGGCCTAATAAATATGTTGTTTTGTGTTGAATAATATTAATAATATAGGCTGTTGATATTAACAATAAATAAAAAATAATTATAATGATAAATAATACATTTAAATGACTACTGTATAATCCTGTAATATCAATTTACATCAGTCTACTCTGTTTAGTACAGAATAATAACGCAAGTCACGCAATAACCATCTCAGTGAAAAGTTATCCAACCTGTTACAGCGGCACACCCTTTACTACAGCAACCGTACGTCAAGCAAGACCAAAACCGATTTAGCAGAAATGGATATTTTAAATATCAGGTTAAATTGTGCATGGTGGCTAATCGAGCTACTACAAACCAAAGATAATGAAACGCGACATAGTTAAAACACTCGCGTGCGCCGCTCCGTACGACTCAGTGACGCGAATGGAAGTCCTCATCCCAACAAAACGTAAGTGTATCCGGTTGCCACTGACCTTTTTTCAGTGCTCTTTGCAGTCTTTTTCTTGAACATGATGCCAGTTGCGATGTTTCTCCAACACCAGTCTAGCTGTTAAAATGGCTCAGTTAGGACTCCACTCTCCACTTGTCGTTCAACTATCTGAAGCGTCTTTCAGGACAGCTACACCTTACATACAACGCCCACAATGAACGAAACCGCAACTATCCTCCCACGAACAGGAGCTCTCAAGGTTAGCCGTGGCTAAAAACATCAAGCCCATTTAAAGCACGGGCTGGTGTCGCCCCTTTCTGAGAGACATACCTGCAGCCTATTAAAACAGAGGCGTCGTCCCTGTTAATTCTGTACTTTTCGTGGGCTACATTTAACAGGCTAATATAAAGACTTAAGAGCAAACTTTTAATCAATAGTAGGCTATGTTGTTTCATTCAGAAAAGTAAGCAACATCAGCGTTTACTGTGATTATTTGGATAAAATTGTGGCCATGGAGTGTGTAGCCTATACGATACTTTTGGGTATCTCATGATTTAAATAAGTGTGCTTGAGGCCTATTCAATGTTTCATAAACTATCATTTAACATAAACATATTCAAAATAATGAACTAATTTAATACAGTTGACTGTTCAACATTTTATAATTTTGCCAAAAAAAGGTAGAATGACAAAAAAAATAAAATTTTAAATTAATAATATTTTATTAATATCAATATCAATACCCCCCACCAATATCAATATTTATAAGAGAAAAAAAAAACATGTAGGGTAAGTGCAAATGCTTGTATCTGCTAGTGCTATAGTAGCACAGACATTAAAGGTCATTATAACATAGTTCAAACAGCATTTAATAGAACATGATTTTGTAGGAATTGTAACTAAAGAGAGTACCTATCAAAAGGAATTTGATCCAATTGGATTGCTTGGGTTCCTAACAGAGACCCGATTTCAAGGGAGGACCTGATTTTTCACTTGGATATACATGAGCATAGGGAATTAGGGATGAAAAGACGATTGCAACTTCCGTTTCATGCCGACTTTAATTTTGATGTTTATTTAATGTTTAGCTAGAAAAGGACAAATCACAAACACCAACAATTTTTTAAATGTATAATGACTCTTGCTTCTCATGCAAAACATGAACACATGCACCACAGTACAAATTAGCATGTCTTATTTATTGATGGCTTTTTTTTTTTTTAGCCATGAAGTTCTGGGTGGACATAACACATTTTTCTCTCATTCTAGAGTGTCAGCTTAACAGAGAGTTTACATAAACAACCCGACTTTTGTTTGGGATGCAGCTACTTTGTGAGACTCCGCTTCATGAAGAGTTTTAAAAGCCAGACCTTTTTTTAGACTGATTGCTGATGTGTTTGTTAAACTGCTGAGCAGTTTTCATTTTTATAGCCATGGTCATCTGAAACAGATTTAAAACATTGCAATTGTCTCTGAACAGGGCCCCATGCTCAGAGCAGCTAAGAAGTCAGGGGACCCTTCTTAATGCCAACAGAGGAAAAAGTCAAGAGAACCGGGTATTGTTGGATGGCTAAACAATGAGTCATCATCAGTAGATGTGTATGTGTGGATTTGTGTCTGTTTTTGGATGGGAGCAGATGGAAAAGCAACAGCAATACTAGTTTGGTGTTCAGTATCTCTCTTACTATTCCATTTTCCAGCATGCCTTAGGCCTCACGCTGTATAAATAATGTATTTTTTCAAAGACCAATTCAACAGGTGTCAGGTGAAGATTGCGGTGTAATCACACGTAAACCATAAAGCACAAACAAGTAAACAGCACAGGACAAATTATTTCTCAGGGGGCATATAATTTCAAGTTGACCCAGGATGCATTTTGGTTATCTGAATTACAGTTAAGTGCAGTAGACGAAAAACAAATAGCAATGTGTCCACGGGTCAACAGGCTTTAGCCCTCAAATACATTGATCAGCTGCATTGACCTCAAACCAAATTCAAATATTTGAATATTTTATGCTAATGTTTATGCTGATATCTAAACATATGCTGTATATGCTGTTAACTATCTGAATATCGTCAGACTCAAAGAAGCTTCGAGCCTTTAAGTAAAGTGCATATAAACATGTACAAGTGTGAACTATTGTGTGTTGTCACAGTTGGTTGCAAAAACGATGACGAGAAGGATCTATTTGCAGCAGTATCAAAGTTTATTAAACAAACACCAAAGTCCCTTTCAAGGAAAGTCTGTTCACTCGGCGGCCATATTTGCAACGCCTCCAGGCAGCTATTTCAGGCCTCCAAGACCAAGTCCTAAATTTGAATAGGGGAATCCTGAAATCTCAAAAACTGCTTGCCGAACTTAAAATTAAATAACATATTTCAAATCAGCAACAAAATCTGACATGAACTGCCCCATAGATGCTGTTTGTGCTCAAATAGCGCTAAAAAAGCGCACTTTTAAGGCAAGCCGATGCGCATGTGCAGTCCTAAGCGCGAGTCTCAGGTTTCTATGTGAATCGGAGCTTCTAACGGGAGCTGCAGTGATTCAATGACTTTACCAATCAGCGATTGGCTCTTTTACTTAGAAGGCGGGACGTATTCCGCCATATTGCATGCAGTTTCTCCCATTCATAAGTAATAGAATAAAGTAATAGAATAAAAGTAACAGAATAATCTATAGTCTTTGCAAACACTCAGAACACTAGGAACTAGAAAACAAAACAACTGGTGTAATCGTGACGAGAACTGTCAATGAACTGACAGAAACACAGGGCTTAAATACACTGGTAAATGAAACTAAATCAACAACAGGTGTAGCCTAAAACATAAACAAATCAATGAGAAAGCAGCAATGAACTAAAAGCTAGGTCACAGAACTTAACACATAGCAAACCCAGACAATCCTGTCAGAAATAAAATGTATACTATTAAATTGCTTTTCGTTAATTGAAATAAAGCTGATATAAAATATAAATATTAGATAAAAAAAACTTAAATTAAACTTAAATGAAATAGAATAGGTTTGAGTTAAAATGACAAAAACTTTAATTTAAAAATAAATTCAAGCTAAATAGAAATATAAAAAAACAACTAATAAAATGACAAAAGCACATAACCAAAATCACTAAAACGGGAAAAATCACTAATAACACTCAAATAACACTAATGTGTATGCAATTAATGTGATCTGGGGTCTGGGTGAAGCAAAGGGGTCGGTAACGCTTCCTTTTACAATACAGTACTTACGTGTACTTACAGTCAAGTCAAGTCAAAATATATTTATATAGCGCTTTTCACAATACAGATTGTATCAAAGCTGCTTCACAGTATCAATCAAAACAACTTAACAATGTTTGTTTATTACTGGAAAAAAAAGACAAGTTTGGTAGAGCTGATCAATGGTATGATTGGTTAATTAATTTGAATTTCCCCAACTGAGCAAGCCAAAGGCAACAGTGGCAAGGAAGCGAAAAACTCCATCCAGTGACCTAAAGGTGTCCTAGCACACCATCAGATGACCCAATGGAGAAAAAAAAACCTTGGGAGAACCCAGGCTCAGTCGGGAGCCAGTTCTCCTCTGGCGTTTATGAACTAGAGGCCGAATTTACAGTAACTGTAAGATAAAAAATTTATATGAATGCCTGGCTAAATAGATGCGTCTTCAGTCTAGTTTTAAACTGGGAGAGCGAGTCTGAGCAACGAACAATATCAGGAAGGCTATTCCAGAGCTTCGGAGCTAAATGTGAAAATGCTCTGCCTCCTTTGGTGGATCTGGATATCCTAGGAATGACCAGAAGCCTCGAATTTAGTGATCTTAAAGAGCGCGATGGATTGTAGGGCGATAGAAGATCCGTTAAATAGACTGGAGCTAAACCATTTAGAGCTTTATAAGTCAAAAGCAATACCTTGTAATTAATACGGAACTTTATAGGTGACCAATGAAGTGATGATAAAATCGGTGTTATATGATCATATTTTCTTGATCTAGTAAGAACTCTAGCGGCTGCATTTTGGACTAACTGTAGCTTGTTTATTGAAGATGCAGGACAACCAGCTAATAAAGCATTACAGTAATCTAGTCTCGAGGTCATGAATGCATGAACTAACTTTTCTGCATCAGAGACTGATAGCATATTACGTAGCTTAGCAATGTTTCTAAGGTGGAAAAAGGCTGTTTTTGTAACATATGAAATATGCTTTTCAAAAGACAGGTTGCAGTCTAATGTAACACCCAGGTCTTTTACTGTAGCGGATAAAGTAACAGGGCATCCTACAGTGTACTTACCTAGAAAGTACTGGCTAATATAAGCCAAGGGGTAAGTTCAGGGTTAGTACCTAGTTATTACCCAGTAATTGTAATTACTATAATAAGTACATAGTATGTACATGGGTAACAGGACTGTAAAAGGAAGAGTTACCAAGGGGTCTAGGGGCTCTGTGTACAATTTAAAAGAAAAGAAAACTATTATCATAATGTATTATTGGGTCAGTCAAAGTTGAAAAGAGCTTTACAAATAAATCTGAAATTAATTAACAGTGTTTCTCAACAATGGTTTTTACATCAACTATTAATATTGGGGGAAAATATAAGCCAACTTGAAACAAAGTAAATACTTATCAGATAATATTTTAATAATCGGATTTGCTTTCAGTACAGTGACAATATATTTAATTTGATAATATTGTTTATGATAAATGGGTCTTTGTACAAGTAAGTGAAAAAAATATTGAGTGTCCTGTAAAAAGAGCCTAATGCCCGATGCTGTAGAAGACATGAAATGTATTATAGTAGCCTATCTTACTATGGATGTAATGAATATAGCTGCGATGCAATTTTATATCACATCTCTAAAGGAATGCCCTAAGATAAGCTACAACTGTTGAGTCCTTGTGTGAAATTGCCTAAAAGTGAACACAGTCCATTCCAAGGGCTTAAATATTAACTTTGACATGTAGCCATACTTCTCAAGCAGTGTTTATATAGAACACTTCCTAATGATCTTTATGTGTGAATGGGTTTTTGTATCATTTACATTTAGATTTGCACCATATTAGAGTCATTTTCATTACCTGCAGAGTTTCTTCCATGACAGATGTGCTTGTATCAAGTGTCTTTTCAACATTTCATATTTGCCACATTCTAGCTGCTACATATTCTACATATTCTACAAGTGAATAGGGCAAGAAATTAATTCGTCATCACTCATTATATGCAAATGAATAGATATTTGCATGCCCTGGTGATAATGAATAATAGTCAGTGTAAGTGGGTTTGGAACCAGGAATTTATGAAACAGGTGAAAGGCCGGAATTCCCTTACACACCCATAGTGAAGGTGATTAAAGCTCTTGACAGACATGTGTGGAACATTATGTGAACACAATTCAGCAGCGAGACCTATGCTGCCAGATTTGAAGTACTGTAGTGTATTAATTGCGTGTGGGTTTCTTAGCATTCCTCTGCCAGGAAGGGCCTGCTTTGGAACTCAACACACATAATTCAAAGTTGTAATGATGAGCTTGTGTGCAATTAGCCATTGTGAAGTAGACTTTTTAGTGGTGGGGGGTACAAATGACCGTTCATTCTCCTCCGGGGGAGAGTCTTGTCTGTGATAAACGTGTATGGACAATGGGGTGTGTTCTGCATTGCACTGAGCATTTCTCTCAGTGCAAGGTGCATTATCCAAACATGGGTGGAGAGACCAAACTATTTTAAACATGTAGTTTTGAACTATCAACCAAAACAGATTGCCCTTCCTGACAGGGTGAGAATAAAGCATGAGTCTCATTTCAAGGATTTCTTAAAATCCTCCACTAATAGGCAAACCAGTATAACATTTGATTAAAACATGAAAAACCAAGTCACTTATATTATATTACCCTATACATTTCTAAAACAACTGTAGAAATGACATTCATCAATCTTCTGATTTCTAATGAAAGAGGAGTGTCGGTTTTTCCGGGTGTGAAGATTTAAGGTTCAATGGCAGGAGTGTCAGGACCTGCTTTGTTAAATACACAACTGCATTTTCTAGTCGCTAAAGGTGTGTCGCGCAGTTTCTCTTTCCAATATGTCCCTAAAATGCACCTAGAAACCATAAGATGCAAATATGCTAGCCATCCGCTGAGGTATGTTAAGACATTGTTGGTGACAACATGGCTTCACAACTTTTGTCTCTGAAGGGGATACGCTTTGCAGTCGTAAAGTCTTGCATTTCACCTGTTTTTCTTTCAGATAAAGGTGACACTTGGGTTCTTAGACAGATTACTTCTTTAGGCCAAAGAGGAACATTTACAAAACCACTAAAAAGCTGTTTCAGTGAGAGGCCAAGAAAGGTCATTACATTGGATGTTCTGTTTCAGCTAAAACAGTAAATCACCATGTAAATGCTTTAGTCGGTCTGAATTTGTACCAGTTGGGTGATTCAGTTTGTGAAGTTGGTCGAATAGACCTAGAGGTGAGACAGAAGTGACGGTCAGCATGCATTGTAGCTCTGAGACTGCAATGTAAACGTACTTATTTATTGACATTGGGATGAATGTCACTCCAGACTTATTATTTCTCTGCATAATTCACCTTTTGGATTGGGCAAAAGACATTGTCCATTGTCAGCAGTGATGCACAAAGCACAGAAGTCATTTCAAACGTGAGGGAAAACTTGAACCTGAGGTGAAATTCCCAGTCATGTAAATTCCAATTGAAATGACTGGATATCACCTATGAAATTTCGCCAAGCAACAGTAAATGTGACCGCACCTTTAGGATTCAAGTTTTGTTTGGTTATCGTATCGTTATCATATCATATCATATAGTATCACATAGTATTGTATCGTCGGGTTATCGTTACCAGTACAAGTTTCTAGTTTCTATACCACAAACTAAAGACTCTGTTTAACTGTGCTAGTTCTACATTTCCATGCTGTTTCGGGCATGCAGAGCGAGTCCAGCCTCAGAGAATGGCTGAATCCTCCCTGAGACTGTGGACAAAGCAGGAAGCCAAGGCTCAGTGAGTTTGAAAACCTCCCAAAGACCCTCTGACACACAAAACTGCTGTGTTGCAGCAATCCTGTTATGGCCCAGCCACAGTTCAGCAAACCAGACTGGCCATGGCCTCAAATCCCCAGCAGAAAATCTCAACAGAGCAATGATTTTCAGCCACCATTGGCTAATCACTCTATTCATCCCTTAAGAATTTGCTATTGTTTTTGTCTTTGTAGAATGTCAAAACGCCTGATTAGAAAATGTACAGCTGAAAATGGCTATGTCAGTGTAACAAGTATGTATAAAAGAGTCATTGAGTGGCGTTTGACACATAGAGAACAGGTGACAACCACACCCAGGTCAAGAATGAGATTCAGAACGAACCTGCTTGGCTGGGTCTGATTGCAGACGGTGCAGCCCCACCTACATTCAACAACGGGTAGGGTCTGAGAAAACCAGCCAATCCTGCCTGGGCCCAGCCCTTTCATTTATTTAGAAAGAGTGTTAAACCTGCTTTTTAAGAAGCCATAAGTGTTCTGAGACAAATATGATGTTTTATTGAAAATGTCCCTTTAGGGAATCTGCTGTCGAAAACTGTAATTCCTCTCTGCTTGCTTAAGACGGACAAGGAACATTGCCTTTCAGATAAGGAGGAATGTTGACAGAAAGACTGTGAACGGGCAGTTATGTGCACTGATCTACTATGTTATCTAAAAACATGCTGCCACACCCTTTCTGTCACTCTCTTTGTCTCTTTACGCCGCACTTCATGATCTCATTCAAAGTATGTCAAGCATTGTAGTCACCATGGCACTGAACTTCATGTAGTGACTTTTCTTTCTAAGGCAGGATGTCAATATCGCTTACTCTCAGACCTGCTGAAATGATGCACAGCAGTGTGTAAACATACTGATTAAGTGCCAGTCATCTGCTACTTGCGACACATTTTAAATACTGAGTATAAGTAATGTAAAGTATTTATGCCAGGAGTCTGGAGGATGACATGGCTGACTGCACTGACGTCTCACTAAAGTTGTCTCAGCAATTAGCCTGTAGATGTGCCCTTCCCTGCGTTATCAAACTTCACTACTAGGGGGAGACATGGAAAAGGTGCATCAGGTACTAAATAACACCTCATTGTGCACCATTGTTTAGAAAACAAAATATACAATAATATGCTTGTTTGAAGCTAAATAAGATACATTTAAAGGTAAATTTGTGATCATTTACCATTATTCTGGGATAATGTATGATGACCAGTAAACAGAACCACTGTTAAATGGTGGCAAGAAAAGAGGCCAAACAGAATTCGGTTTGCAAACAGACGTGAAAGAACATAGATCAGAATTCTGTGTGCAAATTACATTGATCTGGAATGTTGAAAATTCTTTCAATGTAGGCCAAAGGAAAATTTTCTTCTAAAGAACAACAACCAACACATTTAATTTGACCAGGAGTGTTGCTTTGATTCATATCAACTTATTCAAGCTTCTTTACACTATTTGAGTCCTTGGCCTATTAATTTATTATGATTGTACATTAGTAACAATAACTGCAATAGGTGAAAGTGAATACCACGGTAAATGTGTGTAACGGTTTTTACTATATCAAAGTTTCTCAAGAAAAGGACAGCAAATCCTATTTCATTAAGACTTGATGAATTTACACAGTCACACACAAATCACTCTCCTCACTTTTCTGGTTCATAGGCCTAAATGGAGGAGGAGTTATATAGTAGTGTCGTTTAAGTTTGTCACACAAACAGGTGACCGAGCAATGACTGTGTACTGTAAGGCAGAAAATGGCCTCATGGCAGAACTAGTTCTATAGCACAAAACACAGTGGGACTAGTTGATTCTTTTTCCCCCCATCATATTTTATACCCATGATCCTTCTTGTATGTAAAAGGTATTGCAGATCCCTTTACATAACTGAGGGCCTACTGGTTTTGAGTTCTAATTAAAGTAATTACAAATAGTGATGGTTTATGCACCAAAAGAACAAATGTAGACTTGACTTGGCTTACGTATGAAGCTACAGGGACAGATATTGGTGTTACAAACAAATGTCTATGTGAGGAAATTGGAAACCCTTCTGGTGTTTAGGCTGCAGTGCAGCGGATCTCTTAGAACGGGTCAACAGCCGCACTATTAATCTCAATTACCTGAAGCTGAACGGTCATTGGCTTTACCTCAGTCTGACTGCACATAAGCCTATACAAAGTATATCTCGGTATTAACCAATCAAAGCTTAGTTACCTATCTCAGCAACACTGATGCCCTAAAATGCTCTCTAGGTAGACAGCTGATGGTTCTTGAGAGGCAGCCAGAGACTCACACATCCCAGTAATACATACACACATACATTAGCCTACCCGTAGTTTGGCAAAGTCAAAGTAATGTGACCAGAGGGCTGTCGCCAAGATGTAGATTTGGTCTAACAGACGACCAGGTCAGCATGAAAACCACGTGTTTTACAGATTAGAAACTGGCATAGTTGAGTCTCTCTCTCTCTCTCTCTCTCTCTCTCTCTCTCTCTCTCTCTCTCTCTCTCTCTCCCCTCTGACAGTTGCTGTATCATTGATTTAATGCTGAATGAACGCTGACTCTTGAGCGAGGCAGCATGCCCGAACTATAAGCATGACATGAAATCGCGGTGATGTGTCTGGTGGTCATACTTGGAGGCAGCATATAATTCCGTTTCCAGAGCAGGCTATTTCAACCTTAACGTTTGAGTTGGATGCAATGTCCTATCTGAACCCTGGGGGAAGACAGCTCGAGCGTTTTGATGGACTTTCGCTCATTTACTGGTAAGAATTGTATATGGTTTTAGAGTGCATGCTCTCTATTATTTCCCACCTTCCCATTGACATTAAATGAAACTCTAAACTCTACAAGTATTCATGTAAACGACTTAAGTTTTTAACTGTGTATATGTTACAAGTAAAGATCAGCATTATTAATGAAGAGCATGTAGTAGCTGTATACAGTAGGCTATACTGTTCACACAATGTTTTTGACGACGAGGTTTCGTTATTTCCACAGAGTAAAGGTAGCCGTGAGCATTTTCAAACATATTTCCGGATTAACAAAGATTAGGTAGGCTTCAGATTTGTGGCATTGACATTTTTTGAGTAATGATAATAGATATTTTGGACAGTCTCGTCAAAAACTGAGACGTCAAGTTCGTGCGCAATGTCTGTAATAGGCTGTAATTATTAAACAAAAAAGTAGGCTATTGCTGACAAAAACGTGTTGCGTTTATATAGCCTATACAGTTGAAGTTATACGTATCTTAATCTTCTTTTAGACCAGGGTTTTTTTTATGCCAAGGACCCCAAAGATGATGATCCCTTGCGAGAGAACCTGCAGCCGATTATTATAGGCTATAAAGGCAGATTTATATGTTCATATCTTAGGCTCATTTGTACTGAAAACTCTTTTTGTAGGCCTACGGAAAATATTAACCCTAATATAATAAAGCCAATATGTTGTTAGCTAAATTAAATAATTGTTGTAAGCTACTGTAAATAATATTGTCAGTGTAATAAAGCAAAAGAGACTATGAAAACAATATCTGCATAATGTTTTCTATGTAGCCTATATTTTCTACCCACTAAGAATAATGTAAAATGTTAAAAACCTTTAAATATTATTTACATTTAAAAACCGGGGCTGATAAAAGATTAGTGATTAAACATGTTTGTTTTGGAATGCACTTAAACAGTATTAAACAAATTTAATCGATTTCTTAAGTTAACACAATAACTTTGACAGCTCTAAAATGACATTTAGGTAAATTATCTTTTTTTCCTCTCAAATTTTTCATGGATGCCCAAGCACCCCCTTGAGCCTCCATTGGGTTCCCGGACCCCAGTTTGAGAACAGTAGATGGCAGAGATTATTTGTTTGTTTACATCTAAAGGCATTACCCAAATGTAGAGGTTAAGTAAGGTGAACAGGCACTCTGAAAGGTTTTTAACACTGTTTATGATTGTCAGCAGCCTTCAAGTTCAAATGAAAGTCAGTAGTTGCATCACCAGTATCAGGGATCATAGCAGGTGTGTGATTGACAGGTGGAAACATTCTTGAATATTCTACTGATGGCACATTCATTTAATATTATAGCCATGCAATATGGGAATAGCTGATTGTGTAGCCTACCTGAGAATGAATCTGCCCGGTGACGTGCTAAATTTAGAGTTTGGTGACCGGTACTTTAGTGATGACCTGAAGAAACAGTCTGAACAACTGAAGCATGTTGTTTGCAGAAAGAATAATATTTATAAATGTAACAAAATAAAATATTTTAAAAATAACAAAAGCTGCATGATATTATAACACAAGTACAAGTAAATATTTTGATTTTCAAGCTTATTTTCCTCAAGATACTACAGTTTGGTTGGAATTTTTTAATTTATTCTCTTTTGATGTTGTTTAATTGTACATTGAATGAGTACTTTAACTTCATAGTGTTGAAGAAAAGAAGTCTATTTTAATCATCATCACTTTTTCATCAATAACTTAATTACTCAAATGTTATTTATCCTATGCTAAAATCGATGCTAAAAACTTGAATAGAATTTCTACTATTTCTATTTCTGGAGGAAAAACGTAAACAAATGTACATGTGTAAATAGTTGATCTGATCATGGACATGGTGTCCATGTGAGCGCTGTAAACCCAAACACAGGTCCTGTCTCCTGAACTCTTGTTATACACTAATACGAAATTAATTTTAATGGCATTAAAATACTATCAGTGTGTTTGATGCTACATCAGCTCAACCTCACGAATGTGATGACTTTGTATACCAATAGTTTTACCTTTAATCAATCAGTGCATATAGTGTTTCACAAACAGGACATTGTGTCCTTGTGTCCTTAACGTTGTGGATTTGTCAACGTCGCTGATGTTACACTATGAAAATTATTGCGTTTCTATCAGCTTTGACTTCCTTATTTGAAACAAATATAAACCAATTCATGTGGTGTACAACACCATGCTTCTGCTTTGTGTTTTTGTACAGACGATGGATGAGGCTTCAGAGACGTTTTTGCAGCATTTATCTCATAGCCAGCATAGAAGTTTTGGATCTAAAAGTTTTACAGGAAAGGGCTCCCTCATACCTGCCTGTGATTTTTTTCAGTGTAACTGCATGAATCTGTGACTGTTATGTCACTGTCTGTGGATTAAATACTCGACACCATTATATGGCACACAGTACATAAATGAATGAAGCTAGACACAAGTAAGGGGTCATTAAGAGTTCAGTGCGATGTTTAAATGCAGTGTAATCAAATAAAATATGTGCAATTAATGAGTAGAATCATTTGTGTTGGACGCAAACTTTTATTATACAACAGACACAGTCAGCTAACACCTAAGACATATATTTAAAACATTATTTTAAAGTTCTTGATTTTATACTTTGACAACACATCCTATAACAAATCTTTATCTGCATGGTTGTTTTTTATTGATTTAGTTTTTGCATGTTTTTCGCTAATAACCATTATCAATGAATCAACATCATAATTTTGCCGACTTTGCTGTTTTGTTATCTTGTTTGTCTCAGTCCTGCCTAATAATGAGGTCTTGTTAACCGGTCTGTTGTGTCAGCTTTGTTGTGGTTTATTGATTTCTACGCTACTTGCAACAACAAAAAAACAGGCATGTTTTTACATTAGTTGTTCTGCAAAGAGTCAGCTTTTGTACTTACCAGAAAAAGAACATGAACGTATACATTATGGTGCACCTATACGTACTATTGACATACACCTTATTGTCATTAAAAGTTTATCGGTCATATTTTGTCAGTTTAAAATCTTCTGTGAATATGTGAAATTTTCTCATTTCTGATTTGATCAAAAAATTAGACCATTAATAGACTTGCTGGTCCAAAGCCGTCTCATTAAATCACAATCTCTGTCCTTCCGTAATATGAGAAAAACAATTTCAACAATCCCTTCATGATTGTTCATCTCATTCAGTGTTGTTTTTATGCTGACAGCATCAAGCATGATTAAAAGTGGATAATGATATGTTGTGACATTTTCTGGGATGCGCTTCTGTTTGTTACCTATGGAGGGCAGTCATGGGCCCAGATTGCAGCTGTTAGTAAACAGGTCAGACTGGCCTGTCAGACTGTTTCAGATTAACCCATTTCACCACACTCGGTGGTCCAGCATGGAAACTTGGCTCCTGAGTAAAGCTGCCACTCTCATTTCCCATTCTTCATTACTGCAATGGGTGGCACGTTCACTGAGCTTTTCCTAGATGAAAAACAAGAAGCGGGACTGGCCAAAAACAGACATGACGTAGTGCATCTCCGCCGCTCCGCTGTTATGATTTCTCAATGTGGACTGGATTATCCGATAATCTGATAACAACCCACTGTGCAGATTTGGTGATTAAACTTCTGATGCAATGGGTAGTTTCCATGGCTGCTGGAAGGAGACGGGATAGTATTTGTATATTTATTGTGGTGCATGGTGCATAAATGTATTTGCATTCAGACACAAATAATTTTTTTCTTTTGAGGGGCTGACATGATGTGCTTTTTCTATGTCCTCCGAGTGTAAATGCTCTTTTATAAAATATACATTTGTTATTCAAACATTGTTTGAACAAACATTGCTGAACAAATATTTCAAAAATTACAAAAATGTATCCAACTACAAAAAGTGAAATTTAAAGTTTATTGAAAACTAAATCCTAAAATGAAGACTGCTATTGCTTTAAAAACACAAACACGTTTTTAACAAAACTATGAACGAATCCAAGAATTTATATTATTAATTAACATGTTTCAACAGCCACTTCATTCAAAAGTGGCATGTAGTCTGACGATTTAAATTTTTAAATGTATTTATTTATTAAGTAATGTGTTTTATATTATGTATGTATTTTGTTTTTGAGGACTCTTGAAAGTGTGAAATGCATTTCTATTTGTCCTGTCTGATGTCTTTCAAGCTCAGGATTTTAGGACTGTGTGATTTCATCAGTCTATCACTGTAAGCCAACAAGCAAAGATGACAGATATCATATATCATTCAAATTATTATCCATGCAGTTTTCATATTACTTGGGATAATATAGAATATTCATACTTTTAAAAATGAATTTGTCACTGCAGGATCATTGGATTTAAAATAAAATTGCATTATTTTACCTTAAACATTTATCACACAACATATTAATTGCATTAATCAAATCTTTTAACCACAATCATTATTGTGCCTAAAACAAGTATATGATTTTCATGGCACTCGTTTGCTCCACCAATATGTGCATGTATTGCATAGTGGACAATCCCAGTGTATTTGTTTACAATTCTTACAATTTGTAATCAGAATGAACAGATTGAAGACAGAAAACAATCTTTTCCCTTGTAAGACGTCGATTTCAGATAAGCCTTATTACAATATACATTCATGTTGGCCTGTTTATACATACATAAATCAACACTTCGATTTAGAACCACCATAAAGACTCATTTTATGCCAAATGTAGAAACAGTCCATATGAATTAATTCTCTGCATCATGAGAAATCACATGGACAGACAATCTGTCATGAATCATCATTCATAGGATTTACAGCTTCAGCGATTTAAGAGGGGTGAAGGGCTGTTGGCTTTCTGAGATTCTTGAGTGGTGAGATAAATGATACTTCGGAGCAAGATTTAGTGAAATTTTTAGATACTAGTATAAATATTTATATTAATTTAATAGCCACCTTCATCCAAAGCTTGAATGGAAAAAAACTACTGCACAATGTAAGTACTGCAACAGCAACATACTCTTTTACTCACTCGTTTCCAGTAAATTTATAGTTGTGTTGTCAAATATGTTAGAGCATGTTGCACTGTAGTGCTATACGGTAATCTGCCAATGCCTGACAGGCAGTGTGGATCAGAGGTGGTTGGAGGGTGTTTTCAGTGCTGGTATATTATATGAAAGACACTGCAGACACAGCATAAGTGAGTTATATATTCATAAATATTTTTGTCTGATGAATAAAAGATGATTTCAGTTTTTAAAATGTAGGATTTTTCAGGCTGTTCTCGGGGACATTTCAATAGCTCATCTCAAATTGTCTCAAGCCTTTGCTAAGCCTTCCAGTGCTAAATATCTGCCATTCTGCCTGAGCTTTACTGTTCTGCCATTCTCGGGTATGGCAGATTCTTGAATAAAGAACAGCTGTCTCCTGTATCACAGTGGCTGCTCTGAAAGGATATTTATAGCCTTTTAGGCTTTATAAAGGGAGGCACATTTAGCCTTTTTAGAGCAAATGAGATGAAAACTGTTCTATTTCAGTCGTCACAGACTCATCATAATAATTCATAGTATACAAATACATCAGTAATACACCAGTCATGATTTTGATCACTCATGATGTTTGACAGGGTCCTATACGCACTGAGCAGAGGATATCTGTTAAAGTTCACTCTATGTGTTCATTCAGAACACCCTGCAACGTCATCAAACAGACGAAACTCAAGTCGCTTATATTAAAGGAGTTTAAAGTTTGATGCCATAATACATTTCTGTAAATAAATATAAAAGGCTATAAATTACCATACTTTCATTTAATATTGGCATCCTTCTGTCTCGAAAGACAACGGAGACATTTTTTGAGTTACAGCGCCTGCTGTGACTGTATGAGCCCGATTCTTGAAAGACATTGTCACGAACTGCTCCGAGACACGAATGTTGAGGATCCAAATGCAGTGTTTATTGAACAGGGTAATCCAAAGACATAATCCAGATAACAGGCAAGGGTCATACACAAACAAACAATCACAGATCAGGGCTCAGGCAAGGAGAGAAATCCGAGGGAACAGGCAGAGAATCAAGAGAACCAGGACACGGGAGAAACAGGATACAAACACGCTCAGAAATCCAGTTAGACAACATACAAGACTTTGCAGGGAATGAATGAGTGTACATGGTTTAAATAGCCTGAGACTAACAATTGGTAATGAGACACAGGTGGATGCATTCAAGGATGAGTCCGGGCAGTGCGTTATGGGAAAAGTAGTTTGTGAGGGAATGACAATAGTCTGATGTGGAGTGCCCTCTGGTGGCTCTCAAGGGCACTCCAGCTCGTGACCGTTACAGACATGTTCTGTTGCAATTACTGCAATTGAAGATCATGCCTGTCTCTTTGGATATTGGTGTAATAATGTATATACATCCATATAAATATTAAAGGGATAGTTCACCCAAAAATGAAAATTCTGTCATCATTCACTCACCCTCAAGTTGTTCCAAAGCTGTATGATTTTCTGTCTTCTGTTAAACACAAAAGAAGATATTTTGAAAGAATGTGGGTAACCAACAACCCATTGACTTCCATAGTATGGACAAAAATACTATAAAAGTCATTGGATGACGTCAAATGTCTGGTTACTGACATTCAAAATATCTTCTTTTGTGTTCAGCAGAAGAAAGAAATTCATAGATGTTTGATACAACAACTTGAGGGTGAGTAAATGATGACAGACTTTTCTTTCTTTTTTTTTTACTTAAGAAATGTAACTTTAATCTAATCTGTCAAATTCAAAAGCCATAAACTAATTGATATGTATGTAGCTATGGTTATATAATTTGGTTATATTAAATATGTCTTTTTATCTTATTTAACCCGTAATGATGATGATAGTTGACTTGTAACTGTCGCATCTCACGCACTACATCCGTGAACAGACGCATGAACACACGTACTTCGGATTGGAATAAGATGGCGAGATGCCCTTTTAAGTCCACTTCGCAGCACACTTACGGTCGAATGGAACCCACTTCTCAACTGAGCGTGTCAAATAAGAGAGACATACAAAATGTGGGGAGGCAGGAGGACTGGAACCCCCTGGCCTTTTCGATTATATGTAAGTGTGAACTCGAGAATAGGGACAATTCACTCAAAAATGAATTTTCTGTTTTCATTTACTCCCCCTTATGTCATTCCAAATTGTGGTGCACAAAAGAAGATATTTTGAAGAATGTTTGGTGCCTATTGGCATCCATTTTATGGACAAAAAACAAACAAACTCTGTGACAATTCTCAAAATGTCTTCTTTTATGTTCTAAAGAAGAAAGAAAGTCTTAAAGTTTTGGAATGACATTAGGGTGAGTAAATAATTTTTGAAGAAACCATTTCTGGGTGAACTATACCCTTTTAAAATGTTTTACTTAAACTAAAGCTGCAGTCCGGCGTTTTTCCTCTTTGTCGCCATCTCTGTTCGAAATCTGCAATTGCAGTCATTCGCGGAATTATCAACTTTACGTGAGTTGTACTTCAACACCCTCGACTCGACACGGCACAGCGCGGATGAACACAATGTTCGAGGAGACTGTGAGGCTGTCAATCACCGCACCGGTGTGGATACTGGCATTCAGAATCACAGATTATTATTTTTGGAAGTATGACCAACATAATAATTTTCACCGGAAAATGTCATCTGAACTAGTAAGAAACATCCACCTTTGTTCTGGTTCTGACATTGCAGTAAATCGTGCTGATTAAATCGAACAATCGCTTATAAGTTATCATATCACGCTAAACCGTGCAAATTATACTTTGTTCTCAAATTGTTAATGTTAACAACGTCAGCATTGCGTGACTACATGTAATGTCCTTCCGATATGTATCCTTGTTTTCGCATGGGTCCGGTTGCAGTCTCTTTTTTTCTGTAGCCACTGCGAAGTCCGAACGAAGTCTTTTGCATTGAATCTCCTGCGGAAATCCACCAGTATCACTGGAATTAAAAACATTATTACATTATTACAAGCTTACCGCTTTGAATCGAGCTAAGGCAAGCAGATAGTTTTAAACACTGGCTGGTTATGTATTTTCTCAAATATGTATTTTGGATCATTATTTACCCAAAAAAAGCTACGGACTGCAGCTTTAAACTAACCAATCAATGCAAAGAAACCCAACCGTACAACCAATCAAACAGATTGCACACCTGTATGCACACAAAAATGCTTAAGATTTGTGTAGGCTACTATCTTTTTATTTTTAGTATTTGTTTTATAGTCTACATTTCTTCTGGGTTTTTTTTTATAGCCAAATCACTCTCTTGTAGTTTAACATTGGATAAGGTGTCTGTGAAGAGGTTGAGGGTCGGGGCCCAGGGATCTCAGGGGACCATGAATTGTCCCTGTACGCAGATGTCTATACAGAGATTATGCCTGTGATTTTCAAGCGATCCTGGCGATTAGCTGGTACAGGTATGTTTGATTAGGGATGGAGCTAAAAGGACAGTGGTTCCCCAGGAGCAGGGTCGAATAATTGTGCTGTACGCGGTTGATTGACGGGTTGTCCTAGCAGATTATTGTGCACTAAAAAGTACTCTGCCCAGTCATGACTTGATATGTGAATGTGCAAATCACACTTGACATATTAACCTCATGAGAGAGTTCTGTAAGTCTGTGTAGTTAGTTTGGTGTGATCATTTTGAAAATAAAGCTTATCATGGCCGTGTGTGTAAAAGCTAGTCCACAAATTACATCATTTCAGCCTGTGAGTTTGGTACAAGAAAGCTTGGTCTGGTCACACTGATTGTCATTTAGGGACTTGACAGATTGTGGACAGCAGCAGATACATTATTTACATTATTAACTAAGACAATAACAATAAATGCACATATTTCCACTTTGCCTGATAACATTATCCATGATGCTGTGTTGTTACAGGTATGAATCAAACAACAGAAAATCTAAAGCAAACACTCCTAAGAAGCTTTTTGAACAACCCTGTGCTGTGTACTTTGTTTTGGACTTTAGCTCAGCTTGGACATGTGTCGAGGTAAATGACAGTGAGGAGTTACACAGTGACAATGCATTCAAAGCAAAGTGTCACTCTGACTCTAACTAGGACGCAAGCAACACTATTTGTTGAGCACTAAATGACAATGATCTATTTTAACAGGTTGTCTCTTCATTACATTATGCATGCAGTTAGTCTTTTCAAGGAAAGTTTTTTTCAACCCACTTACTTAACATTGAAAACGTTACACATATTGTAAGAATACAAAAAGCTGAGTAAATTTGGACAGTGTAATCCACCCATTGTGTAATTTTACCTCAAGTATCCATGTATAAATCTGATTGCTGCGTGAGAGAAAAGCACTATTGCTTCGCATGGGATGACCATAGACAATAACACTGGCTAAAAATAGAAACGGTTGAGAGATTAAATATGTCTTTCTGAGTTGACAAGGATTTAGAGTTTTCTGCTTTTGCACAAATGTTGTCGTCCCCCCCACCCCCCCAAAGCATCAGCATTTCCTATTTTTTCATGACTCATAAAATAACTAGTGGCAGTGTGATTCCACACCATCAGAGGTTAAGAAATCACAACCATCCTCCATCAGTAGGATACTGTAAACGTGAAAATATGTCATTAAGGAGCTATTTCTGTCTGACCTGACTCTTACGAATGACGTTTGTTGGTGTAACCAAATGTAGTAAGGTTGATTTAATGATATATTTTTTAGATGTTGCCAACTAAGATGATGCATGCAGCACATTTTAGATTTTTTTTTTTTTTTTTTTATATACATATTTTTTTTATATACAGTTTAGTGTAGTAATATAGTATAACATTTATCTTCTTCACTAGACTATGGACTTCATCCCAGTGTGATTATTTTGTTTCGTTCATCCTGTGTTTTGTCTGGAGACTCTGGATAGATATCAATAGATTAAAGTAGCTTATCAGTTTCAATTCCCAAATCAGGTCTAATTTGATGCCAAAAACCCAAACATATTTCTATAATAGACTTCAGCCCGATGTCCTTGAAAGACCCCATGGATTGAAATAGCTTAATGTCAGTAGCCTAAGACTTTGTATATCACGTTAAACCTTTAAAGTCCTTTCATAAACGTGAATATTTGTTTCTCAGTTTGGGAACCACCTGTTCAGTCATTGTTAAACAATGACCAAAAAAAAAAATCTCTATCTCTAAAATATCTATATAAAAAACACGACCCCCCATTACTGTTGCATAAGATTTAATCTGTGGGCAAAGTTGGTGATGTTTAGGATCATCTGTATTAGAGCTGGCTGTAGCAGTGAATCATGTGGCTCGCGCTGTGTCGGACCTCCGCGAGGCGCTGATCACGAGAGGAATGGGCATACGCTACGCGTCGCTGGATGCGCAAAAACCGCTTAAAAATGCCAACATTTTCGGTCATGTACAAGGGAGCAGTCATGATTAGCAGGTAAAAACGTTTGTTTTGTCATTTTGTGGTTGTTGAGCTGCATTATGTCTAGTTTTCCCCCAGCTCATAAGTTGCAGTGAGTGATAAGCGCTCGAGTGTTTTCGAGAGAATCGTCGACATAAGCGCGCTGTCACTTTTGTCCTCTACTGAAGGTTTCGGTGACTTTTGGGTACTTTGTTTGACCTGTGCTGTGCTCAGGTGTGTGACTTATAAAGGGTGCTTGTTGCGTACTTACTAATATAACTGGTGAGAGAATGAAAAACGTGAGTAAAATGCGTTAAAAGACGCGGCTTCTTCACCATTCTTTTTATATAACCTACACATTTGCACCGACTGTAGTTACAGTGTGAAAAGGGCATATTTGAATTTATTTGCCCGCTATATTTTGAAGAATTCACAACACTTTAAAGGATGTAGGCTACTAATAATGTGCTCTAATCAACCGGAGATTATAATGTGTTTGTGCGTAGTAGGCTACTCACTAAATCCATGCATATTACATGCCTCATGGAATTCATAAAACTTTGTTTTACTGTGCTTTTAGCTATTGATCAGAGGTTAGTATCAAACTTCTTGATGCTTATGCTGCCTTCACATACTATCGAAATTATTGTAAATACTAGTTTCCTAGTAAAAAAAAAAAAATGAACGCCCTCAAGTCAAAATTTGAAGAGGACGAGCTCACAATCGTGCTTCAGCAAATTTCCGATAGCACCTGAAGGCAGCATAAGACATGATGTTAGGCAAGAAGTTTGCAAAATTTAATAATTGGCTTTTATATTTTCATTACACTAAAACTAAAAGAAATCATTAAAATATTGTGAATATTTACTCAAGGTAGGCTATTAGGGTGATTGTGACAGTGTTTTATTATTATTACTATTACTATTATTATTATTTATGGTAACGATTCTTGATGTCAACAAACTAGAATTATTGTTGGAATAAAATAACCATAATTAGTTTCAGGATTTCTGAATTCTTTGAAGTAGAAATAATATCAAATTTTGTATGTGGTACATTATTGCATATTTATTTAATCAATTTAAATGATTGCAATAGCCATTTTATTAAAATCACAAGTTAACTTTAACAACCCTAAAAAGTACAATTTATATCTTTTTTGATTTCCACAGACCTATCATTTTAAAAGGCTGTTTTAGAGGGCGCTGTGTTGGGGACAGCGGACACACTTTGTTACATAACTCTTGTTTATGTTTAGCTTGAATTTGAGCCTCAGACGAAGTCTTAGGTTTTGACAATCTAATGTACAGTTTCAAGGACTGTGCACCGAGCCTGCAGGAAATACTGGATTGTGGTGGATGCTTGTAATCTTTTTGGTGTAGGGCTGGTAAACAACATAAGGCCCTGTCAGTGTCCTGATATACTGTATTTCCTACAAAAAGACAATATTTTGTTCTCTCAGTTGCATAGTAACAGTGTTTCCATTGCCAACAAGGTTGAGTTTCTTTAATTAATAACATAATTTTACTTAATGATTTAAGTACGTAAGTAAAACTTAATCCCTGTAATGTGACTCAAAAATCAGAATCATACACAGATTCTGAGTTCGTTTGAAAGAGTAAATTTTTAGGAGCCTGTCCAAAGCAGGACATTCATGCTAAATAATTAATACTGATTCCCCACTGGAAATAACTGGTCTTGATGCTAATAACAGTCCACAAGCACAGCATGTACAGTGACATTTTGTTTACAATATTCAGATATGAACTGAATGTTACCTGCTTCAAATTTAACTGAATTCAGAGAGAAGCTGGATTCTTAGAAAAAGACCTTGATTATTTCTCTGAATCGAACAGGTCTCACTATGTTACTAAGTTGTTGTTTTTCCATGTTTCCACTTTTTTTTTTCTGTGATGCACAGGACACTTATGGGTCCGTATGGAGTAGATCGAGCAGTGCATTCTATGGAGTTTACAGACTGTGAGAATGGATTAGGTAAGTGCCTCATAAGATGTTCCTCTCTTTTAACATTTGTGTGTTTGTATAATTTACTAAATATCCTATCATATCTTGATATAATTTAAAACACTATCTTCAGCCTGCTCAGACCACCTCAGAAGGCATATTATTATACATACTCTTAGAATGGTGTGGATTGAGACTGAAGGGTTACTAAGATTTATTCAAGACCCTTTCACACAGCAATCCTGGTAAATTACCGTAAAATTACCAGAATATACACAAATCTAAATAATACACAAATGTGCTGTCAACGTCATTCCATCTTTTTCCCCAGTAAGATACCATTTACACATCAGTACCAGAATACCGGTAAACTCTGTGATGTCAATCATCGGAATTGACCTTTAAACGCTGAGCCGTTTTCTTTATCCTCCTGGATGAGGAGAAGTGCCTTAGATTTATTTTAGTTACTTTTTTTTCTGAGTGACAGTTGTAAAGGGATGAGTTCACAGAACGCGGTTGGGCTCTTAAAAACACGAGACACATAATAGTTACTATAGTAAGTCAGCACTGGAGGCAGGGTCTCGAGCACAAGACGCAGAGCAATGTTCAGATGTTCGTCTAGTGCAGTGGTCTTCACTATTTTTTTCATGAGAGCCACACTGATAGGACAAAGTCAGTAGGAGAGCCATTTTTACCGCAAAGTATCAAAAGTCACATCCAGTCATAAATATCTGCATATCAATCTGTCATCCCTGAACATACAATTGGCCTATGCAATGCAATAAATACAAAAGGGCGGGGAAAAAGCATTCTTTATGATTTACCAGTCAAATTTGTAACTGAGACAAGATGATTTCCCTTAATGACAAAAAAAAATCACGAATTTAAGTAATTTTTACATTAGCCCATCATGTATCATGAATCTGAATGTATTGTAGTTTACATGAACGCTAAACGTGATCGGGTTGATGTGCGCATTTATATATATCACAAGCTTAAAATCAGAATACATTTTTTTGACGTGCGCACACTGGACGAATATACAGAGTTTCCTGCTGTTCCTGCTATTCTCCTACATTGGTTATTTGTTTTAAACAGCAGACTTAATATTTATCCATTTCTGGTCATAATTTGGAGACTATGAACATATGAACCGTTGTTCTTTATCACACAGTAAAAAAGCCTAAAACCAGTGTCTGTGGATGATAATCTGAAACAAGGACTGGTGGGACGTTGTCCTGCTTCACTTCACAGACGCTTAGTGAAAGGAGAATTATAGAATGATGGGTCACTCATTAATATGACACTTTATTCAACAGGATCAACAGCTCGTTCAGCGCGTCATACGTCGTCCTTTCAGTTTCGGTTTTCAATCGATCAAGTGTTAACATGTTCCCTCGTTTTGATTAGAAAAGGCATACTAAACCACCCCTTTCAATCCGATCGAAATTATTTGTAATAGAGCTGACACTTTGAGTTTTTAATGGGTTATGTTATAGCCCTACTTGTTTTGGATGTTTTTATGAAATATCTGTAGTAGTGACTGCGTGATCATATCACCGTAATATTTACCGCCATGCGAGCCACAAATTAAAGCTTGAGCCGCACAATGAGTAACACTGGTCTAGTGTATGTTTACATAGAAAAACAGTTAAAAGCAGTGGAATTTTCCATAAACCGCTCTGACAGAACTTTATGGGCCTGTCCAAATACCCACATTTGACCACTTGTCTACGTACATGACGTATTTCCTGTATTTTGCCCAAGTGGGCATGAAGACCACAAGTGTGTGTGTGTAGAACTTTTGATTACCCAATGGGACACACTTATAGTGTTGTAAAAATGCAAGGGTTTACAGAGTAAATACCTTGATTTCAATACTTTTGCATTTTAAAATAAAAGTCTAAATATCTGTTCAGTAGTCCCTATGTCAATTTATTAATTGTGGTGCTTCTAAATAAGTGATACAAAGCAGTTGCAATTTTTGGACAAAATACACATACTCATCTTTGCACCAATAAAATATGCAACACTTTGGTTTACTACCAAATTATATGTAATATATAATTAATTTGATAGATTTCGGGGCATGTGAGTTCCGGAACATGATCTCTTAACTACATTTTTACTAGTAAAGACTGTATGTGCGAAAGGGGCTGTAGACTCTTCGTATAGCATCTGTGGTTCCATGAAGAACTTTTAACATCCATTGAACCATTCCAGTGCACAAAAGATGCTTTATACTGGAAAAAGGCTCTTTAGATCATTAAAATATTCTTCATATTAAGAATGGTTCTTTTAAGATGTTTAATGTTCTTTGAAGAACCAAAAATGGTTCTATTATGGCATTACTGCAAAAAAAAAAACTTTGCGAACCTTTATCTTTTAAAACGTATGGCGAAGTCTCGAAGCAAAACGTAGGCATAGGTTTAGGGTACGGTTGTTTTCCAGTCTTTTAAGTCTTGCGCTGTCTTTGTTAGATTTATACCGCAGCCTGATCTCCCTCCTTACAATAGATCAAAAACATTATTTGAAGGCAGCTCTAAGCTCCTTAAACCTGTCCTTCTTACATCCAAACTTGCACAGTCAACAATCCATTGTGTTACTAGACGATTCTGTTTTAGGAGACATTTTCATGAATTCAGACTCAGGAGTGGTGCTCTGAATAAAAACGTCACTGATAAATCAAATATTTTACAACGCATTTTTGCAATGCTATCAGGTACAGACTTAAAAGTGTGACACTTTCTGGACACAGTCCTTACTTTGCATTTATTTTAGAGTATATGAAAAATGTTGAGTTTAAGTTTAGCACTCGTTTTGAGGATAACCGGTTTGCAGTTCTTCTCATTAAAGATTCATCTTAAAGTGAATCCATTAATATGCAATATCAGCTCAAAACTCAATTAGTGCCAATACATTGTCTTTCTATTAATACCAGATAAGCCTGAAGCAAAAAGAGGATATTTATTATTCCATGAGTGTGACTAAACCGTGCGACCAAAGCGAATCTAAAGAATCTTTACTGTCCATCAAGGGAAGTGTATTCTGCTTCTGAACTGCCTGCAAATGAACGTTTTAGTGCTGACAGTATATCAGTTTTGTACATTTCAGTGTCTATGGAAAGGTAAATAACTGTATGTGTGGTAAAACCACACTTTACGTAAAATATATACGAATACTCATGAGATTACGTTGGGTGTGAAAGATGCTCATCTCATTAAAGGCTTTCATGCTTTGTTGGCGTCAGAGCTCATTCCTGTTGTTTCAACAATTAATGGCCTGTCAACACTGATTTGCTGTTGGTCTCTCAAATAAGGGATCTGCCATCCTTTCATGTTGGCATTTAGACAATGACTCTATTCAATATATTGTTTTTAGATAAACCCTGAGTTTTTTAAAGACAACATAAAATGTGACAAAAAAATCTTTAAAAAAACCACATTTTTTTTAAATACTTTTAACCTCATTATATTCAACCTCAATGGAGTAAAACAGGATTCCTGTGTGTTGAATGGATTCAGTGCTAAGCGCTCGTCACAGAATGCTGACTGTTTCCATAGCAAACCAGAGCGATGACTTTACCAATCGGCAAATGGCTATTTTATTTAGAAGGCAGGACTTATTCCATTATATTGATCCTTTTCACATTTCCGGGTTTCTCAGAAGCGGAAGGCGTCATAGTTGGGTAAACTTCTATAGCAGTGAATGAGAGAAAACATTAAATATATTTTTTGTGTTCCCATGCTCAAATAGCAAAAGAAGCCTCACAACACTTACCTGAAACTCTGAAAGTTGAAGTTTCTATGTATATAATGCTTAGAAGTAAATACTGACCAGAGTCAGTTGTAAATCCTAATTTTAGGGAGACTGGTTTGAACATAAGCTGTTTAAGGCCTCATTTATCTGACTTAAAATCAGACATAAATGCGAACACACTACAGCAGCTGGGCTGCACTATTTAGTCATCATGCATTTATTTGGATTACCAAAGTGAAAAATAACCGAAAGGACACTACCGTACTATACCTTTCTTAAAATAAGTATCTTATGCTTACCAAGGCTGCATTATTTGACTTAAGTTCAAAACAACAGTATGTATATGAAATATAAATATTTTGTATCATAATGAATGCCTTTACTGTCAGTTTTGATTAATTTAACGCATTCTTTCTGAATAGTATTCATTTGAAAAACTCTTACAAACCCCAAACTTTTGGACAATATTTGTATGTTACAATTTACACAATACACACAGTACTAAGTACATTAAATGCTAAATGTTAAAAAAAAATTCTCTGAAATATTTTGTTCAGATCAGACAGAACAGAATATTGAAGCTTTGTCTGTTATATCACAAAGTGCACTCTTAAGCAATTGATCTTATAACCAAGCAATTGTCTATAACCAGTTCCCATAAAAAGTCAAAGTTAAGTAAGCTTTATAACTATTAAAATGGCTTTTGGAGTCTCTCAGAACACAACAACTTGCTAAAGCTCTTTCAGCATGCATCAGGTAAAGCTGTCTAATGTTCATAGTAAACATGATAGATCTGATTTATCTCCTCTTGTTTAGATAGAGAAAGAAGGAATAATAGTCTGTTTTGTCAGAATAACATTAGTGAATGTTTTAGATCTTTCATTTCACAATCACCTGTCATCAAATTGTCAGTTAGTACTGGCAATGCAATCCAAAAATGCAAAAAGGCCTGACAAAGACCCTTTGGGTCGAAACGTTGTTCATTTGAATAAATCCTTGGGGGCAGAAGTGGCAGTGTGCAGATTCTTGTTTATTTTGAATTTGATGCTTCATTTGATCGAGCACCTGCCAAATTTTTTTTGGATGTGCGCACAATTTCTTCCTTTTTGAATGGAATCAGAATGGCCATAAAATCCTGTTGTCGGGGACTGTGGTATGATTTCTGGGTTTTGTTTAAATTATTTGATTTATAAATAATACATTTGATTGATAAATACAATATCAACAGCAATATAAATGTAAGAATAATATTTTACAACATCTTATTTTGAGTGATGCTTTGTCTCTTCTTAAGGAATCAAAGTGATCGGTGGTGTGAAAGAATTAACAGGAGAGGAATATGGTGTTTATGTCAAGAGGATCTTACCTGGTGGCCTTGCTTCCAGTGATGGTAAGTTTTCTCAAAGATATTTGATCACAGATTGAAAGTTTTTTTTTTTTTTGCCTTAAAGTGCCCCTATTATGTTTTTTTCTAATATTACCTAAAAGGGAGTGTGTAATATAGCTGTGAATGCCAAAGGTCTGCAAAGTTTTAAAGATCTAAGTGCTTGACAAATAAAGTTATTGTCTCCTTAAATAAAGAATCGATTCTGAACTGCTGAAATGAGTCGTCAGCAATTTCAGTCTCACTTCCTGTTTCAAATCTACGTACATATTTGCATAATGCCAGTCTATGGTCTTCATTGGCTGCCTGTGAACAAAGGGCTGTGAATCCACTTTGCATGCACTTCAAAGGACTAAAATTCAGATATGTTAGTGGGCGTTTTGTTTCCGACAGGCGCTGTAAGCGGTAGACCAATCACAACAGACTGGGCCATCTGACCAATCAGAGCAGATGAAGCTCTCGGAAAGGAAGTGTTTAACTTGGAGAGACCGAATCCTTTATCGAGCTATTTTAGACACTGTGAGAAAAGAGATGATGAGCAATGCAAGTGTTTTTTGACCTTGGATGCACATAAACCTATTGTATGAGACCTACAAAATTAGTAACCTTTAAAGTAGCATAATAGGGGAACTTTATCCAAGTGGTCTCCTAAAAGTTTTAAACAATGTAAGAACATCAATTCATAGTCTCTCAGACACAGTGCAAAACCTGAAAAAGAAACAGCTCAGAAAGGCATGAATTTCCATGCTGGTTTAACTGTTAGACTAGCATAATCACATTGTTACCAGCAAAACCTAGGTGGTGAGGCTCAGGCTAGTCAACAATGGGAGGTTGAAATCAGCTCTGACCAGCGAGCTTGATTAAATTGCTTTGATCCACATTATAGTCTACAGCTTTTGCTAATGAACAAAGTGAATCAATCTTGTTATTATGAATAAAATAATTTACAGTAATTGGAGATTAGCTTTACATTTAAACCAAAATCAGAATTTGAATGTGAAACAGCCAAATTATAATAGCCACATCATAATAAAACAGAAATTCAAAAGTTAAGACACAAATTTAGAAAGTGTGTGAAAACTTTGTCAGTGCAGCTGTTTACATTTCTGCAAAACAGATTGTCTGTCTCACTGCGTATACCTCTGCTTAAGTCTCTCACGTGTGAAGGGGAGTTTAGCGTCATCCCTGTGCTTAGAGTTAATGCCCCTGACGGACTGGAATTAGAGTCTGTCTCCCATTCTGCTGCTACAGAGCACGGGGTATATGGGAGCTTATATGGGCGCATGCGCTCTGCGGGGTCTTTGCTTGTTTTTAGCCGTCTCACACGATTGCTGTTAGCTCGCCATTCAGAGAACTTAGCTAGCTTTCTGGCTACTCTCTTTGGTTTGGTGGAAAGACATAATAAACATGCTGGTATTTAACAGGGAGACAGATATTCTGAGGGAATCTAGACAGATTTTCACAGTACTGATGATAATCCAGTGTGACTGTAAAATCGGATACCCGAAAGGTGGTATTTGGCTAAAGTGCTCTGACACAAAGTAAGACATAGGTGACTCCTTTGAGACTTTGCAGCTTGTTCCATTCCGGATTTAATTTGCTCTGACAAGATATCATTGAAGTGAAGGTAGAAGACATAACCCTGACCTACATCTATGTCCTACGGAAATGAAAAGGTTTGAGGGCCGTATGCTGTCTCTTCTGCAGCCACAATTTGCTAAAACACACGAAAAGTTGCTAAATTATGAAAATAAAACTGTTTGACACTTGAATGATGACCATCTCTTAAACCAAAATGCAGTTTGGACTTTTTCTGGGCTGTTTACACTTTTTATGTTGTATAAAGCTGTGAAACACTATCGGTTTGACAAAATTTGAGTTTATGGTCACAGCTAACAGAGTCAACAACAACAACAAATTGACCATGACTTTAACAACGTTAAAGTCATGGTCAATTTACAAGTACGCTAGTGTGACAAAACAAAAGTATATATTTCATTTACTTAGGTGATCAACATTAGCTGCTTATGTTTTTAGTTCTTAAATGCCTTTACTTTTGAATCTTTCATAGTGGACTACAGATTGAATGAGTACATATAGTATCTTTCAAAAGTTTGGGGTCGGTAAGAAAATACAGTAAAAACAAATATTATTGCAATTTAAAATAACTGTTTTCTATTTGAATAGATTTTAAAATGTAATTTATTCCTGTGATGCAAAGCTGAATTTTCAGCATAATTACTCCAGTCTTCAGTGTCACATGATCCTTCAGAAATCATTCTAGTATAATGATTTGCTGCCCAAGAATCATTTATTATTATTATTATCAATGTTGAAAACAGTTGTGCTGCTTGATATTTTTGTTGAAACTGCTACATTTTATTCAGGATACTTTGAAGACTACAAAGTTCAAAAGAACAGCATTTATTTGAAATCTTATGGAAAATTATAAATGCCTTTACTGTCGCTGTTAATCAATTTAATGAATCTATGCTGAATAAAAGTATACATTTCTTTAGAAGAAAAAAAAGTACTGAGCCCAAACCTTTTAATGATAGAAATGGAAAAATATTAGGAATATTATGCAATGTAGTATGTAATAGTAATATATTTGTCAAGTCATTTTATGGGTCTTCTTTATAGTTTTTATTTTGTAATTGCTTCATTAGGAAACCTGCAGCCTGGAGACCAAATATTGGAGGTGAATGGTGAAAGCTTGATTGGCGTGACAAGTGAACGGTACATACTACACTAACACTCTCTTAATTTTTTTAGTTAATTTGTTCTTCTATTCTGCATGTATGTACTTTCTGTGATGACTTCAAAATAAATTAAGTCAAATACCTCAAGGACTGTTTATTTAGCTTGTATTCACTTTTACCTCTGAAACTGCAAACTGCAAAAATTAGCCACTTGTAATTATTATCTTACCTTTAAAACACTTGATGCCTGATATTGTTCTTTGATTGTAGAGCGGTGGATATTCTTAGATCAGCATCCTCAACCAATCACATGCGCCTTCTCATTGCCAGAGATGAGGAAGCAAGGTAAGCCCCTGATCCATCCATTATAACATCTGCTCTGAAGATCACAAACTTCATGTCCATTTAGACATTTAAAAAGTTGCTTTTAAATGTTGCTTCCAAAGAGAAAAAAAAGAACATTACATTCAAAGCACAATGATAATCAGGAACATGATATGAAAAAAACATATCATGGTTTCCCAAAAAAATATTTAGCTGCACAATTATTTTGAACATTGATGATAATAGTAGATGTTTCTTAAGCATCAAATCATCGTGTTAGAGTGGTTTCTGAAGGATCATGTGACAATTCAGTGAAAATTCAGCTTTGGAATAAATTACATTTTAAAATATATTATAAAATAGAAAAGTTATTTTAAATTGTAATAATATTTCATAATATTACTGTTTTTACTGTATTTTTGTATATCAAATAAATGCAGCCTTGGTGAGCATAAGAGACTTCTCTTACAAAATAATTATTTAAAATGTTTATCTTTTTAAGCAAACCAAAGGAATGTTTGTTGGTTTTTCTTTCCATCTCTACTGCTAATAGTCAATTTTATTGCCAACCTGCCACTTACTTGGTGACATTTAACCAACTTAAACACTTGCCATCACTTAAACACTCTCATCCACTGATATTGATCTATGGATGTCTGACCTGAGTATATTTCATTTGAATATCCACCCCTTAGAAGACACGTTAAATAATTAAATGAAAGATGAATAATTTTGTTCATAAACTAGATCTGACTGAGTATTGGTAGTGCCTATGAGTCTCTTGGCGAGCTATTCAAAGACGAGCTTCTGGCCCGCATGGCTCCTATATACTGCCGCCCTCCACTGTTTTTTTCGCTCACTAGAAAAAACTATCAATGGAAATTCAGTATTCCTGCATATGGCAATGCTAGTAGTGACTTTTCACTTTCTAAAACTTGAGTTAAATTAGGTCTATTGCCTTTTAGTAACGAGCAATAATTTTTTCAGTCATGAGCATTTTTAATGCTCTAATGTTTTTAATTTATTTGATTATTTGATTATAAATGGCTTTACTGTCACTTTTGATCAATTTAATGCATCTTTCATGAATAGAAGTATACATTTCTTTAAAAAAAAATCTTATTGACCCCAAACTTTTGAACAGATATTAAAAAAAAAAAATTGAACAGATAAGTGCAACCACTAATAAATTTAACATTGTTGAATGTCATCTTTAGCAAATCTCCATTTCCATTTTCTTACTGTACATTTATAATGCTGTGTTCACATAATAGTGCACAAACACCTGTTCACTCTTTGATATGAGTGAGCAGCAAGAATACAAGGATGTTTTCCCATAATACTGGGTGTTACGTTCTACTGTTAACCTTAAATAATAGATTCATAAGTATAACTGGTAGGTCATGTGACAGTAACAAGATGGCTAATGTAGTATGTCGGAATTTCATTCAAACTACCCATATTAGTGTTTGAACTACCCATATTAGTGGGGCGGCAGTGGCTCAGTGGTTCATGTCTACAAACCGGAAGGTTGGTGGTTCAATCCCCGGTTCCACCTGACCAAGTGTCGAGGTGTCCATGAGCAAGACACCCCAGCTGCTCCCACAGAGCTGGATGGCACCCTGTATGGCTGACATCGCCGTCGGTGTGTGAATGGGTGAATGTGAGGCAAATTGTAAAGCGCTTTGGTGGCCATTGGGTCTGTGAAAGCGCTATATAAATGCAGTCCATTTACCATATTCATACTATGTAGAACATACATTTTTAACGGTCGCAAAGTCAATTCAAATACAAATGTAGTACCTATTCAGACAGTACGTGATTTCAGACTCAGCGACATACAATTTTACGTAGGATCCCAGATGTGTTTACTGTGAGAGTCAGTGGCATGACCGCAGTGTACTTTTGAACTTTACACATAGACAGATTGGCAGGAGGTTCAGTCCCATGGCTCTGGACCGGCAGCCCAGGGATTGTATGAATGAAGGAAAAATCCATTTCATGCATGGAGATATTGAGGGAGCGAGTGCGAGGGAGAATTTGAACAGACTCACATTTTAAGCCATGATGAGATGAGTCCTTGCGTCTCCATTCTTTAATCTGCGTTCTGCCCTTAACCAATGCGCATTGAGGGGATTACGCCTCTGCCTCCATGCAAAGACCTCCGCTGCCTTCACTCGCATATCAACAACTTGGAAGTCTTCAGGGACCGAAAGACTGAGCACAGCATTTCTGGACTTTTTGTTTGTGTGTATTTATGAGGAAGATGGTTTAGAATGTGCATGTATACACAGTGGTTTATTGAGACAGCGTTCATGCCTTTTAGAGTCAGCTCCTTACCATATGCATCACAACCTTGTGTGACCTGCCTCCCTTTAATCCACACTGATAACCTGTCCTGAGGACGGAGGGAAAGGAGAAAAAAGCTCTTTTTGCATTGCATCATGCACTTCGAAAGCTGTCACTTTGAGTACACCTAGATATTTTGGGCTTAGAGTAAATATGATTCGGCTCTGATATGGAGGAATGCAGAGAATTATGGGTCTAGTTATTGAAGGCTTGGCTATGTTTATATAGTCTCTTCCCACATAGTCGCTTTGAATTGTGGTTAAAACAAGCAAAGATCTGGGATCACTCAGGGACACCTGCATGTAGGTAAAGAGGCCAGTGGCTGAGCCTGTGCACCAATGCGTAATGAACACATGTCCATAACCGAATAAGGTTTGAGTCAAGTGACAGGACATTTCTGTTGACCTATATCTGACATTCAAGAGGTGTCTGGGGGAAAATGGCCTGGTATGGCGATGGAGGGGAATGTTTAAATAGATTGTAGATATTGCCCAGCCTAACTAAAGGGAACTAAAGAGAACTCAGCATGTTTATTTTTACTCAATAGGCTGATCACAAAATCCATTTACATTGCTTTATTTTTCAGTAACAGAATCTATCTATCTATCTATCTATCAATCATCTAAAGAAAATATTTTTCTGGGACATATAATAATACATTTCTAAAAGTAAAATGGGATTTTTTTTTTTGTGGTTGGACCAATGAAAATTTTGGCAGGGAAAGTACAATTTTGAATTACTGGCCTTACGAGGCCAGTCAAAAACCACCTGATTGTCGAGCCCTATATTGGCATTCAGACTACTTGCAGTAGATGAAAGAGTAGATTTATAACATTGGTCATGCTTTTTCCTTCTAATTATGTGGTAATGATGTGGAATATTTTAATTACTGAATTCAGCCCTCTAGAGAGTACTTGTATCTGCTTCGAGTATATTTGGATTGTGTAGAGAACATGTGAACATAATTACATTCCGTCCTCCTAATTAACTGACATGATATTATTTTGGAATAGTGCAAGCTGTTACTTAATCTGAGGGAAGTAAGGACTGTTATGTCATTTAGGTGTCTAAATTTTTTTTTATTATCATGTTTTTGAAGGTTTCTTTTTTTTCTTGGACGGTTGCATTATTGTTATTTCTTCTTTTGTCTTTGTGTAGTCGAGAATTTGCAGAGCTCCTTGAAAAATATGGCTCAAACGGAAGCACGGGATCTACCAGGAATTCTCCTATTCAGCAAAGTATGTATATTCTTTCAAGTTTGCATGAAATGCACATAATATAAATCCTTTTTATTCATTCATTTTTGTGCTCGGGTTTAGAATATCTCTCTTTCATAACCTCACTACTTCCTGACATAACAAAGGTTATGAAATGCTGATTCATGCAATACGATCCTCACAACTGGCTAACAAACAGGAGGAATAGAGAAAGAAATTCACATTACATCTCTTCATCATCATCCCTAACCATTTTAACTTCTAGATTCATACTCTTTCTCAAATATAAATGAAAAACAGGAGACAAACAAACTGTGTTTTCAAAAAACAATCTCTTTTTTTGGGGGGCTCAAGTCAATTATAATTATAATGTTTGGGGAAGAAACAAATCAGCCCTTGAAAATGGCTTAAGACAGCACATTTGTCCATTATGCAATTTTGAACATCTGTTTCTGCCGGAGGAAAGACGCTTCACAGGAAAAGTTCTTGAGAACGGAGCGTGTGCTCAGTCTTATCCCTGCTCTCCCCTCTGTGTAGAATATTCTAATGATGTAACTTGCTTTAAGCACAGCAAAGAGTTTCATTTGAGTCTTTAATTTAAAAGTGCAAATGAGAGATTTACAGGAGTTATGTTCAGATGGCTTCGTCTGGACGTTTTGTGTTTGTCTTTGACGAATTGTCTTTGTCTGGCAAAACTTGCAAACTCGAAAAACTTTGTATTCACTCAAAGACTTTATATACATGGTCTTTGAAGAGAATTTTCCGTTTGTTTATTTTTTCAGTTTTTGCTACATTATACAACAGTTAGCTCAGACAAACAGCGTTCCAAGAGTTCCAATATTAACTTTTATTAAAATTGTGGATTAAAGAAGCCAGTCTTTTTGAAATGGATAACTTTATGGATTGTGTCACTGCCCTCTGGTGGTTATTATATAAGCTTGCATAATTACTAACTACGTAGTGTTATGTCAAGTTTGATCAGGTATTTTGTAATAATAACCAAATCTCACTTTTTGTGTCACAGCAGGCAGATACTTGGACAGCACATCATCAGGGTCTTCGTCCAGATCTCAGAGTCCTCTATTGCTGAGTCCTGCTGGATCTCAGAGTAATTACAACAACACAGGACCCTTGCTACGCTCCCTAAGGTACTGATATCAAATTATTTAGTCTAGTAAAGTTTACATACTGAGTTGTTTAACAGTTTATTTTGTTTTAGCACCATGCTGTACTTCCCTAGTCATTTTGAGTATGTGTGTGTGTTTGTGTGTTTGGTTTCAGTCACCCAGGTGAAGGGGTGATTCAGCTGATATCAATCGCTCGCTCCTGCAGTCTGGGTATTACCATTGGAGGTGGCTCCAACAGAACTGATGGCCCTGCAGTTTTCATCCAGGAAGTGCTGTCTGGTGGAGACTGTCATCGGGTGAGAGATTGGCTCCCTTTAACAAACTGTGTGCCTGCATGTATTTGTGCATAAAGTGTTAGTGTTTTCACGCAGAAATCATTGATCAAGGATCAGTCATTTATTTGCACTGCAGATTTTGAGTGGTCTGATTCCCGAACAAATGACTTTCAGTTAATAGAAAACATACGGTGGGTCCCATTTGACTTTAAGTGAAGTTCGCTTCGGCATAAGGAATAAGGGAACATCAAAACATCACTTCACAGGAAGTGGAGAGGAAGATTTAAACACCAGTCATTGCATGTCAGCCCAGTATTAAAGAAGTTTGTATAAAATAATGGTGGTGAAAATGAGTTGAGGCTCCTACATTTTGACTGAGTTTACCTTGTCCCAGGTGTGGAGTGCAAATCTCATGATTACTTTAAAAAAAGATTAAATATACATCTAATATAACCAAATGTTTTTTTTTCATAATAAACAATGCAACGGACATTTATCACTCAGTGTAGCACTTTCAAAAATGACAGTATATATTAATGAAATGATTAATGACTTAATAGTTATAAATACACATGAATGTATTACATACACATGTGTATTAAATGAAAGTTCGGTCATTTATATTGCATTCGTTTACTGAAGCATATTATGTCATCATACCTCAATCTAGTCGAATATGCGCGACACAAGTTTCGTAAATCAAACACATACAGCTACAAATGCGTGAGACTATCACTGACTGATTTATATGACTATGTGTAGGTAAAGATACACATATTTTTTTAAATGTTACCACATTTCATTTGTTTAATATTGTTGTTATGTTAAATGCATAATTAATAGCAATTGCATTAATGCCATCTCTAAAGAGACCGTGAAAACTCATTAACTTGTTAAAGGTGCACAATGCAACTCTAAAAAAATAAAACCGAATGCATTTTGCGGAAGAACAAATTTCTTGGTTGTGCTTCAGCTCTGCGTGGCTGTGTGACTTTATATGTTTATCTTACTGATCATAAAACATTCACTACTTGGCTAAAGGGATATCACCAGTTTAGATGGAAAGGATCTCAAGCTGACTAGCTGAAGACATTACTTAAGCTATAATAATAGACACGATACTTCCTTCCTTGAAAATAAATTTCAGCACTGCGCTACAACAACCAATGTGAAATGACCCTTCACAATAGATGATGCTTTACAATGAACTCTGTTAGTGAGCTACATATAGCAATCTATCTGTTCAATAAAATACCTTACTATCTCCACGTTGCTTTTACAACATTTCAAATTCTTTAGTTCTCGCCATCTCTGAAAAGCCAAGCCAATATTGATTCTTTTTTTATCGCGTTCTCTTTTTGCCTTTGTGTGCAATTTCACTTGAAAACCATCCTGCTAGGTCTAAAATATAACACTTATAATAGGCTTACCATAGTAAATCAGGGTAAGACAAGTACATGTTTTGGAAGAAGGATTGATGATGTATTAACTAATTGTTTAAAGTTTGTTCACTTTGAACAACAACAATGAGAACAACAAACACAAATGAGTGGGATATGGCACACAATTCGTGGAAGTGTTTAGTCTGAGCTGGAGAAAGAAACCGATTATAAACCTCTGGGAATCTTGCCCCCAAGGCAAGGATAACTCAGCTCTTTACACCTTACCAATAAGCTTCAACACATTAAGCCATCTTTATCGGTGAGGGGGTTAGGATTTAAGTGAGGATAACATCCTAGAATGTCAGACTACTGCGTTATAGCCTGAGCCAGTGCAAAGGTTTCCTCTTAAGTAGGTAGGTAGTAAGTAGTTATCTCCTGGAAATGTTCTAAGCAATTTATCCCCTGCTTTACATTGTTTTCCCCAGTAAGTGCTTTTCCTGATAGACAAAATAGGTTTAGACTCCGCTGGGCTGTTCTGGATATGGACAGTGCTGTCGCAGCAGACTGCAGAGGTCAGGTGCTCCCCGTCTAGGGCATCGCCCTCCCTGTGGAATATAAAACTCCACAACAGGGAGGGGAGCTGTACTATTCACCTACACGACTATTGTGCTGAAACTCAGATATTCAATATCGCTTAGATTTTCAGTGTCAGATTGTTTGCCATCTGTAACATCTATTAAATGAGGTCCCTTGTCAGTTTTGAATAATTTAGCCAGAATCAATGATCATAATTCAGAGCTTCGAATCTGAAATATTGTTACCATGGTTTTGGTTTGGTAGCCAGTCATTGGAATTATTTTTTTATTTTTTGAGAATCACTTTGTCTAGCCCTTAGTTTTAGTGTTTACTTGCATATAGTGGTGTCTCCAAAAGCTAGTCTCACTTTTATTGCTCATAGTTAGAACTTAGGAGAGGAAAGCTGCAATAAATAACTGAATTGGTATTTAATCTTACTCAATATTCTTGTTGTGTCATCCTGTAAAAATACACAAATGTTCAAAAGTTTGGGGTGGGTACAATTTTTTTTCTACAAAAAAATCATACACGGAGTAATCATTTGATTTATCTAACCAGTAGGACTTAAAAAAGTAACAATTATTTGCCGATATTGATACGACTCTGATATCCGCCTTGGCTTTAACGTAGGAGACATTTGTAACTTGAGTGTGCAAGAGTTCCAATTATTTTAGCTGTACAAAACAGCTTGTTATGCTACTTGATATTGCAAACATGGTTTTACAAACAAGCAATTTCAAACAAATTTATTTTAATGTATTGTCATAATTATAAACACACTGGTTTGTAGGGCAAATTGTTCCACTGTTAACTGCAGTTGTTGTATTTATTTACCTATTAGTGGCAAATGAATCAGAACTCTCACACATTCACAGAACATAGCTTACTTCTGTGTTGAAATAAGGTGTATATAGTGCATCCCTAAACCATCAAGCTGTGGAAATGGTTTGGAAGCGGATTGGATTCACTCTAATATGAGACTTTTGGCACAGTTGTGTAGTTTTAGTGACTTTGGTGTCTCTTGGGGGATGGAGTTGCTGTAGTGGTGTCCTCTGTAAAGACATGAGAGAGGTCTCCACCTGGTGATGAGTAGTGCAGTGGGTTATGTTCCTGCTGATGCTGTTTGTGCAGCTTTCTCAAACTGAACGTCTGCCAAGAATTGTGACTGATCAGCAACATTTAGTAAGGATCTTCATTCCTTTGGCCTTATAGGATGGACGGCTCAGACCTGGAGATCAGCTAATCGCCATTAACAAGGAGTCGTTGATAGGAGTCACATATGAGGAGGCCAAAAGTGTGCTCAATAAAGTGAAATTCAGGTATTCGCTCTGGTTCATGTAGCTTTACGTCTTTTGAACAATATTTAATAATTAATCAGTATCATTGTACTTATTTCTTTTATAGAATTTATTTCTTTTGTCCCTGTTCTTTGCCTTTGAAGTCAGGAACCAGTGGTGGATATTGCCTTCATTCCTGGAAAAGGACCTTTTTCCAACAGCCCGTTGTTGCATAATGGGGTTCAGAGGGGGGTTGGGAATGGATACAATGCCAGCCGGTTAAAGGTTCATGTCCGATCTCCTGAGGTGAATGTTTAATAGTGTACAGATCATGTCATGTCTCTGTATAATTAGTATGACTGACACCAATATATTGTTGTGGACACAGGCAATTTCCTTGTTATGGTCTTTTTACTAAGCATGCAATGCTTCATAACTTTCTTCTCATAGATGCGACAAGAGGAAGCAGTTCCAGTCCTTTCATCCGCCCCAGAAATCTGCCCTCCAGACATACAGGTTTCAGGTACATGTCTCAAAGGTTGGCTCATAACACCCTTAACTCTATCTTAATGAGCTTTACAGCTAGTTTCCACCCTTTCTCATCACCCACATGAACAGTGCCGATTTTGTCATTCATAAGGCTAATATTTTCCTTTTGAAAGGAGTACTCTAATTACCTAAGTACTCTAAGTACTTCATAACCTTTATATCATATTATGTTAGTAATAACAGCACACAAATTTACATTAAAATATCTAAACATTATTTTAAACAGATTAATTTACTTGAGAGGCAACATTTCTTAAATACACTACTGTTCAAAAGTTTGGGTTCATTAAGATTTTTAGGAAATCATCTTTATTCAACAAAGATGCATTGAATTGAATGAATACTGGAAGTAGTTGCTCTCTTAGTTTCTGTACCTTACAGATTGCACCTTGTGTCTCAGTGAAGTTAGCATCCAAAATGAACCAGTGCACGGAGAAACAGGATTTATTGCAAAGCAATTATTTATTTTGAGAGAAAGATTGGGGATTAGTCAGTAGCAGTGTTTGGATTTTAATCAACGGCTAGTTGCAAAGTAATCTCTCTGTGCTCCGGGGGTCGGGCATGTATGTGAGGTGTTTAAATTACACAATCAAATTCTAGAAGACATAACAAAATAAAGGAAAAAGGCCTCTTTCATGTTGAGTCAGACTGTGCTCTTATCTCAGTTCACAGCAGCTGGGTAGCTGTTTAATACAGATTGATTTGCTGTACGTAATATGTAATCCTTTCTTGGGGCACAAAATGGGATTGATAAGTTGTTATAGAAACCATACAGAGATAGCCCCTTAGGTCCATTTTATGCTGTTAGATACTTTGAAGAAGCTATATGTGTGGATGTTAACATGTCAAGTCACTTCTCCAGACACTGAGATCTTTGTATGCTTAAATATTGCCACAATAATGCTCTGTATTTCTCTGCATAGAGACTCAAAAAATATTTTGACACTTGTGGACATATCCAAAACATCGGAAGGTTGTGTATTAGATACAAAATACCAAACCCAGTGGAATCTGCAAACAAATGATGCAAGACCTTCGAATTTCGATCAGTTTTTTATCATTTGAAACTTTTTTTTATTTTTTTTATGTGTGCTGTCTTTAAAATAAATTACTTTTGGTTTGATATTTTGATATTTGACATTCAGACATTTTAAAGTATGGCTTCAGTGTCCAAATACATTGTGGCGCCACTGTATTTCTCGTTCACACTATGAATGCACGTCAGGCCCACTGAGATGTGCACCACACTCCTGTCCGTCAGACTATCCCTGGCTCAGAGATTAATCTAGACCGGATGTAAGCATGCCTGGCTCGCCTTTGAACCCTGGGTGGTGTCGTGTTTACGAGCACAGTGTTCTAATCATTCATGACATCTATGAAGTTTATAGTGCTTAATTACCCATTTTTCCAGACTAGCTGATAAAATCGTAGAAGAATAAGGAAGATCTGTTTTATCTGAATTAAATGAGCACTGTAATCCTGCAAAAGCCCTTCTGGGAGTCCTTCCTAGAAAGGAAGACCGGGTGTGCTCAGACTTATTGTCTTATTGTCACTAATTGTGATTTGTAGAGATGTGGAGATTGTTATAGAATTCTGATATCCAATGGAAACATATGTTTACAACTGGTTTGCACCTACCATAAAGGCTGACTGTTATATAGTTAAAGGGTTAGTTCACCCAAAAATGAAAATTAAGTCATTAATTACTCATCCCCATGCTGTACCAACCCCGTAAGACCTTCGTTCGTCTTCGGAACACAAATGAAGATATTTTTGATTAAATGTGACAGCTGGATCACTCCTCCATAGGCTCCCTAAGGGAATGAATTCTGACGTCCAAGAAAGTCAATGAAGAAAATGTTTAAATATTCCATGTCACAACAGTGGCTCAACTATAAGTTTATCAAGCGACGAAAATACTTTTTGTGCGGAAATAAAACAAAAATAACGACTTTATTCGACTATTCCTTTTCTTCCTTGTAGGCCTGAAACGAGATTTCAAGAGATTTCCACGACGCACACGCGCGAGAACTTAACTGAAGTAGTTGAAGGAGATCGCAATTCTCGCGCATGCGTCGTGGAAATCTCTTGAAGTCTCGTTTCAGGCCTACAAGGAAGAAAAGGAATAGTCGAATAAAGTCGTTATTTTTGTTTGTTTTTTCGCACAAAAATATTCTCGTCGCTTGATAAACTTATAGTTGAGCCACTGTTGTGACATGGAATATTTAAACATTTTCTTTAATGACTTTCTGGGCCGTCCGGTGTCATTCCCTTAGGGAGCCTATGGAGGAGTGATCCAGCTGTCACATTTAATCAAAAATATCTTCATTTGTGTTCCGAAGACGAACGAAGGTCTTACGGGGTTGGTACAGCATGGGGGTGAGTAATTAATGACTTAATTTTCATTTTTGGGTGAACTAACCCTTTAAATGAATGTACTACACTAGGCTAAACATGAAACTATTTATATAAGTTGGTGCTATGTTGATGTTAGTGCTTATGTTGTCAGATTTTGAGCTTGGTCACTGGATAGTTGAATTTCTGATGCCACCCATATCACTTATAACCTGTATCACTTGAATAATTTTTGAAGAATATCTAGGCTACTCTTTCCCAAAGTGATTGGGGACTAGGACTGTCACGCAGTAAAAATGACAACAACAACAAAAAACACCAAAAAGCATCATAACAGTTGTCTAAATTATATGCTATATCCCAAGTCTTCTAAAGTCATATAATAGCTTTGTTGGATAATCTTCCCCTCCATGGTGCTCTGGACTACAAAAGTGACAAAATATGATTTGTGTTATACCCCAAATCTAATGTTGCCATATGTAGTTTGAGAGTACTTTGGAATATGGTGCTCAAGTTAAATGGTCACTTTTATTGTAGTTTTTTGTGATTTTTGAGCTTGATAGCTCCCCATTCACTTTCATGATAAGGAAAACTGGCCAGAGAATTCCTCAAAAATTCACCTTTTGTAATTTTTCCTTTTGTTAGAAAGGAAGTGATATGCATTTGAACAACATTTGGGTGATTTGACAGAATTCATATTTAGATTAACTATGCCTTCGATTAATAGTTACGCTACAAACATATTTGGCTATCCGCATCCACAATTCTGGTGGAACATTCATAGAAGCACCATTAATCTGGATTGTTTTAGTTGTCCTGGATTGTGTACAATCAGTCCCACCTGTTAAATCCACTCCTCCTGCCCGAGCTCCCTGCTGTGCATGTTGGTCCTGAATTACCAGCATTGAACCTGTCTGAGTCTGCGTGAGTCTGACGTGTCTGAGCTCAACCTGTCAGTCATGAGCGTCAGAAGGCAGCTAAATCCCCTGCGTTGCTTAACAATACACACGCCACTGAAAGCACTGGCGTTAATACCTCTCTTTCTCTATCGCTATCTCTCTCGCCCCCTCGATTCAAATCCCTCACACAGTTCATAATCTTTATTGTATTAATATAATACCCATTCATTTGTTCTCCCAGACAATGAAAAAAACACATTAAGGCCATGTTTTCCAAAGCAGCTAACTAGCTCTCACCACTAAATGCTGTAATGTGAGTATGACTCTTAAAGTAGGTGTTTTTAACTTTTACTGTCCCTTTTCCCCCCTCAGCCTCCACCGCACAGAGACCAGCCACTGTTTCCAAACCCAAGATCTCGCTGGACCCCCACATACGGCTCAAATCAGAGAAGCTTGATCTGGTAAGCCTGGTTTACACAAACAGTTTTACATGTGTACGAAGAGTGATTTTCAACCTTCTTTGTATTGTTACAATGTCAGTAGTATATGTAAATGAACAATGTCTACTCATTCTCCATGTTACCTGGACCAAGAAATTCACTTATTCACTATATTCATTTATTGTAAGGTTATTGTATTATCACTAAAATATGTATCGTTCTTTGTCTACTCTTTAAACGGTGTTATGGTAAAAATGGTACACTGTGGCTACAGCTTTTGCACCTGTATGCTGTGGTAGGGTGGGCAGAACTGACAGAAGGCCATTTCTCTCAGTTTTGCCCCCTCCAATTGGCATAAAACATTTTTCGTGGCCAAAGTTGACTACGTTTGGGTAGGATGTTTTTTTAACATTGAAAAAATAAACAATGCTGTTAATTTAGGGATAAATGTTTTATTAGGAAAAATGAATGAGCACAAATGTTATTCTCTTTATATATATATTTTTGCATTATTCATGACTGCAGTGACATTATGCTTGTACCTGTACTTTTAGTAACGATTAGACCCAGCGGTTCAGAAAATGTGGTGAATTTAAAGTTAATCCCCCATTGAAATCTGTACGATTGACTTCAAAAGGAGCCTGTAGTGCAAAGTAACTGACAGAGTGCTTATGCAGATAAACTCTCGTATCTCAGTGTCACTTTCCTCATAGATATCTGTCTCTGCTCTTTGTTATGGTGCAGTTGTTTAGCAGAGATTTAATTTAATCCTGCTGATCCTGGGGCTGACCCTAATCTACCGGCCCATTAATAGGATTAGGTCTCAATGGACAAGAGCACTTAAATGTGGACTAAAGGCACAATGCACACTCATGCAAGTGTTGCACGAACAGGTATTTGACATGGTGCAAAGTTTTCTATGTGACTTTATACTGTTCATTGCACTGTTCATCACGTTTTTCAAGCAAATATTTTATCTGGTACAGGACAGTTTTTCTTGCCGTTGGTGTTTGAACAGTATATCTTATTTTTGTGGCAGTATCAGATTGTTGGTTGGTAAGGCTGATTAGGCTGATTAGCCTTATTAATGCCTTATTAATGCCTTTTGAACTCTTATGGACCATAAGCCTGGATTAATTGTACGCCACTGACTTGACCTCTGTTGCCACACTGCCATCTTGTGTATGTAGCAGTAGCATGACTCTTTTCAAGCTTGACTGGATACTATACAGTTGATATGGAATCATAGTTATCAGTCAACTCTTAAAATATACTATACTAAATATTTAAGCTTCAGTGTTTATAGTTATTTTCCTTTTTTGTTTTTATAGTTTTTTTCGGTAACACTTTAAGGTTCATTAGTTAACATTAGTAAATGCACTGTGAACTAACATGAACTAACAATGAGCAATACATTTGTTACAGTATTTATTAATCTTCTACAGCTGTTATACAGCTGTTCATTGTTTGTTCATGTTAGTTCACAGTGCATTTACTAATGTTAACAAATACAACCTTTGATTTTAATAACGTATGAGTAAATTAGTAAAAGAAAATTCAAAGGAGCTAGATTTGTTTGAACATGCTTGTAGCACTACAATGATGAAGGTTTTTGACCGTTTGATCATTTTGCAGGCTCTGTCGTACCTGGGTCTGGATTTAACAGAAGAGAAGAGACTGCAGCTCAGAGAGAGTCTCACTACTGACCCTCAGGGAACGGTCTCATATGGAGGTATAGACACATTCTTAACATGATCCTCAGTCAGTCAACTACTGTAGATGCAGGACATTTTCCTAATTTTAACAATCATTTTGATGTGGGCTTATATTCCCATATTCATCACATATTTCAATATTGGAGATGAATCCGAAACAGGGGTCAGCAACCCTTTTGATCTGAAGTGCCATTTCCTCACTTTTGAATCACCAGTATTTGCACATGAGACCCACTTGATAGGCAGTTTACTTGCACTATTCACTGTTAGAGTGTTAGGCTTCCATAGTGCTTATAACTAAATTAAACAGGTTGCATGACGAAGAAAAAAGGATTTCTGCAGTTTATCAGGAAAAAAAAGAAAAAAAGATAGAGTTTAGCACGCAATGCGTTGGATTCAACATTACTGAAATAACTAAAACAACATTTAATATTAATCTCTCTCGTATTCATCTTTGGATGCCAATGATTACTGGTTCGGCTTGCGTGCCTAAGGTAAGGTTACCAACCTCCTGAAATAACCACAGGAAATAATCACATTTTGACATGAATGGAAATACCCCTTTTGAAAAGGGAGTCACATTCCATATTTAGATATTGGGGTTGAGTTTGTGCTTTGAAACACTCAGAATGAGTTTTTAGAGACAGTTTGTCAGAAAAAAAAAATTGGGTTCAGTACAAACTTAGACAGCTAAGTATATTTCCAGGCTGCTCTTGACAGGGAGTTACGCTTCACTCCTGAACTCCTCAGCAGGAAGATGTCACCACGGCAAATCCTGATCAAAGTGTGTGTGGTGAAGCAAGAGTTCTGCCTGTTTTTTTTTTTGTACTTCAGCTGTGCAAACACTTTCACCAAGGGCACCTGAACATAAATATTCCCTCTAGATGCTCTTTCTCCTGTTATGAGGAAAAATCTGGATATATTTAGCTGAGTGACAGGAGAAGAGGCTATACGGCACACACTTTTCTGTTTAGAAAGCAAATGTTGACCTGAAATCACATTTTCAAATCTACACTCAGACCGGTCAAAAGTTTTTAATAACAAGGCTGCATTTATTTGATCAAAAGCACAGTAATATTATTACAATTTAAAATAATTTCTATTTTAAAATGTCATTTATTCCTGTGATTTTCTTTTTCTTTTGTTATATCTTACTTTCCAAATTTTTGAAAGGTCGTGTATCACAGTTTTCTCAAAAGTATTAAGCAGCACAACTGTTTCTTGAGCAGCAAATCATCATATTAGAATGATTTCTGAAGGATCATGTGACACTGAATATCTGACGAGTAATGATGCTGAAAATTTAGCTTTGCATCACAGGAATAAATTAGTAAATAATAAATAAGTTCAAAATAGAAAAAAAAGTACTTTTTTCACAATATTACTGTTTTTACTGTATTTTTTATCAAATAAATGCAGCCTCTGAGTTGTGACTGACTTTTTTTTAAAACATAAAAAAAAATCGTAATGATTTTGATACTGTAATTTCTTACATGCTTTTTATATTTCTAGTGTAATTCTTTGCTATTTCTAACTATGGCTCTGTTTCCTTAATAAGACTTTGTGGAAGCCACTCGCAGTGTGTATCAAGAGAAGCTGGAGGAGGCGGGACTGGGACAGGGACCCTTTATGTTCTCCTATCAGGAAGCAGCTAGTTTGATGGACACCTCTGCCTTTCATTCCCCTGTAAGTAGACCCGCAGGATTTACTATCGGAGTGCTTGACTTTGATTTGGGCTAAACTTCGGCACAATCCTCCGAGCACCTCCTCACATTTGAGACTTTACTTTCTCCTGAAGCTGAGCATGTCGGGAGATTTACTCAGGGATCTTAAAGGAGCTTTTCTCCTGCTCAGAAAAGTTATCAAAGCTATCTTTTAAGCTCTGAAACGCTTCGATTGTCAGAGTTTGCCTGTTTTGTAGCCTGTGCCTTTGGATTTGTCTCACATAGATGTATGAGCACTGAATTGGTACTGGTTTTAATGTTTGTTTGTTTTTCAGATCCCAGAGGAAGGGTCACACACTTATGAAAGAGTTGTTTTAACAGTGTCACTCTCACTTTCAGACGTATGAGTCAGAGTGCAGCTACAGCAGTGAGGAGCTGGAAGAGTTTCAGACGGAAGTCAAACAACTCCAGCTGCAAATGAAACAACTCAAGGTGAGTACTGAAATAAACAGGGGTAGCTGGATTGTGTTGCTTCCTTCAATAAATAGATAATAGAAGTATAGTACTATAATTGCTGACTGCAGGGTCCAAAATGAACACTCGCTAAGCGACAAATTCAAGTCAAAATTGGCTTTAGTGAGTAAATAAACCGACAATTGTCCAGTAAATTAAGTAGTCAAATTGTAAGAATGATAGTCTTGACTGATTCACTTAAAAAAACACCTGTCGCAGTTCGTACAACTTTTCCCTCAGTGGAAAACTTACCATCATGTTTATCTGACAAGTTCTTTCCTCTACAACTCCATGTTTCAACACATGTGGAATATTCCTCACCAAAACCCACAAAACAAAACAACAAATATATAGAATATGGAATAAACAGAATAGACAGAAAATAAATCGTTTTTTTTTTTTTATGCAAAATTACGGAAGCTCATTTCCGCCAAGAAAAAAATACTCATGCTTTGGTAAATAATGATTATGACATAAAAAGTAGAAATTATGTCAAAAGTCAGAATTTTGTCAAATCGAATTTGAGATAAAGTCCAAATTATGACATACAAAGCAGAAATTATGATTTAAAATTTTTAAATGACGACAGTTGAAATTGACAGAAAATCGAAATGGTCTGTCATAATTTCGACTTTTTGTGTAATAATTATGATACACACAAATATGATTTATTTTCTTATGTGGCAGAAATGGGCTTCCATACAAAATAAAGTTTCATTACCTATAAGAAATATTTTTAGTCAGTACATTTTATCTATTTGCACATTAACATTTAATTTACATTTGCATTACATTTACATTTATGCATTCAGAAGACGCTTTTATCCAAAGCGACTTACGAGAAAGGAACAAAGCAATACGTCAAGGAGTCAACACTATTCGTAATAAACAATGCCAGCTTTTCTGACAACTAAATTGAGAAAGTTAATTTTGGACCCTGGCTGACTTTCCATAAAATTTTGCTAGACTACGAGGTCCCACACATGACATGCAGGGGGAAAAACAAGTTATTGTTGCCACAAATTAATTTATTCCCTCATTTTAGGTAAATTGTGGCCACAATAAAAAAAAAATAAGAAAACAAATTATTACAAGGGGCCCACATTAATAAGTTGTGGGATCAAATATCTATTGGCCACAATATCTGTTTTTCTTCCACGTGTCATGTACAAGGCTCTGTACAAGACTGAGCTGAACATTTGTGCAAAAAGCTTTTGTGACATGAAACACTGCCCTCAGGTGTTACTGAAAGACACAGAAGATAGTAAGAAGACTCTGGAGGAGGAACTGCAGAAGACGGCTGAGGTAAAGCCTGGAAATAAACATGACTTCGATGTGACTAATCTTAAATGTCTCAAAAATATGACATCCAAATATAAAGAGGCATGAGAGCTGATTTAATACATCAACACTTTGTGCATACCAAATATATATACTATCACAACATGAGCATCTGAACATTTAAGACATTTGTCCACCCGTCAATTTGTGTGTTCCCTTATTTCCACGTGTGGATGAAACAGAAGGCCACGGCCACAGTGGAAGAGAATAAGTGTCTGAAGAGTAAGCTGCAGGTAGCAGAGGCTGTTCAGAGACAGACTAACAGTGCTGAACAAGACTACGAGGAGGTCATTCAGCTCCTGGAGGCTGAAATCAAAGATCTGAAGAACCAGATAGCCGGAAAGAAACAGAGAGGACTTGAGGCTACCAAGGTAATTTTTTCTCTTTCATCACATCTCTTTGTTTTCTGAAAAATTATTCATATCATTTATAAGAAATTTACAAGATGATGCAATGGATGAAAACTGTTTGGAATGAGTTGCCAGGTGATTGTTATCTAATAAAACACTGTCCAGTCCAGTTCATGACGAATACTTGAAACAGTGTTCACTATTGTAGTATTTATGAATATTTTAAATTAGTTTTTATTTTTTACATTTTCAATTTTAATTTGAGTTTCCTTTGGTCATTTCTTTGTCATTTTTTTTATTTTTTTTTAAACATTTCTGTTTAGCTTTAATTTTTTTATTTCACTTTTAGTTTGTCAATTTAATACTTCAGCTAAAAAAACAACATTTGAGTTTATTTTTTTGTCTAATAATTATATTTAGTTTTAATTCAACTTTAATTTTAGTTAATGAAAATTATTTATAATAGTTTGTTACGTATACACGACCACAATGTACCAAAAATGGAAAAGTGTACGGTGGCCGAGAAGGGTCACAACACATACAAACGCCACAACAACTACATATTCAGAAAACACATACAAATTCAGAAAACACATACAAATTCAGAAAACACATGCAAACAACGCCACAACAACTACATATTCAGAAAACACATACAAATTCAGAAAACACATACAAATTCAGAAAACACATGCAAACAACGCCACAACAACTACATATTCAGAAAACACTTCCAAATTCAGAAAACACATACAAACGCCACAACAACTACATATTCAGAAAACACATCCAAATTCAGAAAACAACTTCGTCGATTTCACATCACGTACGCTGCAAATATTCGCAGCACGAGCAAATAGGGAAACGAACTGCAAACTGCAAAAACACAATGGAATTGTTTGCATGTGTTTTCTGAATTTGGATGTGTTTTCTGAATATGTAGTTGTTGTGGCGTTTGTATGTGTTGTGACCCTTCTCGGCCACCGTAAAAGTGTATCCTTTGCTTGTTTGCAAATTTTACATAGCGGCGACAACGTTTTCAAAACGATCCCTGTTCTCACGGATCTGTGAAAACGACTAAAAATGCTGTATTATTCAGGCCAGTAGTTGACGATGTCAAGAAATACTATGGACCTGTCCACGTACACATATTCTACAGAGCGGTGAATACAATACTTTGCCGGAGAAGCGTTAATAAACTCAGGATCTTGAGCAGCACAAACACAGTCCTGTACTCCGCTATTGTTGTTTTGGTTGTCAAGTAGTAGCGCATGCCTATAGACTAAATGTAGTACGCATGCGGATAACGTCAGTGTACTCACAAATTCATGAAGATAATGATATTGTTTTAAAAAATTTGCACTTTGAAACCTGTTTTCAAGCAATTGCATTTCAGGCCCCTAAAACGCCACTGTCATGTAAATGAACAGCCAAAACGCATAAAAGGTTTTCTTTTTTTAGTTGGAAAATGGTGTTGTGTAAACCTCTTCTTAGTTCGCTTTAACAACACTGGTATTAAAGGCCATTTTTTTCACAGGAGGATGTGATGGATCTGAATAGAAAGTTCAACGTCATTGACAGCCAGCTGAGAAGGTCTGAACTCACACGGAAACACCTGGAGATTTCCAACAAGAAACTCCTTGGCTTTGCCCAGGTAAAAACAAACTACTTTTTGACTTAAAATCAGTTGTAATCTGTTGTATTTAGGTATCAGTGGTCCTTCAAGAACACCAAAGCACCAAAACATCCAAGTTTATAATTTGCACTGTTTTTACAGAATGTCCACAAAGTTCTTACCAACACCAGTTTATTTGGGATTGAAAATGGGTAAGTTTCTGAAGCCAAACACATTGAAAGTTGCAGTGGTCTCCCCTATCAGTGATCATAACATCTCCTTCTCATCCTACAGCGCACGGGCATCTCCAGCGACTGACAGCCCCGACACACCTTCCCTGATCCCCGACCCCGCCTGCCAGCTCGCAGCTGAAGCCAAAGAGCTTGTGGATGGTGTCTGCTCACTTTGCACTGAGGATCACAGTAAGTGAGAAATGTGCACTAGATCATCACCAGTTCTGGGGGTCTAATCTGAGTGGCTGCTTCAAAGCTCTTCCAGTCTGACTCTGTTTGAGTGGAGTGTGAATTCATCTGGTAGAATGGGACAGTTTCTGGACTTTTTGTTCTAATGAACTTATTTGAACTTGTGTCATATCTGTGATGTCACACAAAGGGGCTGTTTACACCTGGCCACTTCATGCGTTTTCGTGATCGGATAGCTATCCGATCGTGAAAAGACCAGGTGGAAATGCCCTCCGAAACGCATTCGAGACGGATTTGAATCCGATCGCTCAAACCACATCAGGAGGTGGTCTGGGCCGCATTCCAGACGAAACTGGACAAGTGGAAATGCATCTGGTTGTTGAAACCACATATGTAAATTTTACTCTTCCCAAAAATGCTAAAAAATAAACGCGTGAGAGCGTGTTATAGGCTATATGTCATGTTATAGTCAGATAAGACAGCGCTACTGCAACTCGCATCACCTCAGATGAGCAGCTGAGCGTCTATTCATCAAGCCAAGGTGCCGCAAACTATCGCAAATCAAAGTGAAAGTCGCAGACGCTTAACACACAATCATCTTCATTAAAAGTAAAGAAACAAAATGATCTTACCAGATCTGTTAATTGATTTTGAAAATAGCTGATGATCAATAAAATGCAGCAATATCTGTTGCTTTCGGTGACGTGCACTCCATTAAATCTGCAGCGGGAATTGAAGATAGGATTTATATCCGTTTGGCAAAAACACATTTATGTGACCAGGTGTAAATGGAATCAAAATGTTTGGTTGTTTTGCAGCATTACCGCAGTACGTAGAGGGATGCGTTGTGGAGCCCGAAGAGGACTGTGATTCAAAGTGAGTGGCCGTTTTTATTGTGTTATGAAGCAATCAGCATTTTTCCCTTCAACTGCTGCTGTCAGCTGAGTTTACCTCTGGCCAAATGTTCATTTCTCTGCCTCAAAACCTTTCACTATAACTGCTGGCCTTGCAAAGCCTGTCAGTTATCCAGTTTGACAAGGGGTTTTGAAAAACACCAATGCAGGTGTCACATGGCTCATTTTTTGACAACTGATGTTTTAAAGGGCATTAATTATGCCATTTTGAAAGGAGAACAATCAGGGCAGCCATGCCATGGGGTCAATCCAAACAGAAGCCAAGGGTGCATTTCAAAAGGTCCTTTGAAATGAAACCGATTTCAGTCCGGATCAAATGTTATGTAAGGGATAATGTACATCCAGCTAGTTGTTATCGCAGAGTAACCCTGACAGTGATCAGGTTTATTCTGCGATAACCGACCGGATGTACATTATCCCGCTTATCACACTGCTACTTGCCACATAAGTAAATAATTAGACATGAAATACTGGCTTGAGTTGAAATATTTTATTATCTCTTTAAACGCAAAGCTTTCACGAAGAAAGCAGTTGCTAGCGTGGCAAGTTCAAACTAGACAGGACATTTAAGGGATACGGTACAGTTATACCACTTATTACACGTTATTTCGCCACATAAATAATTATGGAGATAAGAGATATTGATCTGAGATGAAACTGATTTAAAATTTTACCTGTTTGTTATCTTACAACCCATTACAGAGTACAAACCAATAGTCCCAAAATGGCTGCAGCTGTCTACGATAGTCCACTATACCGGATGACATAATTAAATAATTGTTCACAAAATAATGATTTGGGTTTTAATATTTTATTAGCTCACCAAACGCAAAACTTCCACGAAAAAAAAAACGTTCCTAGCAACCGTAAAGTGCTGACTCCAGTTACCCAGATGAGCCTGTGTTATCAGTTTTTAACATACCGCTGGATGGCACGATTGATCAATCAGAATCAAGTATTCCACAGAGCCGTGTAATAATAAACAATATGCACCTGCAAACACACACAGATTCTGGAAATTAAAAGGCCCTTCACTTCTAGGTTTTTCTTATAGTCTTGAATTATGATATGATAATGATATTTTATTCATATTTTATGCTAATGTATTCTTGGGGCAACATGTAATAAAAAAAGAAGTGTAATAATGGGAGTAATAATTGGCAACATTTTCATAATATCAAGTATTTCATAGGAATATTGATATATAATCTCTTTCCCTATTCACTTGCTGTGTCTCTCAAAATGCCTGATAAGCATGCTTTAAGTCCTGGTGTCCACTACAGGAGACATGTATGAAATCCATGGCCTGATTTGAAAGTCATATCTTGATTAGAAACCCCAAAACATTTTCCTGAAATCTTGATTTATGACAATTTGAAAATGAGTCTTTTTCTTCACTCAAGTCTAACAGTAAAAAAATAATAATAATTTACATTATGTAAAAATACAACTGATGTCCAATAGTGTAAGTTCTCACCATGGAACTTGTGTCCTCTGAAGGGAATATGGCATAGGCATATGACTTCTGAAAAGAATGCACTCATAAACAACATTTTTCAGATTCAGTATCTTATTTACTGTTGAATATTAGCGATTTACGAAATACCACACATAATCTACAATCATGCTCTTTTTTTCCTGTAGCCTCGTTCACTGGCCACAACCTCCTGTCCTCGGCGGTCCTGCAGTAGAGCGGAGAGGTCAGTAGAGCGTCTGGGACGGACAGACAAACCGGGCTCATTCAGAACATCAAGGCTGAACTGAAACTATACTGTGGAAAATAAGAGACTGTGAAGTTCTGCAGTGTGGTTTTTACTCCTTCAGTTCATAGTTCGAGTGGTGTCAGAGGCCTGAGCTCTACTGATCAAACTGATACTCATTTTTTAAAGCAGTCCATGTACTTATTTAATATGTAGCATTACTCAGTGTCATAATGTAAAGGCAGAAACCAACCAAGGGGATTGAAATCTGAAACACCAACAGCACTATTAACAGCAGAGGCGACTTTGAGATGCTCAAATGCGATTTCAAGCGTGTCAGCGTGTGCCGTGCAAAACACGAAGAGTTAGGAAGATGATCTCTCATTCAGACGTGTGTCTCCCCATTCAACCACTGTAATGAAAACACATGTGGCTGAGCAGCTGACCTCTCTTTTAGAGTTAGCTATATTATACAGTACATGTATTACATTTCATTTAGGGATTTTTGGGACAGTCCCCACTTTTCATCATTTGATATGATGCTTATTTGTATCTGTTCTGAGAAGTGCTATGACGTTTTGAAGATTTTATATTTTCGGTCCGAATCTTTTATTATGCAGACACACATAGACATTCTCGCTTCGAAGTACGTGGGCGCTTGCCGTCATAAAGCTTGTAAATCTTGCCATCGAACCCTTTCGATGTCCTCTTCATGTATTTGCCGATCACGCCAGTCTGTGCTCGGACGGATTTGCGGTACAGGTCGATCCAATGTCACCCAGCATCCACTGCGCTACTATCAGGTATGGCCTGTTAAGTGCTTTAGGGGGATCCTTCGTGGCTTGTTTCTGAGATGGACAGTAACTTTGCTCAATCTCAGTGTCCTCGTCACTATACTGATAGTTCTGAGGGGGATTTTGGTTGTCATGGCACTAGAATCAAGTAATGGGGGTCATATTGCAGCGTTCCACCCCGAATGCATCCATTCAGCTGAACAATGCACATGGTTCAGGTTACTATTTTCATAAGCACACTGTATGCAGCTGTTTTGTCTTGGCATATAGGATCTACAATCACCTATATCAATGTGTAATAAGCTGGTATCATTCATTTTCTGAGGATAGAGGTGTGCGGTTGTGCAGGTGGTTTGTTGATATTAATAACAGCACATGCTCTACAAATGCTGACATGTAGTCCTGTGATTTAACTAGATTGCATCATGTGTGGCCTAAATATCTTTCTTGTAATGTTTTTATTAAAGTCAGAACAAATGTGTCATGTGTTTTTTTTTTTTATGATTATATGTAGTAGAATTCGGTAGAGGTTTGACACTTAAAATACTAGAGGGTTTGTATGTTATTTTTAAATCCACTCATGCTTATATGCCAGTATACATTGTTGTGCCACAGCTGGCTCATGATACAATATTTTAACATTTTTATTGGGCAACCAAGGGTTGCATGCTGACACATTTTAATGCTTGTGTAATCTGCAACAGCTTGCGTGGGTCTGCTTTTCTTTTTTTAAGATATGACTATGCACATCTGTACAGTTTTTGTTAAGGATGCATCACTGAATTCGACCTTTCCAGTAACCTTTATTTATATATGCGCATATATATATATATATAGAAATAATCACAGTTGTTTTTAATCAATTTAATGCCTTGATGAATTTTTTCTTAAAAAAAAAAAAAAATATATATATATATATATATATATATCCTGACCCCAAACTTGAACAGTAATATACCGGTATATCTAGCTTAAGGATAAAAATGCAATTATTGACCTTTATATTGTATTACTCAAAATATACTAAATAAAATTAGGTAATAGTAATACGCCTTTAGGAAAACAGTCAATAATTACATATTTCTAACATTTTAATAAAATAGCATGACCACTTCATTATTTCATGTTAATTATTTTACAGAGTACAAATCTCAACACTCTTGAGTTTTGCACAAACACAACATTCAGAACATATTCACTGAGCATGTTGTGAAATTTGTACAGAACAATATGACAAGTCCAAAAGTTCGAATAACATTAACAAATAAGAGAACTCCATCTTTAAATGATGGTCAGTTTCCTACAAAATATTTTGTACAAACAGACAACTATTTAATCAGACCTCAAACATATAACATGGGAAGTGATGCCCATTTACCAATGAAACACACCACCAGTTAATTACAAACTCTCCAATCCTTTCAGAATAAGCTGAAAATATATATTTTTTTTTAAATGCTAATTATCTCAGCGATAATTTAATTACAATAGTCTCGAGAGTCTCCTGAAAACAGAAAAAAAGACTGTCTACTTGAGAACCAATGTTTTTTTCATTTTACTACTAATATAGCTAAAATATGCAACAAACACATATTTGTATTATATGATGCAGTCTTAAAGTGTAGTAGAGGGTAAAACTACTGACAAAAACTGGGGTCAGTAATGCTGGTGCGTCAAGGCTCTAGAGAAAGATCTGCGCTAACACAAGCATTCCTTGAGCGCCACCTTATGGCGTGAAGTCTGTAACCAGCTGTTCACTACAGCAGTGGATCAGAAAGGCCGCTGCAGGAAGGAGATGGGGGGCGAGCCCACACTCCGCGGACTGTGCAGATGGGAGTCATAAGAGCCCGGAGTCATGCCCATTATTGAGTCTCCATGAGGTGTTTCTCCATGCAGAAAGTCATCTTCCTCCTCCATAGACCCCTGTGAGACAAGATCAAAGTGTTATTAGATATTCTCTGAGAATAGTTAATGAAAAATCTATTTGACACCCATCGTTTAGTTTGTGGAATATTGATGTATTTATTATAAATGATTTATTCGTGCACATTTTTTATGTGCCCTCGTAATCTTTCATTTAAATAACATCTCTTCTCTGATAAGGTGTTTACTGGCGAGAGGGCGGGACAACCTGTCACTCACATGACATCACAACAATAGCCAGCCAGTAGCCATAACCATCTAATCAACTCCCGATGAACAAAAATCAAGTCCCTCCCTGCATTTTTTCTTGTTCGAGAAGCCATTTCACTTGTATATACACGTCACAAAAAGGATGAAAAGTCGATATTTTAAGTATCCAAATTAAATCCTCTTTGTGGCCACTGTGAGTGCAAGTCAGGGTCACCTTTCTCGCTTCCTTTTTGGGCACTTGAATCACACAGTCGGATGGCTCCTCCCACACCTGGTAGATTGGCTCAATGAATTTTCCAGAGCTGTTGTAAAAATGAACAAATAAATAACCATCCAGTGAACTATTATTCCAGTGCTGAGATTGATCAAAATGGACATGATTTTCATACCTTTTCAGGAGATATGGATCAAAAGGGAAGAAGGTATCCAGGGGGTTTGTGTTAGTGTACACCGAGTTGCCGCCCACTGAACTCCTCACCACTGGCAACAAGTGCCGGTTGTTCCGCTCAATGATGGTGTAACAGAACACGAGCTGGTACTTCCTGCCAACAGATGGGTGAAATTGCCCTCATTTGTCAAGCTTTAATTTCATAAAGCTTTGTAACCTGATGAACGATATCTCTCTCGTGCTGTACCTGGTGATGGCTGCAAACATGTTGGTGACAGCAGGTAGACAGACCCTCAGAGGGTTGAGCCGACACATCACTATACGCTCTAGATTCAAACCCTGAAGATACGCCAACCCTGCAGAATGATCAGTGTTCACCATAAAGAAAAGCACACATTTGTCAAGGTCTTAGATATGTACTCTTCATATTCATGTCAATTCTTACTAATATTTTTTTTCATTTTACTATGAAATATATAAACTAGGGCTGGGATAAACGATTATTTTTTAAACGATTAATCTAGCGATTATTTTTTCGGTGCATCGATTAATCTAACGATTCGTTTTTCTGTCCGATTCGATTCTGTTATCGATTATCTCCCCATTAATTGACTAATACCAATTTATACATGTTGATTTATATATCTGAATGAAAAAAATATGAATTCCTTAACATTGCAATATATGTTTATTGCTCTTAAAATTCCAAAATAAAAAAAATATACAAGTGCAAAGTAATGCATTCTTAGTCAGAGGTAGCATTCAATAAAACTTAGAAGCCTTGAAAACACATAGGCCTAGCTTACTAAAAAATAGTGCATCTTGTAATTTTTCTTTCAGATGAAAACAACAACTTGATGTCTAGCATTCAATAAAAAAAAAAAAAATTCTATAAATATTTTTGAGTCTTCATTTTCTTTTCTGACATAGCCTACTCCAGTTCTTGTTAAAACACACCAGACATGCAAATTCTGTGCATTTTGGGCACTTTTTGAGTGAAATCATATTTATTTTGTCCATCAAAAGTGTGCTTTTACTTTAATTGAGAGCAATGCTGCAAAAAAATACTCTGCGCCGAAACCCGCGCTTCACTGCTGCTCACGCGCTGCTCCTGCTCCCGGTGTGAATGCACTCATTGATTAACATGCACGCCGGGAAAAAAACCCCGCACTGCTCATGCTTGCGGTGTGAAACGGCCGTAATTCACGAGGTTCCCTACATGTGCGTTCCGTGTGCACGTATGATGCTAATGTTGCGCGATGTTAATCATGTGGCGTCCGAGTGCATTTGACCGGCATAAAATCGAAATATGTCAGACTGACCGGCCGGTCATGGCCGATCACGTAAAAATCGGGCAATTCCGGTCACCAGCCGATCAATCGGTGCATCTCTACTTTAGAGGAACGAGTGCACAATCCGTCGAAATCGAGGGACCAATCAGAAACGCCGGGGCGGGCTTTACACGATGAAGCAGATTTTGTAGCCTACATTACAAAGATGGATGACTCCGTCGAACATTACTCGTTTGAATCAGCTATTGCGTCTGTTTTAAGCGATTTGAACGTTTCCTTTTTGTTAAAAACAGAGCAAAGAACAACACTCGGAGTTGTTTCTCCACCGCTCTGCATACGTCATCTCCTTCACCACTCTGATTGGTTTTAGGTCCATCCGCGACGTCCGTTGGTGACGCCCCTCTGGAAATGATTTGTCTATGACGCTTTGGCAGACCATAACTCAGTTACAACTGAGAATGGTCTGGTTTTAACCAGGCTACGATTGCATTCATATCAGCAGCGAACCGTACCAGAGTTCACATGAACCGTACCCCAGACCACCCTTTTTATGCGGACTTCACAGGTGCACACCCAAGTTTGGAAAACAGCGTTCACATCATCCAAACGAACCAAACTCTGACGTCAGTTGAACCCGGATGCACACCAAAAGTACTAGTGTGAATGCACCCTTAAAGGATTAATTCACCCAAAAATGTATATTCTGTCATTAAATTCTCACCCTCATGTCATTCCAAACCCGTAAGACTTTCGTTCATCTTCAGAACACAAATGAGAAAATCTCAAATCTGAGAGCTTTCGGTCCCTCCATTGACAGTTTACGCAACTGACAATGAGAAGCTTCAAAGCGTCATCATATAAAGCGATCGAGTCTCTTCAGAAAATTTGGACTAAACCGCTCAATTCATATGCATTAGTTTTACCATCTCCTTATGACCTTTTTGAAGCGGCAAAGTGGTAGTTGCATAGCTGTCAATGGAGGGACAGAAATCTCTCCGATTTAATTTAAAATATCTTCATTTGTGTTTCAAAGATGAAAGAAAGTCTTACGGGTTTGGAAAGACATGAGGGTGAGTAATTAATGACAGAATTTTTGGGTGAACTATCCCTTTGAAGAGGCTTTTTTTCTTCATTATGTTATCAGATTATTTTTTGACTTTATAATTTTGACTTAAAGACCCTCAAAATATCTAATATAAATTTCATGCTTAAAAGTGGTCATTGTTTGTTGCATGCATTTTTTGATAAATTAATAGATATAGGGGGGGGGGGGGGGGGGGGGGGGGGGGACAAATTTAACTTACAAATGATTTAAATTCCACATGTACTGACCTTTCTTCAGACTGCCCTCCAGAATGACATTGTGCCTGAAGATCAGAGTGTAAAACACAGCCTGGCAGGCTGCATAAAAGGGGCCGTGGAGATTGATGTCACAGAATGCTTTGGATCCCGTGTCCTGACTGTCAATGTAAAGGTGCAGCCAGGGAACTAAAAGGTCCAGACAGGCCTTGACTGTCCTATGGAAGAGAGAGGAAACTCTATAGCGCCAATTTTGACATGTAGGTTTCAAATTATGTTTTGACAAATAAAGGTACCCGTGTCCAATCAAACCCCTTTTCATTCTCAGACACCAACAAAGAGGCATTAATGTTTGATTACCTAATCGAGGTAACAAACCACTGCCAAGAAAGATGATTAAATATTGAACTCCAATGTATTAGATAAAACTGCATGATAAAGTCACATACGACACTGGCAAAAACTTGGCTCTTGCCATGAAGCTGCCCATGTACCCAGCAGCGGCCTGTCTCAGGATGGGGGGCTGGTTGGGGCCTTGTAACAGCTTCCATAAGTGATCCAAAAAAGCTTCAGCCAAACCCTGAAAAAAAAAAGAAAAAGAAGTTTTTGATATCTAGGTATGCTTTTTGTTTTTGTGAATGAGAGAGAAGTGTGACCTTACCAGATGGAAGCTGCACAGGTAGAAGATGTAGTACTGCACGTGACAGGAAGCATGAGTGGGAAGAACCACCTTATCAAACACACACACCAGGTCTCTGTATAGAGCTTTGGTTTTCTCAATATCTAAAGAGCCTAATGAGAGTGGAACAACAACAAAAAAATGTTTATAACATGAATGTACATATTATTAATAATGGATGTCATTAGTTAAATAGTAATGCTGGTGTATTTTAACACTTCTCTACACATATATATTCTGAAATGTCATCCACACAAACTGGCTCACACAATCATTACACACATATTACCATTCAAAAGTTTGGGGCTGGAGTTTTTTTTTATTTATGTTTTTGTCTCCAAGTCTCTTATGCTCGCCATTACTGCATTTATTTAATCAGAAATACAGCAAAAACAGTAAAATATTATTACAATTTAAAACAAGATTTTTCTAATATATAAATATATTACAATGTACTTTATTCCTGTGATGCAAAGCTGCATTTTCAGCATCATTATTCTAGTCTTCATTGTCACAGGACCCTTCAGAAATGATTCTAATATGATGATTTGATGCTCAAGAAACATTTATTATTATCATCAATGTTGAAAATAGTTGTGCTGCTTAATATTTTGGTGTAATTCGGAATACATTTTTTTCAGGATTCTTTGATGAATAGAAAGTTCATTTATTTGAAACAAAAATCTTTTGTAAGATTAAAAATGCCTTTACTGACCTCAAACTTTTGAAAGGTTATATTTTCTTGTTTTCATTCCTAAAAAAGGACTACATGTGCCAACTGAGTTGCGATTAAACATTCTTCTTGACTGACATCCCTTAAAAAAACAACACTACTGAGTAAATAAAATGGTAATTCCCTGACCATTAACATGGCACATGTCTTTAATGTAAGCCAGCAGGACAGTCATCATTGTGTCCAGTCTTTCTGCCATGGGATGGACCATTACAGCTCCATCAGGTGTTGAATTCAGTGGAGAGTCCTCTTCCTCATCCTGAATCAACCATACAACAAAAAAAAAAAAAAAAAAAAAAAAAAAAAAAAAAAAAAAAAAAAAAAAAAAAGAGTAGATTTATGACTTCAATTTCAAACATTAAAAAAAAAAATACTATGATATGAATGAGTTAGCCAAATTCCAATTGCCCTGCAAGGTTTACATCCAAGCTGCTTCAGCTTGTGATTTTCAAGCGATCCTGAAGAGCTTGAGTAGCTGGTTCAGGTGTGTTTGAACAAGCAGGGTTAAAGACCTCTGGTATAGACTACTTTTATGATAATCTTGCCTCTTTTGGCAAGATTGAAAGCTTGAAAGTTCCTGCTCACATTCAACAGTGACTACACAACATTCTTCAAGATTTCACAGAAGTCAGTCAGTCATACATGTTTAAAACGACTGAAAATGGGGTTAAGCACATGATACATTTTCTTGGTGAACTATCACTTTAATTTTGTCTCATTGAGTATGGCTTTTTGTGCTTTTATGTGAGTGTTATACACTCACCTAAAGGATTATTAGGAACACCATACTAATACTGTGTTAACCCCCCTTCGCCTTCAGAACTGCCTTAATTCTACGTGGCATTGATTCAACAAAGTGCTGAAAGCATTCTTTAGAAATGTTGTCCCATATTGATAGGATAGCATTTTGCAGTTGATGGAGATTTGTGGGATGCACATCCAGGGCACGAAGCTCCCGTTCCACCACATCCCAAAGATGCTCTATTGAGTTGAGATCTGGTGACTGTGGGGGCCATTTTAGTACAGTTGTCATGTTCAAAAAAAACAATTTGAAATGATTCGAGCTTTGTGACATGGTGCATTATCCTGCTGGAAGTAGCCATCAGAGGATGGGTACATGGTGGCCATAAAGGGATGGACATGGTCAGAAACAATGCTCTGGTAGGCCGTGGCATTTAAACGATGCCCAATTGGCACTAAGGGGCCTAAAGTGTGCCAAAAAAAACATCCCCCACACCATTACACCACCACCACCAGCCTGCACAGTGGTAACAAGGCATGATGGATCCATGTTCTCATTCGGTTTACGCCAAATTCTGACTCTACCATCTGAATGTCTCAACAGAAATCGAGACTCATCAGACCAGGCAACATTTTTCCAGTCTTCAACTGTCCAATTTTGGTGAGCTCTTGAAAATTGTAGCTTTTTCCTATTTGTAGTGGAGATGAGTGGGACCCGGTGGGGTCTTCTGCTGTTGTAGTCCATCCGCCTCAAGGTTGTGCGTGTTGTGGCTTCACAAATGCTTTGCTGCATATCTCGGTTGTAACGAGTGGTTATTTCAGTCAAAGTTGCGTTTCTATCAGCTTGAATCAGTCGGCCCATTCTCCTCTGACCTCTAGCATCAACAAGGCATTTTCTCCCACAGGACTGCCGCATACTGGATGTTTTTCCCTTTTCACACCATTTTTTGTAAACCCTAGAAATGGTTGTGCGTGAAAATCCCAGTAACTGAGCAGATTGTGAAATACTCAGACCGGCCCGTCTGGCACCAACAACCATGCCACGCTCAAAATTGCTTTATCACCTTTCTTTCCCATTCTGACATTCAGTTTGGAACTCAGGAGATTGTCTTGACCAGGACCACACCCCTAAATGCATTGAAGCAACTGCCATGTGATTGGTTGATTAGATAATTGCATTAATGAGAAATTGAACAGGTGCTCCTAATAATCCTTTAGGTGAGTGTATATTAGTGTTTTGGACTCACCATGTTGAAGAGGCACTCATCCTGCGATGCTCCACTGGCATCTTGCTGACCTCCACTTTCCACTTCTTCAATCTCACTCCGTGGTGCACTAACCTAAATGTAAAAAAAGAAAAGAAAAACAGCAGTCAAACATCTGCACGGATGCAAAGACATCAGTACAGTGCCACTTACATCTAGTGTGAGCATCTTGCTGATGATGAGCTCTAAGATGTCTCTCCTCAGGTCAGGGATGTAGACCGAAACCCTCAACAGGTTGTGCACATAACACTCCTGTGTGGACAGGTAGCACGGCCTCAGTACAATCACATTCACACATGTAATCACATTACTTTACTCAGGTCCTGGATTTAAATGCTGTGAATAACTCACAAGTGTTCTGGTGGACTTCTGCACAAAAGGAAACTTGTCAGAGAGGATTGGCATCAGGAAGCGACTGGTTCTGAAAGAGCGAGGCAGTTAATTAGGGACTGCTAAATATTAAAAAGAAGCTTTGGAGGGTTTTGTGAGACACTTACGATGGAACATATCTCGTAATCAACTGTAAGGCTTGATGACACTGATCAAAGGTCCTTGGCAGATCTGTGTGAATTTGAAAAGATGAATTATGGAGTGGAGTAGAAGGTTGATTAGTGGCCCAGTGCGAGTCAGGGCTTTCAACGGGCTGGGCTGGGCTAATAGACTTGGACCTGTAGCACAGAGCTAAAAACCGTTTCCACTGTCGGGCCAGAAGCTCCACAGCACTTCACTAAAAAAAACGCCACTCTGGAACTCAAAACACAAACCCTAAAGTTTTATCAGAAAACTAATCAGAAAGTAATCACTGGATATGATAAAAGTGGCCGTTAGTTGGCATTGTTGTTTACATAACATTTTTAAACCTAAGCATTGATGTTTTACCACAGTTTTACAAATAATAAGTGACACATTGATCACAATGAATTAATTTGTGTCAAGATTGCGAATTAGTCACACAGAAATAAAGTGGTATTTACCGGTATTTCACAAGAGAGGACACATGTAATTAATTCAGTCGCGTCGGTTTGTGATTATTTGAAGTCACAGGACAGTATGTTTACATCACATTTAGAAAATTATCATTTCTACAAATTTTCAACCAAAAATACGACCTGAGGAGCTTTAGCACTCTCTCCATTGACAGTCTCAGTACAGTAATATTTTCATTCAGAGAAAAAGAGGAAGCTCCCGAGAAACCAGACTTGCTTACTGAAAGATAAAATAAATACATGATTGTGATAGCCTATATGATTTGTCTGATTTCTTCAAGCAGTCGTATTTACCATGTTTACTATGGTAATGGTTAGTGCACATAGTCTTCTGCATCGCATATAAATATTTCTGCCTTATACTGTGATCAGAATCCACATCGGATCACAAACAGAAGTTATTTCAAACACTCGCTGTTGTCTGAAAGTGAGGTGAGCTAAAATGATTTTAAAAGTCATGCTAATCCGTGGCAATGCAGTCTCCTGACTCAGATAAACTCCGCTTTAGTTCATAACCACTCCTCAAGCCCCAGTTGGCCTGCTTTTGGCCAAGGTATTCGGCAGGCCAAAAAACCTCTGGCCGTTGGCCCAGAGGAAGCCCCGACGAGGCCCGATCAAGCCCCGGAAGTGACCGTGGAAACAAGACTGGCCCTGGCACGCATTAGCACGCCCGCTTTTGGCCCGACTGTGGAAACGTGGCTATTGATCAATGACAGTATCTAGAGAGGAAGGGTGGTTGATGGCCGAGATACAATTAATGATGGCAAATAATTAAGTTTGAAGTGAGCATGAATTTTTGTTTTTGAAAGAAGTCTCTTATGCTCACCAAAGCTTAACATTATAAATGTCTTTACTGTCACTTTTAATGAATTGAATGAGTCCTTTCTGAACAAAAGTATTGGTTGCACTTTATTTTACAGTATGTGAACTAACATGTACTTACCTAAGAAATTACTGGGTAATATAAGATAAGTACACGGGTTAAGGTTAGGTTTAGAAGTAGGTTCTGGGTTAGAACCTAGTTATTGCAATTACTATAATAAGTACATAGTATGTACATGGGAAACAGGACTGTAAAATAAAGTGCTACCAAAGTATTAATAAAATGGTACATCAACAAAAACAATAGTCAATAAGCCTGTCACAATCACAAACTTTGGGCTGACGATTAATTATACAAATAATTGCGATTGACGATTAAATTCTGTTTTGTTTATGTCACAGAGTGTAAACCTAAGTAGTTTTTTTTTTGTAATATTTCTATAACATTTTTAATAATATTAATAATATACTATAATGCAGTCTGATTTAACACAAGCCTTCATTTCATATGAAGGAAGACCTTTGACAATCTTTTATACTTTATAACAGTGTTCTTTTGATGGCATTTTTAAGTGCTTAAATTTTCATTATTTGGATGGAAAAATGTAATTGAAATTTAAACTCCACAACCATTGCAGTTATCTCAAATAATTGTGATTAGGTAGAATAATGACAACCATACGATTAATCAATAATCGTGACAGGCCTAATAGTCAATATCACAAATTAAATCACAAACCACAAGTAGTTAAATAATGAAATACACCAACTTTCATCTTCGTCATCAGAATCTGAAATATCCACATTGCCCTCTTGTATTCTTATTCTCTCTGGAAAAAAAGGCAAAACAACATCAGGATTTTAAGTGATCTGAACAGAGTGAATGGCGTGAAGCATTAACAAGGAATAACAATAGTTAACTTACTTGGTGCAAAATTAGAGACGACCATTCTGAGACAGGGTCTGAGATAAACCGTCTGGGCCGACACTAGATTACTCAGAAAAGCCAGATATTCTTCCACGACAGCCTGACTGCGACCGAGCCATGGCAGCTTCTGTGTGGGGAAACATGTCACATGTTACAGCTAAAGTGACCTGACTGTTTCTGATTAACATTTGACATTTTGCTGTTTCACTCACCAAAACAACATATATTAATTGCTCATGATCCTTTCCAAGTTGAGTGACACAAACCCTGAATTCCTGCAACCAGCTGATAATTTGAGCATCCTACAATAAGAATTATTATAACAATGAGAGCAAATTTCCAATGGTTAAACAAATTCTAGGATTCCCACGCCAATCAGTTGTGCTTACTAAATTAGGATTTGTATACATCACTTTGATTCAGATTCGCCAATGAATCATTAAGGCTCGAGAGAATAAATAAATAAACTGAACATCACTTTAACTTGAAATTGCTTAATTCATAACTGATGAACTTTGCAACACTGCCAATATTATTGACCTGAATGGAGTCAACATTGACCTAAACTAAAACGAGCTGAACACAATATTGAGCTTGGGAACCCTGAAATATCTATTAAAAGCAATACTTGCCTTAATATCAGGATCTGAGAGTTGATGTTTTATCAGTTCATAGTCACTTGAGTCGCCCTGTAGACGTCACATCAGACATATCATGGCATGTTTAACAGACAGTGATATGTATTAGCTTTATATTGTATTTAAAATCTGGCCCTACTCGCCTGTTGTAGTTTAGCTAAAGTATTGGCAACATTGCCTCCAAAACGCACAGTTTTCATTGGAGGTGAATTGAAGAAATCTCTGCCCTGGCATTCCATTATTTATCGCAAATACTCTTAATCTGAGAACACAAACAAAAAAGACGTTAGAGTCAATGACACCTGACAAACGACAACAAAATCCACATCACAATTAATTCAGAAACTATAATCGCTACCTCCATGTAACGTTACACATGGTAAAGATAATCAATAAAAAGACAAACGCTGTATGAAGATTATAAGCATCGTTAAAGACTGCGCGTAGTTATTAAAACGACTACATCACGCGAGTTAATAGATCAAGACTTACCACAAAAAAAAAAAACGTTTATTCAAAACAAGCTATAAATAAGCCCGGCATTATAAGTGAGATATCGAAATAATCACATGCGCAACCATGCCGAGCTCTTCTTCTTCTTCTTCTTCTTCTTCTTTCTGAATTTAATGGCGGTTGGCAAACCTGCTTTGTTGCATTTCCGCCACCTACTGGGGTGGAGTCAGTGAGAGGCGTTGACGGACAATGAACAAATAATTAATCATTAATAATTAATAAATAAAAAAGAATAAATAAAAATGTACGTTCTTCTAATCAAACGTGTTTTCTTAAGATATTCTAATAAAGCAGTGGTCACTTTTGAATTATTGTTCAGCAAGTTCTTTAAACCAGCACACTTTAAAAGAACATGTTTGACAGTAATCCATGCTGTATTATGTTTACCCGTTTTAAAAAGTGATTGATTCAAAGCTATGTGTCCAATACGAAGTTCGTGAAATTATTGTGTCATCCCTTATTTTGCCACCAACTTCTCTCACATTTCATACTTCTTTTATTCATTGTTCCCTTTTCCTTCCTGTGTCCACAACTCTTGTCATCTATAATTATCTTTTTAACTAAGCCCTTCATTTCAGCTTTCCCCAGAGGGACATTAACATTTATTCTTGTATACTTTAAAGCCTTTTTGCCAACTCATCTGCTATTTCATTCTCAATGCCTACATGAGCAGGAATCCACAAAAACTAAGACTTCTATTCCTGACTGATGAATTCGGGGTCTGAAGAGTTTCTATATCCTGTATATTATCCTATGCTAGAACATATCCTGTTCTATATATTTTACATTTTTCAGACTTATAAGGCTTGATAAAGAATCAGAACAGATTAAACGAGGCATATGTACCTCTTCCAAGTTCCACCCATTGAAGGGCCAATTGAATAGCAATCAATTCTGAGGAGTAAACAGATAAGAAATTAGATGTTCTTTCACCTATTTTAAAGTCCAGCTGTGGAATTACTACTGCTGCAGCTGTATGCCCAGATTCAGGATATTTTGAGCCGTCAGCATATAGGCCTATTTGAGTACTCAAATCTTTAGAAATCCTTCTCTGAGGGTCATTTATTTCTTCCGGTAATTGACCAACGGCATTGGAAATAACCATGGAGGTATAGCTGATATTGCCAATGTCGGACTAATTTCATAATCAAAAATTCCCATTCTTTGTGCCTCATTATTAGCATCCCATCCAAAACTGGCTACTTGAATATTCATATTCCCAACAGTTCATAAGAACATCTTTAACAGGGTGACTTGTGTCCTTTTACTGATATCCAGTAAACCATTTTCAATTGTTGCCACCAAAGGCATTTCTCCCATTTCCACCTGTAACGGCGCTACTGGTGATAAAAAAGCCCCACGGCAAATAAAGCCTGTGATTGTATACTTTTCACCTTTTTTTATCTGTGATGCTGATGCAGAAGAATAAACAATGCATAATCTATAGGTTTTATAGATCTTATTACTGCACTATATTCTTATTAATGAGGTCCGGTTAGCTCCCCAATCTGCCCCAGCCAAGCATCGGAGTATATTAGTTCCCTTCCTTTATTTATTTGCTATATTTTGAATTTGTAATCCAAATGATGCCTTAGAGTCCATCCATGTTCCTAAGAACTTGATTTCTGAAACTTGTTCTAAAACCTGTTTGTGCAACCTTAGACTTATTTTTTTTTCTTTTTCTTTTTTTTCTTGAAAAGATACTACATGAGTTTTGTTTATAAAGAATCTGAATCCCCAGATGTTAGCCCCATAGACTGTAAAAAATAGTTTAGCCCATACCGAGCTCTGCACACCCGGAAGCTCTCATACAGCTGTAATATTGTTATGAGGGAAGTAGCCTGTTTAGCTCAGTTGTGCTCTAGAAATGAAAGTTCTGCCACCTAGTGGTTTGAAGTGTAATAAATCCATAAATGCTTCCTCTGTATTCTCATTAGCTGAAACTCCATAGATATCAAATGGAGTAGCCTAGCATATTATATCGTGTATATAATCGTATTATCATTGACTTCCATTGTATGAAAAAAAAAAAAAACTATAAAAAATAACTAAAACATATTACTGAGACATTTCTCAAAATGTCTTCTATGTTCCACTGAAGAAAGAAAGTCATAGAAAGGTTTGAAACGATATGAAAGTGAGTAAATTATGACATCATTTTAATTTAGGGGTGAACTATCTCTTAATAGTGTGATTTTTTTTTTTTTGTGTGTGTGTAAAATGTCTGTGAGATCTAACAATAATTGGTGGACCTCTTACTGAAGACCCCTGGCACATATAGGATTTGAAAAGTGTCACACTTAAAAGCTACAAAATATAATTTCTTATTTTTCATTTTAATGTGAAAAATGACCAGGACAAGAACATGTTCTTTCGGAAGATTCAACCTAGATTTCAATATTAACCCCCGGTTTCACAGAAAAGGCTTAAATTAGTCCCAGACTAAAACGCATGTTTGAGCTGTTTTAACTGAAAACAATTTGCACTGGCATATCTTAAAATTGTCAAAGTTTAGGAAGAAATATAACAAAGTTTAGGAAGAAATCACCTTTCTCAATAAACATAATGTCCAGATTGAGAAAGAAAGCTGTAAATCCACCTGAAAGCTGGACGTAAATATCTAGTAAACTGCATGTTGTGAAAAAGAGAGGACCGTCGTTGAGTTAACGATCAAATTGTCTGCCACCCATCTGCTTCATTTACACCTGCTGATTCTAAATTGGTATGAGCAAACAAAGATAAGAGGAAGCAAACCTAATAACACTTCTCACTGTCCAAAGGTTGTATACAGTACAGATGTATGAGATTTAATAAAAGCAGGAGACTAAAATGGGTTTCAAACATATGTTGGTTGAAAGCTTTAGATCCAGATACAAAATTAAATGTAGGGAAATACACAATTGTATTTATTTTAGTCATACAGCCATTTTTTGTCAGTGCATAATCTCAGTGTACAAAACACAAAATCAATCAAATCAACAAATAATACAAAATGCCATTCAATTGTAAACATTTTCAATAAAACCACCAAAGTAAAAAAAAAATGAATGTTTCAACAGGAGAGAAAAACCAAACTCTGCTTCAATGCCATATGGTTGAATATCCTCTCCTGTAACCTGTCAAAATAAAAAAAGAAAATGTTCAAGCATTTTTATTTTTATTTAAGAAGTCTCTCTCGCTCTTGAAGTGTCTTGTTTGTTCTTATTTTAACTTACAGTCTACCAATATATTTATTCTTGTCAAACCCCCTTAAAAACATAATACTTTTTTGTGTTTTTATAAATTTTTCATTGTTTTGCTACTTTATTCATATATTATTTTATTGTCCTTCATACGGTGTTCTTTACAACATTGTATGCAGTCACATGCACTCAAATAAATTAGTCTTCATATCGTGCAGAATGAATATTAATAAAATCTTAAATATGAAGATAAATCTGTCATATTTTTCATTGCAGGTCTCCACTGTTGAACTATTGTTGGTTTCATGGTTAATGTTTAACAGAGTGATCTGCCCTTACTTAGGATGCAAATACTTCCTCAAAGTCATTTCTTTAACATGTTTTCTAGGCCATGTCCAATTTCCATGCCAATTATTAAATCAAGAATAAGTGATGACACAACACATTTACAAACACTGTGAGTATAGCTTAAAACAATTAATTTCAACCAAGAATTAATAAACTGGTGAAGTTGGTCTATTATTGATAGAATGCAGACAACCAAACGTAATTAAAGTGTATTAACCTGTAGCTATTCATGATGGTTCATATGACCTGTGTTTCTGTCACTGCCGCAGACACAGTGCTCACATTATCCTGAGAGGTCATTGCAAAAGCCACTGGTACTTGACCGCCTTCTCTTCTGAGCTTTGCTTGACGGGGAGCTGACCCTTGACCTCGGGTTCCCTCATTTCTCCTGAAAGAGTTTCTGATTCCGCTCGAGAGGCGACTGGAGAACCTCCTGACAACCCCTGCCAAACCTCTGCCCTTCTTCAGCAAACCCACATCATCCTCAAGCTCCTCGGGGGGCACCTCAATATTACCCGTGTACCAGAAAACCCACCAGATGAGACTCAGGAAAATGATGATGGCGCCTGCATATATCAAAAAGTCATAGTAAAACAAGTCTCCAAACACGCCAAGCAATAAAATGATGAGTCCAAATACGTCGAAAGCCACCGCGAGCCAGAACGCGCAAGAGCAGCGCCCGAGACCGCCCGGCGCTGCCTCCATCTCCAAGCTGTTTTTATAGTTATTTCGGTCGTTTGGGACTGTTGAATTGCCGAACAGCCGTCTAAATGAAGCGTTTGGAAGGGTTTTAACGTTTTTTCGTTTGTTTCATAGGTAAGCAGCGCGATAGAAGGAACTCTCTTTTACCACTTCACCTGGAAGGGAGTGGCATAGAGCGGTGGGTGCGTCTTAACTACACAGACACATACTCACCTAGACACGAGCCCGATGCTGCCCCGAGTGTACGACACAACACTCCTCCATATAGACGACTGTCTTCAGGTATGCTACATGGAAACACTTTCAAGTAATAAGGTATCTGAATCCTTCTCTGATCTTTTTTGGATGGCAGTGGTGTTTTTTTTTTAAAGATACCAGATTTTCAGTCAAAATGTTATTATATATGCCTATTAACCATTTGTAATATGATTATATTTGATATACTAATACAATTTTAAAATTACGTTGCCATTATTATAAATAATTCTAGAGTAATAAAACAATGTGAAAAGTTTCAGAATCTAAATGGTTTAATCTCTTTAATTTGTTTAATATTTGTGTTTATTAATTAATTAATTTTTTATAGTTTAGGCTATACCAATTGTTTTTCAAAAAGCATCATGCTTCTTCATGAGCAACATGATCAATTCAGGCTCACGATGCTTTTGGGAAATGCAGCTGCAGGACTGTCTTGCTGTGCCCAGCTATAAATGTTTAAAAAATGCAGAAACATTTAGAATAATGGAAATTTAAATATTTAGAAACGTAAAAAGATTTAACACTTTTAGAAATAGGAAAAAAATTCTGTAATCCTTATTTTTAAATAAAATATCCTTTCAAAGTCCTGAGCAGTGGAGAAAGTAGGCTACTTACCCTAAAAAAGTAACTGGGTTATTTAGTTAGCCTATTTTTATGCAAACGTTGCAAAGTTTTTTTGTGCTTTTATTACTTTTGCGTTACTTTTTCTCATCTGGGCTGGGCTTGCTTGATTGTCTTTTTAATAACAAAAAAAGTTAAAGTTTTTGGCAAAAGGGCCATTTCACACCAAAAGTGAAATGAATAAGCCTCAGGCTAAAGGAAGTGCAAATTCACGTCTATACAGCGGAGTCTAGCATTTATTGTAAATATACATATATGTGTAAAATCAAAACCTATGCAAATGTGTGCAAACAGTACACATTCAAAACCTATATTTAAAACCTGCACAAAAATGTAGGCTACATAGTGTACAAATATAAAATGTATATACAGCACACACAAATTCAAAAACAACACTACATTTAACATATTAAATTCAAAACCTACACAAAAAATCGACAGAATAAACAAATTCATAACATTAAATCCTTTAAGAAAAACACACAACTTTATTAAAAAGTCTTCACTGTACACTGATGTGTTGTTTTAAACATAATAATAAAACTACAAATACATATGTTGACTACTGGACCTAAACACATCCTTAAATCTTAAATCTTTAAACACATCCATTGCTTGAAATAAAGTTTTCTGTTCAACTGTTTCCACTAAATATGATAAAAACTTGTGAGTTCTCTTTGTCCCCATGCATCAAGTCCTGTGGATCATGGCTTGTCTCACTGTTCAGGTAATGCACCATGTTCAAACCTTAAAAGAATAAATAAAGTTCCGTTGGCATGCACTGTGACAACATCAACAGTGTTAAATTACGTAAAAGTTACACCAAAGCATTGATGTATTGAATTAAATTATGGTCACTCTAATTAAAGGGGTGGTTCAGAATGGTGGTTCATCCAGTCGTTCCAGTTGCATAGTTCGCCGGTGCTAGGCTAGCGCGAGTCAACGGTATCTGCTAGCCTGCCATTAAAAACCGTTTTACCCACTCCACAGTACACCAAAAGCAAATAAATAACGCCAGACTATCGATGTAAATGTCTGTTAAGAAAATAATGTTAAAAAAAGTGATGTCAATGCATACCCTCTAGTCTATAGGGAAGGGGGATCTTATTTTGGAAAAATTGTTTTGGCTGTCTAAGTGCATATGAAATTAGGTTCACACGCGTGTATAGATGGTATAGATGAAAACTGTTTTTTTTTTTCTGTAAACTTGTCTTTCAAAGATGATCATGAAGAAACTGCCTTTAAAACCCTTTCTGACATCCTTCAATCATCGCCATACCTCACAAATGTAAAAATGGTGTGTCCAACATATGCTGAAAAGAAGCGCAGCTTAAAAGACATTCAGCCTGTAAGTAAAAGCAACACTATCAAATTAGCTTTGATAAATTAAACTGCTCTGCGGCTCATATGCATCAATTTCTTATTTTCTTCAGTGATTATGCTTGTTAATAGGATAGTTCGCCCAAAATGGTTTAATTCTGTCATTAATCTCACCTTCATGTTGTTCCAAACTCGTAAGATTTTCAGTCATCTTCGGAACACAAATTAAGATCTTTTAGATGAAATCTGAGAGCTTTCTGTCCCTCCATTGACAGTCTACGCAACTACCACTTTCAAGCCCCAGATAGGTAGCAAAGACATGATTAAGGTAATATATGTTACAGTGGTTCAACCTCAATTTTATGAAGCGACATGAGTAGGCCTATATTCGATCCCTAAACCATAATTTACCACCTTATTTACAAAATATTAATCCCCAACGCATATTCACAAGAGCCCCTCGATGCATGCGTGTTGTGTTGATGCGAGAGCAGACGTTTGTTGCGTGAACGCAACAATTATGTTTTTTTTTTGTTGCACAAAGCATTGGTGTCAGTTCATAAAATTGAGGTTAAACCATATGTCACATGGATTACTTTTATGATGTCTTTACTGCCTTTCTGGGGCTTGAAAGTGGTAGTTGCGTAGACTGTCAATGGAGGGACAGAAAGCTCTCAGATTTCATCTAAAAGGTCTTCCTTTGTGTTCTGAAGATGAACGAATAACTTACAGGTTTGGAACGACATGAGAGTGAGTAATTAATGACAGAATTAAACCATTTTGGGCGAACTATCCCATTAACAAGCATAATCACTGAAGAAAATAAGAAATTGATGCATATGAGCCGCAGAGCAGTGCAATTTATCAAAGCTAATTTGATAGTGTTGCTTTTACTTACAGGCTGAATGTCTTTTAAGCTGCGCTTCTTTTCAGCATATGTTGGACACACCATTTTTCCATTTGTGAGGTATTGCGATGATGGAAGGATGTCAGAAAGGGTTTTAAAGGCAGTTTCTTCATGATCATCTTTGAAAGACAAGTTTACAGAAAAAAAAACAGTTTTCATCTATACCACACGCGTGTGAACCTAATTTCATATGCACTTAGACAGACAAAACAATTTTTCCAAAATAAGATACCCCTTCCCTATAGAGGGTATGCATCACTTTTCCACCTGAACACGCCCCGCTCAGCCGGGCTGAGTGGCAAAGAGCCTGCTGCATGAATTTAACAGGGGAAACTGCGAAAACGCGATATAAAACAAACGATTATCAGCTTAAACAAAAAGGTTTAACTCGATATAGTGTTACTTACAACTTACCAAGTGACCCAATATGTGTAACCCAACAGTTGGGTTAAAAAAATAACCCAACGTTTTTTACAGTGCATGTTTGAATTTGATCATCAAAGGTCAGCAGCAAAGACATTGGTTAATAAAGTGAGATTAAATGCATAAGTATATTTGTGTAATTTCACATTTAATTAATTATTGCAAGTTTGCTTAATATTTTGAGTTTGCATTACACCGTTTTTATTCATTTTAAGGAATACTGAATCTTTTTTTGTGCAAGTGAGTTGAGTCAATGCATGCTCACATTTAGTCTAGATCTACAATAACCATCATGTTTACACAACACCTCTGTACCTTTACTCCCAATTTCTGTACAGGTGTCAGTCAATAGATGGGAAAACAAAGTAACTTGAGTTACTTATTTGAAAAAGTTACTTTACTAGTTACTTGAAAAAAGTAATCTGATTACATAACTCACGATACTTGTAATGTGTTACCCCCAACACTAGTCCTGTGCAAAAAATCATGTATTATGCATGTTGCAACCAAATGGCGCATTTCATACAAATTGCATGTAAGAAATTAAAAGTATTTGATCTATGGCAACATCCTTCTTAATTTGTCTAAAATATCACACATTTCAAAACCAAAATAAAAAAGAATTTTTGAAACTAATATGCTACATGTACACAATTTTTGTCTACTGTTATCAGAGGTCATATATAGCAGAAAGAAACCACACAGAAGACATTTTTGCCCTTCTAAGATTAGCAAGCGTGTGCTCCTGCCTAATCCAGCACAGGCAATCAGTACTGGAAAAGCTGTTTATCTGTTACCCAGCATCACCCTCAATATCTCATAAAATCTACATTAAGCTGTCGCGTTTCACAATTCTGCACGGTTAAACACCTCACCTCTCACATACACTTCAATAAAAACAGAAACTTTACAACTCATCTACAAACAATCTAACCACTGAATTCACTAAAATACATTTTGTAAACGGCACAAAGCAATATATAATCACAATAAAGTTTTTTTTAAAATAAGATACAAGTCTTTTGATTGCTGCATCCCTTATGAGTAAATGTGCATGTTATGTAAACCTTATGAGTTTCTCTTTAGAAAGATAGTCATGTTTGGACAAAACACTGCATAGTATGTCCATTTTTAAATTTTTTCGATAAATAAATAAGGTATTTGGGTTGAATGGCAACCTAATGTCAGAGCTGAATCAGGGCACACCTCTAAAACACCCAGCAACACCATACAGTGAAATTCATAAAGACACAATTCATTTCCCTTCTGTAAACAAACTGAATCACATCAAACGTAAAACTATACAAAATAAAATGGGGGTTTTTCAACATAAATATAAATTAAATCTGTGCACAAGTTAATTATAAGTTCATTTAATATCACTTTTAATAAGATCATAAGTGACAAGATTTATAAACAGCCTCAATACAGTACCACTGTGGGACAGAACTATCCATCCGCAAAGGCACAAAGTTGTTCATGTGCGCCACTGTATTTCTACTTCTCCTCGTCCTTACTGCGAGGTAGAAGCCGTTTTTTGGGGGCCATGACCCAAGCTAAGGCCACTGCTGCTGTCCCATCCCCACTCTGTCGTGAGACACATAAGAACGTGGCCCACAGGAACGCTGAACAGCCCATAAAAGCTGTCCTCAGATAAAGAGGCATCAGAACAAAATTCAGAAACTGCAAGAAAATACAGATTATTCAACTGTGTCAAGAATATTGACAATGCAACGAATCAAGAAGTATTTATGGCACAGTTATCTGTGTATATATGGTTTGTGGTGACAGAATGTAGCTCTTACCTGCATGAATGGCCAGTACATCAGTCCAGTCTGAAATGTGAAAAAACATAGTATTTGCCATAAAAAGCTAGCCTATGTTCTCAGTCTCATTCTCAGTAACCTAAATTTAGAACATTAACATTTTAACTTTACCACCCTTTTGAACACAAACCCAAGAAATGACACACACATAGGCTATATACATACATTATATATATAGCCTATAGATATATATAGATTTTTTTTTTTTTTTGGAACTTGTATATCATGTTGGTCAATCTTGTTGTTACTTTGTATGGCTGGTACCTTGGCTAGGTAAAGTTTAAAAGGTTAGGTTTTTAAAATAAAAATGATTACAGTTTATGAATCCTTTATATATGAATCTTTTAACATTTTAAAAGATATTAATGCATGTTTATATACCTTGACATGGACCAGAAGAAAATCTTGGCTCTACAAACACCTTAAATGGATTTTTCAACTAGGCCACTGGACATATTTGATTTAGACATTAATGAATTGTCCTTTGTAACAATTTACAACGGTCCATAAGGTTGATGATGGGCTAGCTGGTAAAAGATGACTTATGGACCTACCTTGTATGTATTAAAAAACTTTTCTCGCCAGTCAGCAAATATGTCCTCTTTGCCCTCCAAGAAACTCACACCTGTAAAGACAAAGAACTGAGTGAAATAGAAAAAATAAACAAGTGCAATATATGTGTATGTAGGCTATATATGTAAAATTGGTATACTTACCTGTGTAGAAGACACTGGTCGCCAAAGGTGAAGCAAAAGTTTGGTCCAAAAGCAGTTTGCGGAAAATCATACCAGCCGATCTTCCCGGGAAACGATGTTCTAAGACTCGTAACCAGAAATAATTGAAGTTACCGTGGAAACTCAGAGCCACAATCGCCACGTTTCTCGTGTGTCTCCAGTCCATTTCATCTCTCTGCGCGATGCACTGATGGACGAAATCCCCTCCGGCGAACAAGCATCCGTACAGAGTCACATTACTGAGCCAAGGCAATACCTTTGCTCGTTTGAAAAAAGATTTTCTCATGTTCAAAAAAACGACAAACGGTTGAAGTTATTTTGTAACCTTTGTAAATGATGTCGAAGGGCACGAAACAAAACGGTGACCTGACATTGACAGACGGCCGCAGCTAGGCTCATAAAATGACCTTTTAATAGTACAAGTTAGAAAACTATTCAATTAATCCCTTTTGTTTCTAGTCAGTTTGGTTCAACATTTAAAAGGCACGGTAAATTAGAGATGAATAGTTTGACAGCTCATAATTGTGACATTAGAAGATAAAAGCACTGCTAAATAAAACACAGATCAATCGAGTAGGTTATACTTATGCTTCAGCCCATCTTCTTTTACTTTAAAAAGGACAGCAAGGCAAAAATAAGAATTGCGGTTCATTGATCCATTTAGCAATTAAATGAAAAGGTTCCAGCGCGCGTTCATACAGTGATCAGCAGTTTCCCGTACTTAGGTGCTCAAATCCTGTGATAATCTGCCCGCGCGCTCCCGCGTGTTCAGCGGTGGCGCGCTTTGATCTGATCTTGTAGCTAAGAAAGATCGACCAGCCAAACTCAGTAAGACCAGTTACCAGATCTTTATATTCGTGCTATCAACGTTCACTGAGACTTTTAATGCTTGAAATGTTAACATATTTCATCCTTAGAGGAAAACTGAAAACTTATAGGCTAACACCCTAGGCCTAATGTTTTTTTTGGTATTGAGATGATCTCATTTATAGCAGGCTATAACTTCACAATCATGCACTTAATATGGATAAGCTTCCCAAAATGTTGTTTATTTTCAAATATTTGCTCAATGTCTCAGGTTCTAAGCACATCCCAGTGTGTTTTAGCAATGTCTGATTATTGAACAGATGGTTTGTGTCGGATCTTTTCAATGGCCCTGTCCCAAATGGCGCACTTGATGGACTTTCGGTCTCGTGGACTTAAATTGCGCGTGCTCGCTGAGTCTACGAGTCCGTAGGCCATCCCATTTAGCATTTTAACGCTCTGAGCTCAGCAGCGCCCCCTTTGTACCCTTGAAGCGGTCTTCCGCGAAGCCCGCATAGATGCAGGCTCCACGCACTTTAACTACCCAGGAATCCTTGCGAAAGGCCAATCAGACGACGGATGGGAGGAGATTTCGCTCACGGACAATTGTTAACATGGCTGAGAAGAAAATATTTAAGTGTAATTCATTACGGTTTTTATGACAAGTTTATACAAACATTATGATCATAGACCAGTGGTTGATGTCTCAAACATAGGCTAATAATAGCGAGCTGACTAATACGATCGCATTATGGTTCATTAAATAAATAGAACAGAATTGTCAGGGCTTTACTGAGTCATATGTAAGTCAAGTCAAGTCAAGTCAAATATATTTATATAGCGCTTTTCACAATACAGATTGTATCAAAGCTGCTTCACAGTATCAATCAAAACAACTTAACAATGTTTGTTTATTACTGAAAAAAAAAAAAAAAAAAAAAAAAAACAAGACTGTCTTCTTGCTTCCGGCGTGACGATCAAGTCTTTCCCAAAAATTCCTCTCAATGCGCCCTCACGGACTCGCGCTAAGGGCCCTATAGGTCTGCACTACATGACGTCACCGAAGTGTGGACTCTGAGGAAGTCCACAAGTCCGGAGTGTGCCATTTGGGACAGGGCCAATGAATCACCTGAAGCGGTTTACAAAAATGGCTGCAGTAGAAATCGCATACTTCCCTACAATATAGTATAGGCGAAAAAGTAGGCTATGTGACAAAAGAAGTATGTCCGAATGGAACTGTTTTTTTATATATATTTTAATTTATTGTTAATTTTTATGTAGGCCTATGTACATTTATAACACTATACTTAGTATTATGCATTGAGTTGGCAAAAGCACCCAGATAACCTCTGGCGAGATTTTGAAGTGTGCACACATCTTTTATATCTTTTATATCTTGCATGATTGACACTTTACTATCCCATGAGGCCACGGGAGAGGATTTATGAATGGGTGTGAAGTGACGTACTGACGCTGGTATAGGCCACATAATAATGACAACATGGCGAATATAGTATAGGCTACGTCTGGATTACATTCATACTACACACATTCATACTATATAGAACATACACTATATTGCCAAAAGTTTTTGGATTAAGCACTAAATGGTTTAGCTCTGCAGTACTTGAGCGAGCTTTTAAAGCATTATAGACCTTCACGTCTATTGCGATCTCAAAATTCCGGCCAGTTGATAATACCTAGAATATCAAAATCGTCTGCAGGCGGTAGATCCTTCTCCTATTTAGCACCAAAACTTTGAAATAGTCTTCCTACCATAGACTAAAAAACACATCTCTTTGACCTAGCATACACATAATACACTATAGACTTCTATAATTCAATGTTAGGCTGCATTAGCTCAGCCGGAACTGGGAACACTTCCCTTAAATCCTGATGTACTCGTTACATCATAAGAAGAATGGCATCTACGCTAATTTTAGTGTCTTTGTTTATCCCGAGGTTTTCCCGCAGCCTGCCGGATCCAGGCCGTGTCCAGATCTGACGAGGGAGCTTTGCCTGGACCCGATGACAATGCAGTGCTGAAGTGTCAACTGTCCTCTCCCTATGGAGGATCCCTTTCCCACTCTACAGATAAAGCGTTGTTGAAAATCCGGCTCGCGTACCCCGAAGTGATAAAATAAAACAAAATTCTTTATCAAACGTATAGGCAAGACAAGTAGTTTGTTTAGGCATGGTTTGTAGGGAAATTACAAACCTGCGCACATATATTCAAACGAATATAACTATAGAATCAATTTTTAATGCGCATGTGAACGCATGTGAACGCCATCAGGTCACGGGTTCGCGTTTAAAGTCTGTTTAGAGAGAACGCCGTCGTCTTAGTGGCCCCTAATGTAAAAACAAATGATAATTTTGCTGGAGGTGAATCAAAGCTAACTTTAGCTGGAAATAACATTATTCAAAAATCGCTATAAAGCCAAAACAATCTCTGTTACCGTATGTATGTTTATCTCTGTAAAGCTGCTTTGAAACAATCTACATTGTTAAAAGCGCTATACAAATGAAGATGACTTGACTTGACTTGGATGTCTGCCTTTACATGCACATTAACTTTACTGACATCCCATTCTTAATCTGTAGGGTTTAATATGGAGTTGGCCTACCCTTTGCATCTATAACAGCTTCTACTCTTCTAGGAAGGCTTTCCACAAGATTTAGGAGTGTGTTTATGGGAATTTTTGACCAATCTTCTAGAAGCGCATTTGTGAGGTCAGGCACTGATGTTGGACGAGAAGGCCTGGCTCGCAGTCTCCGCTCTAATTCATCTCAAAGGTGTTCTATCTGTCACGTATCCAGTCACCACACCTGCTCTGTCACCTCTACTGCACTACTCTTCCCAGCATCCCTCATGTTTCCCACCTGCACACCATCAGCCATCACCTAATTACATCAGCACCTGCACCTCATCATCAGTACTCCCTGAGATTCCGAGATTCTTCATATCATGCCTATCAAGCCTGAATGTCTTCATGTCAGGTCTGCCCAGCCTGAGATTCTTTACGTCATGCCTATCAAGCCTGAATGTCTTCACGTCATACTTGAGCCAGAGACTGTTCAGGTCATGTCAGCCGTCCCTGTGTCTTCGGTCAAGATGGCCAAGATGTCCACCACAGCACCTGAGAATTCGCCGCCGGTCCCTGAGCTCGCTTCAGCCCACAAGCCAGCTCCAGAGTCTCGTCCTGTTGAGACAGCCGCCCTTCCAGAGTCTCGTCCCGTCGAGGTCACCGCCACGCCTGAGCCCGTTCTCGTGAGAGAAGCCCCAGAGACGTCACGCCTCCCGATGCCTTGGCAAAGATAGCCGCCGCCTGAGCCCTCAGCCAGGATTGCCACCGCCACCTCGGCAAAGATGGCCACCGCCTCACCGCCTGAGCCCTCAGCCACGATGACCGCCGCCACACCGCCTGAGCCCTCAGCCAGAATTGCCGCCGCCACGTCAGAGCTTGCCCCAAGAACTGTTCCTGTCCCAAGACCTGTTCCTGTTCCTCGACCTGTTCTTAGACCTGTACCTGCTCCAAGACCTGTTCCTGTTCCTCGACCTGTTTCTGCTCCAAGAACTGTTCCTGCTCCTAGACCGGTTCCTGTTCCTCAACCTGTGCCTGCTCCAAGAACTGTTCCTGTTCCTCGACCTGTTCCTAGACCTGTTCCTGTTCAAGACCTGTTCCTGTTCTTCGACCTGTTCCTGCTCCTAGACCTGTTCCTGTTCCTCGACCTGTTCCTAGACCTGTTCCTGCTCCAAGACCTGTTCCTGTTCCTCGACCTGTTCCTGCTCCAAGAACTGTTCCTGCTCCTAGACCTGTTCCTACTCCAAGAACTGTTCCAAGACCTGTCCCCTGGGTCCCACGGCTAGAGTGGCCAAACCTGAGTCCCATGGAAAGGCCACGATGGCCGATCCGCCCTGGCCACCCAAACTGCAGACTCAGACTAAAGAGACACTTCTCCTGCATACCATTGTCTGGTCTTGTTGTTCCCTCAAAGAACACTTACCTGACTCCTTACCTGCACGATACCTACCAGAACGATTTGTCTTCAGTCATCTGCTTTCTTCATCCGTCTTCAGTCATCTGCCTCGAACTCCATTTCAGAACCTGCAACAGATAAGACCATTACTCATCCAGATATCCATCCTGAACACTATATTCATCAGTTACTCACCTGCTTTCATTGTTGCGATCACATACTTCTGCAAATAAACCTGTTGATTACTTTACCTGTGTGAATCCTTCTGTTTCATGACACTATCGGGTTGAGGTCAGGAATCTGTGCAGGCCAGTCAAGTTCCTCCACACCAAACTCCCTCATCCATGTCTTTATGGACCTTGCTTTGTGGACTGGTGCGCAGTCATGTTGGAACAGGAAGGGCCTATCCCCAAACTGTAAGTTCGGAGAAAATTGTCCAAAATGTCTTGGTATGCTGAAGCATTAAGAGTTCCTTTCACTGGAACTAAGGGGCCAAGCCCAACCCCTGAAAAACAACCCCACGCCATAATCCCCCCTCCACCAAACTTTACACTTGGCACAATGCAGTCAGGCAAGTACAGTTCTCCTGGCAACCGCCAAACCCAGACTCGTCCATCGGATTGCCAGACAGAGAAGTGTGATTTGTCACTCCAGAGAACACGTCTTCACCGGTCTAGAGTCCAGTGGCAGCATGCTTTACACCACCGCATCCGACGCTTTGCAATGCACTTGGTGATGTAAGGCTTGGATGCAGCTGCTCGGCCATGGAAACCCATTCCATGAAGCTCTCTACGCACTGTTCTTGAGTTAATCTGAAGGTCACACAAAAATTTTGGAGGTCTGTAGCTAATTTGACTCAGGATGCACTGACGCTGACCCTGCTCTGTGATTGTATGTGGCCTACCACTTCGTGGCTGAGTTGCTGTTGTTCCCAATTGCTTCCACTTTGTTATAATACCACTAACAGTTGACCGTGGAATATTTAGTAGTAGTGAGGAAATTTCACGAATGGACCTATCACGGTACCACGCTTGAATTCACAAAGCTCTTGAGAGCGACCCATTCTTTCCCAAATGTTTGTAGAAGCAGTCTGCATACCTAGGTGGTTGATTTTATACAACTGTGGCCATGGATGTGATTGGAACACCTGAATTCAATGATTTGGAGGGGTGTTCCAATACTTTTGGCAATATAGCGTTTGTGAAGTTATTAGTACTTATTTAAAATAAGTCTACTCAAGACACAAGAGAGTATACAATTTTGGATGCAGCCAATCAGTCTGAATGAATCGGAGAAGAGAACCGTCTGTTCCGAACATCAACTATTCGTAATAAAAAATAGGTTATTAAATACCCAAATAACATCAATTTTACAAATAAAACTCATTGGAAATATTTTACAACAGTTTTATCCACACACAATTTTGTTTAAATTGTGGTAAATAAAAATAGTATTTCATAAATCCTGCAAATGCTTTTCTTAATACTGTTTTGGTTTTGGTAAGTTTTAATAAAACAATTTGCAAAAACTTTTCAACCAAGATGTAAATTAATTTGAATGCAAATTATATTTTGGTTTTAAATTACTATAGTTTTATGAGCTCAATCATGGCTACAACAAAGTGAATTTGGACACGTTAAATGTATTTATTTAAACGCAGCCTAATCATAAAAGCATGTGATTTCCACACCGTGATGTCAGAGACCACGTGATGACGGAAAAGAATAACTGAATCAGGTTTTTCGAATATTTTCTATTCGAAAGAACCGATTTGCGTCGGACTCCACACACTACTGTACATCATTATGTCTTTGCGTTGGGGGTTAGGGGTAAACCAAGGAGCTCACGTCCACTAGCTGTAAGGGGGCGTATGTTTAGGCTACGTCAGCGCTGCCAGCGTGGAGCGGCATGACACCAGGAAGTAGCACAATTCAATTGACTATACAAATAACCAAGAGAAAGGGTACCCGAGGTGGATTCTTGTGCTTTTTGGATTTGCTTCCCTAAAATAAACAGCAAGCGACAACGCACAGGGACTAGTCCCTGCGACTGGGTTTTCAACATTGCATGGATAAACCGCCAGTAAAGGTAATGTAGAACAGTGCGGATCATTCCCTGAAGGACTCGCTCATTTGATTAAAGTGCAGGAAGCTTATTCTCTGTCGTTGCCACAGGGAAAATGATGCGGAGATCTACTGGATTCATTTAAAGCCTCAATCGAGTATTTGCTATTAGTGCATAACGCTCACCGTCTAGTGATACTCACCGTCCTTTTTTTTTAATTAATGTGAAAATGAAATTTAGGCTTTAATAGATGGTGGTCAGCAAAACACAAAAAATGGTGGTCTGCAAACCACTTTCGTGTGCAAAGTATCTCAACATATAAAAACTGAAACAGTCACAAATCAGTTGTGTTGCATGATATTCATGCGTTTTGTTAGAACAGGATGCGCACGAGGATAGGCATGACATTATCTTACCAGATGAGTGCCCGTAATGGAATGAGCCTTGTCATCCGACAGGTTTTCATATCCTGTATATCAGGAATTATACATGTAGAACAGAAAAAGCTAGAATTAAGAGACCAATAAGATTAATTTTATACAAGTTAGCACAATTCACAAAAGGCATTTATCAAGTCTACTAATAGTATTTTTATTATTTAGTCGGTGTTTAAATGTATTGTAATGTTAAAAACGCTCCATTATCACAAATGGACAGAGGCCTGAATGTTTTCTTTTTTCTCACAGGCAGTGAAAGTGCCCTACAGGTGAAATACGAGTTTTGTTAAAGCATGAAGAATAATTTTATTTGATGTGACATGAAATGTGATATACAGCCATTGTCCAAGTTAGCAAGTTATCCAGTTTTTCAATGCAATGTCCTTCACGGGTAACCATATGCATTTTACTGTGTAATTGTAGATGATGGACCCTACACTTGCTGAGATGGGGAACCATCTTTCTGGTGCCATGAAGATTTTAGAAAGTGGGAAATTGTAAGACCTTTTGCATTACAACATTTTCAGTAATTGTTGTTATTACATTTAAATACCTGCTCGCTACAAAGCTATCCTTATGACATGTTGACAGTATGTCCAGGGTTTTGTTTTACATATACCTAGTACCGTTGTATAACCATAATGTTGTGTGGATTTATTCAGGGAATCTGAACAGGGCAAAGAAAGTAGAAAGTTGAGTTGGAAAGACATTCCTGGACCCTTACAAGGAGAGTGAGTGAGACTCTAATTCTGTAAATCTCATTTTACATTTATAATGTTTCTTGTCTTGCTCTGTATTTATAAGGTATTTCATGGGGTTTCAAGTCAGTGCATATCAGCTATATTTACAAAACATTTCAAAGTCTTTCTTTTCTTCTTTCTTTTTCCATGTATTTCCGACAGTGGGGAGGATGTTGTTAGCATACTCCAGCTAGTCCAGAACCTGATGCATGGAGATGATGACCAGCAGGGTCATCGGTAGGTCACTGTTTGGTTCGTAGACTTAAAACCAAGAAACAAATTCCTTAGGAATTTTGAATGTGTTTTTGACAAGAGCAGTTTTCAATTTATACAGTATTGTTCAAAAGTGTGGGATCGGGAAGATTTATATTTGCTCAGTTGCTTAACTATGTTCTTAAACTAATACTTAAACTATGCTCAATATTAATAAAAGTAATACATACTTTTTGTTCAGCAAGGATGCATTCAATATCTCAAAAGTGACAGTAAAGACATTTATAATGTTACAAAAGATTTATATTACTGAAAATTCAGCTTTGACATCACAGGAATAAATTATACCTTAATATATTAAAATAGAAAACTGTTAACATTTTACAATATTACTGTTTTACAGTATTTTGTATAAAATTAATGCAGCATTGGTGAGCAATAAGACTTCTTCAAAACATAAAATACTCTTAAAAACTTTCTACAGACAAACTTTAAATAAAATACAAGGCAGAAAAGTCTCTTAGAGTAATGTTATTCAAAGGCTTTTTTTACTCATTAACCAAACCTGAATTAGTCTTAGGGTTGGTCTACAAGTTGACGCCTCAACAGAACAGCTCCATTATATTGCACAGAGAGCATATGTAAACCCCTCCGTGACCGTGTGGTGTGATAAAACTATAAATGTCTGTTTAGCAGGATGCAGTATGTCGGAGAGCAGGGACACATGGCTCTATTGGGACACAGTCTGGCCGCATATATCTCCGTCCTGGAACGAGAAAGATTGAGAAAGCTGACCACCCGCATCCTGTCAGACACCACTCTCTGGCTCTGCAGGCTTTTCAGGTACGCTCAAGTTCTCTCTGTAATCTCATGTGGTTTCGTGTAGATTTTCTTCTCCTTGACATACAAACACATTTAAGTGATGTATAGAGATTTGTGTTAAAGAGGATTAATAAATCCATCTTTGGTTCATCTTAGCAAATTGTATAGGCTGTGTCTTTCACTTAAAAAAGCCTAGGGGGCAAAACATCAAGCTTTTTATTACAACAGTGACTTTAAGGTGTAGTTCACCCAGGAATTAAAATTATGTCATTAATAATTAATTACTCACCCTCATGTCTTTCCAAACTTGACTTTCATTTATCTTCGGAAAACAAATGAAGATCTTTTTGATGAAATCTGAGAGATTTCTGTCCCTCCGTTGACAGCTAAAACTAAAACTGTGACACTTAAAGGGTTAGTTCACCCAAAAATGAAAATTAAGTCATTAATTACTCACCCCCATGCTGTACCAACCCCGTAAGGCCTTCGTTCGTCTTCGGAACACAAATGAAGATATTTTTGATTAAATGTGACAGCTGGATCACTCCTCCATAGGCTCCCTAAGGGATTGAAACCTGACGGCCCAGAAAGTCAATGAAGAAAATGTTTAAATATTCCATGTCACAACAGTGGCTCAACTATAAGTTTATCAAGCGACGAGAATACTTTTTGTGCGAAAAAACAAACAAAAATAACGACTTTATTCGACTATTCCTTTTCTTCCTTGTAGGCCTGAAACGAGACTTCAAGAGATTTCCACGACGCGCACAGCGCGAGAACTTAACTGAAGTCGCAATTCTCGCGCATGCGTCGTGGAAATCTCTCGAAGTCTCGTTTCAGGCCTACAAGGAAGAAAAGGAATAGTCGAATAAAGTCGTTATTTTTGTTTGTTTTTTCGCACAAAAAGTATTCTGTATTCTGTATTATTCTGTAAAGTATTTTTGGGTGAACTAACCCTTTAAAAAATTTCATAAAGAGATTTATGGACTCGTCTTCGTGGAGAAATGACAAAGAGGAGTTCTCAGCAGAACTGACATCTGACAGGAGTTGTCACAACCTGACGTCACGTGTCTTTACGGGATCTTTACAGGATGTGTGTGAACGGCACTCACAGATTCCGAAAAATCACTGGCAGTGTGAATGAACCAAAATCAAACGATACCGGGACACAGTGTAGTCTACGTGATACGCAGGTATACGCCGTATACCCACTAGAAAATGTCAAGGATTTCCGTATACCCACTAGGAAATGTCAAGGATTTCCGTATACCCACTAGGAAATGTCAAGGATTTCCGTATACCCACTAGGAAATGTCAAGGATTTCCGTATACCCAGTTGGAAACGTCAAGGATTTCCGTATACCCACTAGGAAACGTCAAGGATTTCCGTATACCCACTAGGAAACGTCAAGGATTTCCGTATACCCACTAGGAAACGTCAAGGATTTCCGTATACCCACTAGGAAACGTCAAGGATTTCCGTATACCCACTAGGAAATGTCAAGGATTTCCGTATACCCACTAGGATTGTCAAGGATTTCCGTATACCCACTAGGAAATGTCAAGGATTTCCGTATACCCACTAGGAAATGTCAAGGATTTCCGTATACCCACTAGGAAATGTCAAGGATTTCCGTATACCCACTAGGAAACGTCAAGGATTTCCGCATACCCACTTAAAAAAGCGCGAGGATTCGTAACAACATTGTTTTTGACAGAACTTTCATTCATAAATTCACCCCGCCGTCTGTGTTTGCGCAGCGACACGGATCAAATCGCGGAATCCAGTCACAAATGTAATTAGCTGCAAAGCGGAATGTCACGCAATTTGGCCATTTTGAATGAATAAATCAAAAGTAGGGATGTACAATGAATCAAATCTCGAATCGATATGTACTATATCAAAGCTCAAAAAGACTGCTATTGAAATAAACTCTGCATGTCTGTGTGTCTCTGTGAATGAGCGCTCAATGTGTGCTCTACGCACACTGAAGCGCAGTGACACTCGTGATGTTTTTAGCATCTATGAGGACATGGACACATTTGAACTTCATCGCAGAGGTTTTATGAGAGTCACTGCACAAGAATTTTACCATTTCATTTGATAAAACTATCATCATTCATTCGTATCATATACAGTACACTCACAAACTTTAAAGTATTTGATGACAACCTGTCAAAATAAAAGTTTTGTATAACTTGAAGAAAATATAAGTTATACAAAACTTATATTTGGTATAAATATTTGGTATATATGGTATAAACTTATATTTGGTATATATAAGTTATACAAAACTTATATTTGGGGGGGTTGGTATATCACAGTATACTCACTACAAAAAACTAGACTACACCACTGCCGGGACACATTATCCGTGTATTTTGTCCTATTGTCACTTTACACAGATTAAAGTCATGCTTTGAACTTTGGTGATTTTTGAAGAAATGTATGGTTTTCAATTTTCAGCAAATAATTATAGTATATTGTAATGGCCAATAAATGATATTCAAAATGTTTAAAAGAGATGCTCTACCAACAAAAGATGAGGTCCAACCTAAAATATAAAATTCATGACATGTCAGATGAAGGCCTTGACAATGGCCGAAACGTCACATGTTTTTTTAATCAATGAAATTGGATTTCTTCAAGAGTGAGAGTGGATCTTTTTCGAGAGATCTTTTTCCAATTTACAATAAATTATATGAAAAATCTTGTTTCATCTAAATAAATAAAAAATAAAACACTAAAAACTGCTACTAGGGAATTCAGGCATGAAAACATTGTAATGTACAGTATGAAAATGGAAATTCATCTTGGGATTTGGTAAATATTAAAGGGGTCATCGGATGCAAAATTCAATATGCCGTCATATTGCTCATGCTCCGCCCACGACAACTGACGAACTATCCCGTATTAGCATATTTCCGCCCTCAGCCATTTGTATACACACCATGGAAAAGAGGGGTGGGGTGAGCAGTTGCTCATTATCATTTAAAGAGACATGCACCGAAATGGGTCGCTGTGAACAGAGCTGTTTTTGAGGAGGTTAAAAGGTGTTGTTACAAACTTTACACGAAGACCCTAAAAAATCTTACCAACAGGGAATATAGGCATCCGATGACCCCTTTAAAATATTTGAATGAATTATTTTTCATAGATATGAAAATGGCTCGGCATATTACCATGAAGATGATCGTGAGGGGCTGCTGAAGGTGTGTCGGCTAGTTATTAATACTCATTATGAGGAGTACGCTACAGAGGGCTTTACAGTGCTGAGCTCCAAACATCCTGTGATTTACCAAAGTGCTGCATGCAGACCTGGCCTGGGACAACATCTCTGCAGTCAGGTACAATGTCACCTCCACTTCACTTGTCTATGCTGCATGATCTGAAATGTTTCACATTACCACCACACTATATTAAAAAATGTGTGTGTGCGTTTGTGTAGTGATGGATACTATGTGCTTTGATTTAGACAACTTTTTTTGTGTTTTCTTTTCAGCTAGGACTGCCTCTGTCAAGTCTTTGTATTGTGCCCTGTAACACCATGTTTGGCTCCTTGCATCAAATGGTAAGAATTTGTCTTTTGGTGAATACTGAAGGGAATACACTAGCTTTCAAAAGTTTTGGCTTGGAAAGAATTTTCTAAATGTTTTTTGAAAGAAATCTCATAAAAACAGTAAAATATTTGATTTATATTTTAATATATTTTAAAATGTAATTTATTCCCGCCACGACAAAGCTGAATTTTTATTACTTCAGTCTTTAGTGTCACATGATCCTTTAGAAATCATTCTAATATATAATAATAATAATATTTGCTGCTCAAGAAACATTTATTAATATTATTATCACTGTTGAAAACAGTTGTGCTGCTTAATATTTCTGTGGAAGCCATGATGCATTTGATCAGGATTCTTTGATTAATAGAAAGTTCAAAAGTAAAGTAACTATAAATGTCTTTACTGTCACCTTTAATCAGTTTAATGTATCCTTGCTGAATAAAAGTATTTCTTAAAAAAAAAAATCTCACTGATCCCCAAACTTTTGAACGATAGTGTACATTTAAGAACAAATTAAACCAAGTAAAAGATAAACAAGGAATTTGCATTAGTGTATATGCAAAACAGTGCAGACATACACTAACATTAACACATTAAATAGAAAGACAAATGGAATTGAAACTCTTTGTTCAGAAAAGTAATGAGACCGTGTTGATAAAATGAATAAAAGATGAACTAAAATGGTGTGTTTTTCACTAAATTGTCTTTTTACAGGATGTTGCATTGCTTGACAAGCTCATCAAAGATGATCGCGAATCAGGGAAAGTTCCACTGCTGTTGATAGCGAATGCTGGTCGGTTTGCTATAGGACCTTATTTATTGAAGCAACTTAGTTTTTTGCATGCATTTGTTGATAGTCATTTTTGCAGGCGATCATTAATATTTAGATAATCTCTCAGGAACGCCAGGTGCAGGTCACACAGACAAACTCAATCGCCTGAAAGAGCTCTGCGTTCAGTACAACATGTGGCTCCATGTGGAGGGGTTGGTATCAGCTGGTTACATGTTATAGGTTATAAGTATATGTGTATGTGTTTATATATATTTATATATAATGTGTGTGTGTTTAAATAAACAGATTTTATTAACAGATTTTGAACAGATATTGTTTAAATTGACTTTCTGTGGCATTCTTTTCAGGGTTAATTTGGCAACGCTTGCTCTTGGTCAGATCTCCTCCAATGTCACGGTATGTTGTGGCTTTTTTAGCACTCAAATGCCTGCATTTTCTTCCTGTTGTCAAGAATGTGCTCTAATTTTCTCCCTCTAACTATCAAGGCGGCCACCAAGTGTGATAGTATGACTTTGACTCCAGGCCCGTGGCTGGGCCTGCCCGCTGTGCCCGCTGTCACTCTTTACAGACATGAGGATCCGGCCCTGGTAAGTTGGACCGTTAATATAAGTACCAATGAGCATTATACAGCACATCATATGGACATGTAATCCAGAGTTGTGATCATACAATGTGCAAATACCTCATGCTGTTTGTCTTGTCCTCCCTGCCGGTTGGGGGCAGTCTCTCACAGCAGGTCTGACATCCAGCCAACCGGTGGAGAAGCTTCGGGCTTTGCCTCTCTGGCTGTCCCTTCAGTACCTTGGGCATGATGGGATTGTTGAGAGGATTAAGCATGCCTCTCAGCTAGTGAGTACCCTGCCAACTTCATTTAGATAATCCCATGCACTGTAGTGGGCGTAAAGTACTATAAACACTGCAAGATTTACTCTGACCTTGTTGGGAATTGTTCTGTTTCTTTGTAGAGTCAACAGCTTTTGGAGCATTTGAAGACACTGGCTTCAATAAAAACCTCGGTAGGTAAACTTGTCTTGATCCATTCAGCTGTATGTCGGTACAGTATTTTACAGTTACACCACAGTCCACAAAAATAAGTATGTGAATTGAAAAGTATTTTAAGCTTCTGTGTATCAGTATTTCCTCTACCTTGGTGTTGCTCCATCTATTTAATGATAGTTCTGTCTTCACTCGCCCCATGTTGTTCCAAACCCAAATAAATTTTTCTTCCATGGAACAAACACTAAATTTAAAAGTATCATAAAAGTAGTCCATGTGACCTATATTCTGAAGCCATACGATAGCTTCTGTGAGGAACAGATTCACTTGACAGTTTCGCTCAAATTCACATTCACAGAAAATGTTTGGTGAATAATTAGTTGTATTGTGGTTTGTTGTCACACAAAACTATTGTATAGCAGTGTTGTTAATTTAATTAATTTAAATGAAGCTATAAATGCATATATAAGAAACACTTAACCTTAAAGCACTTAAATGAAAAGTAGAAATGTTGCTTTGCAAACTACCTGAAATAAAATAAGTTATTGTACTAGAAACAGAAAATAAAAAATAAAAATAAGCACATAAAATTACTATAACTTAAACTAAAATTAAAACTAAAAAGATGATTTAAAATATTAATAAATGTATAATTGTATATAAATAAAATTAAAATAGCAATGTCGTATGGCTTCCAAAGGCATAAAAGGATAGTACACGAGTCGACTACTTTTAAGATACTTTTATTTTGCTTTTTTCATTTTGGAGTTTGACAGCCCCAGTTCCCATTTACCTTCATTATATGGGAAAGAGCAATCACAATATGCTTTAAAAATTCACCTATTGTGTTCCATGGAAGAAAGAAAGTCGATGGGTTGGGAATGACTTGAAAGTGAGTAAATGACCCAACTTTTCATTTACTAGTGACCTTTTTCTTAAAATGCCATTTAAAACCATACTATTTCACAGTGCTAAAATATGTCAGCTGAAAATTAATATATCAGCTAACATTGGTAGATATTATGTACACTTTTTATTTGAAGCTTTTTGGAATTTTTCTTCTATTATATCAGTGGCCCACTTTTTCCTTTCAGTCAGAGAATCTAGGCTTAAACCTTAAAAGCAAACATCTCTGTTCTGTGTCACCACCATTAGGATATCCTTGACAGCGAGGTGTCTCTCCTCGAGGCTTTGCGCATGGTAAAGAGCAGAGTGTTTGTCATATGTATGTTGGCGGTGTGGTTTGTGACCGTCAGCAATGTGTGCAGCTCTTATACTGTATACATAGTGTGTTAGTGAGCGTGGGTACCTTGGTTTCAGGATGTGGTGTCTCATTCCCGGGTCCCTCCCATCTCCGGGGGCTCGCTGCGGGACGTGCTGGGCTCTCTTATACTCTCTATTGTAGGTGGGACCAATCCTCTGCTTGCTTGATCCCACTCCACTCCTCCCTTTCACCTGCGCTGTTTCTCCACTGTTCCCTCCCTCACCATGTCCACCCATAAGTGCTGGTGCTCAGTTTAAAGGCTTTTAAACTGTAAAGGCCTGCCAGTGCCACAGGCATGTGCAAACAACATTTAGGAAATGTCACTTCACAGAGCTTGATGACTTGTTGGGCATCAATGCTGGACCTCGCTTTAGAGCAACGATGAGCCATCATGGGAAATAAGCAGAATTCTTTAAAATGGCCTGCCTTTGTGAGAGATGGAGCAAATATGATGCTCCTGTGTGTAATACTAACACTCGTACTATAAGAGTATCTTCAGAATAAAGTTATTCATACGTTAGATGCGACTATATACGTAGCTAAAACAGGAACCACATTACAACGTTTATTTAATGTTTTTAAGAGGCTCAATGAAGTCATTTGTTCATAAAACAAATCTTACATTTGTTTAAAGGGCTTAGACAGAAAAGAGTCACTTGGATGATATTTTTAAGGTTTTATTTCCTTTATTATCCTCTATTTATCTGTTAATTTACGTATATGTGGTGGTTAGACTTTTATTCATGAAAATGTCCATTAATCATGTAAGAAGCATAATTTAATTAATTATATGCTTTTCTTAGTTATAGCAAAGGTTCCAGCAGCACTAATGCAAGACTTAAGGTCATGTGCCACATTGTCCAGATTGACCTGTCAAACCTGTAGCTAGCAAACAAAAAGCCTCTCCATGACATTGCATCACAGCTTTTAAATACTTAACCAATTGTCACAATAACATGTTAGTGCTCACAGCATGACATTAAGGCCTCCTGTAACAAATGCTCAGATGTGTCACAGGTGTTTTGAGACCCCGTCCCCACCCTCTGTGTCTCTCTGATGTTTGTAGGTGGAGGATGAACTGAATTCTCCCGTGGTGGTGTTCAGGTTTTCACAAGACAACAGCGCTCGTAAGTATCCTTTCCTTGGTTGTGTGTATATGGTTCTATCTCTGTGTCTATATATATATATGTATATGTATATTGGTTGTGTGCATGGTTGCACTTTATTTTAAGTTGTCTTTGTTACACTGTATTTATACATTTAAGTACTGATTAATTTTTTATTAATTAACTACATGTACTTACTATAGGGTTAGGGTTTGGTTTAGGGTTAGTTGCATGTAGTTATGCATAATTTAGTTATTATTATTATTATTATAGTAACTGCATGTAACATGTAACAAGAACACTGTAATAAAGCGTTACCCTTTTAATCAGCAAGGATGGATTAAATCAAAATGTAAGTGACATTAAAGACATTTATAATGTTACAAATGATTTAATAATATTTCATAATATTATTGTTTGTACTATTATTTTTTATGTAAATGCAGCCTTGGTAAACATAAGAGACTAATTTCAAACTTCTGAATAGTGGTGTGTGTATATATATCTCTAACAGCCAAAAACTCTAATTTTCAGCCTCGAGTGGCGGCTCAGTAGAAGGATATTTTGCGGGAGAGAGAGATATCATTGATGCCCTTAACAGATGGGTAAATGCTTATCTCACTAACAATATATTATAGGAAATAAGTAAGTTGTGAAATAAGTAAGCTGTGAGCATGTATAATAGAATGCAGTGCGACCTGTATATACACCGTAGATGCTTTTCTTACAAACGAGTGACCCGACTGCTTTGATCTAATTTGACAGTTGGGTGAGCAGTTGGCGCAGCAGGTTCCCCTCAGTGGCGTAGATGTGGTTGAGCTGGAAGATGAGGGCACATGTGTTCGTTTCAGCCCCCTCATGACCGCTGCAGGTAAGACATTTGGGAGATAATAAAAAATCTGGAATGCTAACACACTGACTAAGAAACTGGAGACAAACTGGCCAGAGCTTTTCTTATAATTATGTGGGTTAAACTAAGAAGAATAGGCCTATATAATGTTATTTAAATATATGCATATATATATATGCACAGTATATACAGTATATATGTATATATGTATATATATATATATATATATATATATATATATATATATATATATATATATATTAGTTTTATTTATTTATATATATATATATATATATATATATATATATATATATGTATATACACAGTAATGTGTAGTAAAAAAACTACAAAGTTTGCTAGGCCAAAAAGACCGTTAATCGCGCGATAAAAAAATTAACGCCGTTAAAATGTGTTTGCGTTAACGCCGTTAATAACGCGTTTAACTGACAGCCCTAATATATATATATATATATATATATATATATATATATATATATATATATATATATATGTATATACACAGTATATATATATATATATATATTAGGGCTGTCAGTTAAACGCGTTATTAACGGCGTTAACGCAAACACATTTTAACGGCGTTAATTTTTTTATCGCGCGATTAACGGTCTTTTTGGCCTAGCAAACTTTGTAGTTTTTTTCACATGCTTTTGCAACAGGACGCGGCATGCACGGCGCTGCGCTATGAAACACATTAATTTCAATGGCTTGCGGCCTTATGCATTCGGGGGCCCGTTTCAATAACTGATATGGGGCCCTACTCATATAAAACATAAACATAATAGAGCAGAAAAAGCAAGGATTCCTGTTGGTTTGCATCAATGGTATATTATTTTATTACGTGCACTTTCAGCTTCAAGAACAGGCAGCTCAACATAGAAGTTATCCAACCTTATTTGATTAAAATTATATAAAATTATACAGCGTTTTACGTTGGAATAAGCCTCGCCCTTTCACGGACAACTAATTTGATTAGCGCAGTATATTTTTAGCTGTCTGGGCTGACATAAAATAAACAGCTCAAACATCCCCTCAACTTAAATTATTAACAAAAGCAAAGAAGAAAACGTGTCTGACTGACACTGAACCGAACATAAATACAATGATGGGCTCCGCATCCGTGGACAGCTGAGCTCATCGGGCGGCGGGCGTAGATTTCACCTGAGCCCTTTTTAGAAATCCACCCTTCTGTGTTTGAGTCCTGAGAATGCCCTGATAAGTTCATCTTTGTCCAGCGATTTTGTAATCTCGCCTGGACCAAAGAAAGAGGTCACTTTTGGTAGACTGAATAAAGTGTTTCTTTTATTGTCCAATTCCTTTTTCGTTTTTCAGCACCACTGGCATATGTAGGCTACGTTTCACTTTCCTCTTAAAATTATTTTCCTGCTCAAAATAACATTTTAACTTAACGGCAAAAAAGGCAAATTTATAAACAAATAAACTACCGGTATTATGCTTCAGATCACTTAAGCCGTTCTCGGGGAGGTAAACGTCGCCATGGTAACCGCGAGTTTGACCAATCAGAGACCTCAGTGTTATGCTTAGGTTTGTGGGTAGTGTAGTATTTCCATAGACAGTAAAAGAGTATTTCTCCAGATGATTGCAAATAAAACACGTTTTTCTTAAAACAATGTTGATTTCATACTGACTTGTGGTTTTTATTGGAGCAGAAACTTTCATTTCACAATCTCGTAGCTTGTGGTCTGTCTACCTCGGATGGTTTAGACATTATGGCTGAAAATATCCTATGGAGAAAATGAATGGGATTTTTGCCGGTGTTTTGGGGCCCCCTTGGAGGGCGGGGCCCGTTTCAATTGAAACGGGTGAAACATAGGTAAGGCCGCCTATGCTTGCGCCGCGCGAGGACGTTTTTTTGCTTTGTCGACCAAAGCGCAAGCGGATCTAGCTAGACCGGGAACAAAACAACAGGCACGCCGCACACACTTGTTTGGCCTTGCGAGCCGGCCAAATAGTTGGTTAACGTTACGTTTTGAGTGGATGACGAGCGCGAGACGCCGAAATGGACGCCAATAAGATTCTGAATGGAAAGTTTACTTTTAAAAAGTTGTCAAATGGTTCCATTGACAAGACCAAAGTGATCTGTGTGTTTTGTCGTTGTGAACTGAGCTATCATCATCACCGCACGTCCAGTCTGAAATACCACTTGATGGCCAAGCACACACACACAGCTGATGCGAGTTCTCCGCCCCCTCGTCAATATCACGACCTCGTCAGTATTTCTTTCAGCCTTTTATTGACGGACAGTGTTACATTGTGTGAGAGATTATTTTCTCCAAGTGAGAATGTTAGTGTGAAATTTAACAGTTTATGCCAATGTTGTTTTCAATAAAAAACATTTGCACAAAGCAAGCCGATCCACTTTTCCATGTTGAAAAGAGCATTAAAATGAGAAAAAAATAATGGGACAAAAAGAAATCAAGAGACATTCAGAATAGATAAAAATGTGCGATTAATTGTGATTAATGCGATTACCGGTAATAGCGATTAAATATTTTAATCGTTTGACAGCACTAATATATATTAGTTATATACATGTGTGTAAATATATAGTTATATACATGTGTGTAAATACTGTATATTGTTGCTTGCAATAAACTGAATTTTGTCAAAATATATATCTACGTTTGAATGGCTGGGCAAACAAACATATGTATTATTCTGAGCATGGCAAGTAAAAGCGGTTTTCTTTGCCCAAAATTTCTCACACATTTTTAACAGGCTTATTTTGTAGTAATGAGACCTAATTCATGTTCCCATGTTCATGCTAACAATGGTGGTGGTATATGTGTGTGTAGCCCTTGGCACTCAGGAGAATGATGTGGCGGCACTGGTGGAGAAGCTGGGAGAGATGATTCCAGTCCTGTGCTGCACCCTACGCTTCAGACAGGACTTCAAGGATGAGGTGCTACAGCAAGCTTCACTCTCATACATTGAGGACCTGAGCTGGCCTGGTCTTGGAGTTGTGAGGTGATACTCTGGAGTCAACATTGACCCTAATATCAGATATTCCCTCGTTCTGAGGAAGAAGGAAACTTTCCTTATTGCACGTTTCCACAGTGCCTTACAGGTTCTTTTTTTTCTTTTTCTTCTTCATCAGGTATGAGCCCAGAAATACAGACCTTGATGAAGATAAGAGACAACAAAGGGTGGAGAAGATCAACAGTGAATTACTTAAGAAACTGATGGAGCTTGATACAGACCTGGAGTTCTCTTGTGGTAAATGACTAATGCTCCCATGATTGACAGTTGTAGCATTGCTTTTAAATTCACATGAATTCTGTGACCTCAAAAATGCTGTCTTGTGTCCAGGTCCTGAGTTTTGTGAAGAAACTAATGGCATATTTATTGGAATGGCAACTGAAGACCTGGATGTGGCAGAGTTGGTGGAAACTATAGGATCTGTTGGAAGAGACATTGAGGAAAGTGGAAAGGTATGCATTCATTTTTTCTTTTCTTTTGGACAGGTGTTCAATAATTTGAGTAGACACCGAATATCAGATAAATAATTAGAAATAATGCATCTGTTTGTGCCTAGTTGTTTGAGAACATGACTGAGGTTGTGAGAAGAGGCATTCAGGAAGCTGAGCTGCAGCTTCAGAAAGCAAATGAAGAGAAACTTATTGAGGAGGTAAGTGCATATGTGTAGGTAGACCGTGGAGTCCAAAATTCTGAGACCAAAAAAACTTCTTTAACTCTGAAAATAAACAAATTTCAGGATTCTGAAATAGTTAAACCGAAGAAAGTTTATTGCAAGTTTCTGCACTTAATTTCGAGGAAAATTAAGTCAATATTACCCTGTTTACACCGTGTATTAAGATGCATTTTGGTCGATCAGAAGTAGACGAGGGAGACATATTACTGTTTATACCTGGTGTTTTAATCCGTCGCTTTTGTCCAGTTTCAACCAATACTGTCCTGATTTCTTCAAGGGGAGGGCCTATGGGTGGGCAAATTTATGGACTTTTTCAGATCTTTCAATCTAATGGATAAAATGAGCTCATGCAATTTACATATGAACGCGAAATGAGAGGACGGGAAAACACACAGAGAGCAGCAGCTTTTGTTTCTGCTCTGACAGGTGCAAGACCACAGCGAACAAAGTGAATGCGTGTTAGAAATCAGGAATGATGAGAGTACATTGTGCTTGGTACGTTGTTCTTCTTCAAACCAAACTTGGGTCTTCAGCCAAAGTTTAAATCCCGTGTGGCTAGCGCGCTTTCCATAAGGTTTACGCATTAGGTCAGTAGCCGGAGAGCAGACGGTCTTTTGTGGCTGTTCAAACACATTCGGCCACATGAGCGTCTACACTACGAAAGCAATCCAGTCGAATGAATTTCAACTAACTCTGGAATTGGTCGAAAGTGGACATGCTCAAAACGTTTTGGACCCCCGTTTACACATGTATTTAGTGTCGTCCACTTGTGATCCGATCGACCAAAACGCATCTTAATACCAGGTGTTAACAGGGCCTATGTGATATTGATCACGTGACTCCTTTTTCAGATGGTCAAATGTTCTTGTTTCTGTTGAAGATGCTCTTTATATCATTCTCAAATCATGATGGAGAACATGATCATCGTGTTTTACAATAAACAAAAGAGACAAACCAAATAGACATTTAGAAATTCAGTTCAACTTCTCAAATTGTAATTCTGATTATATAATGTTTAATAAATAAATATAATAATAAATGTTAATAATTATTACATGTATTCAATCAAAAAATAAAGGAAAGTAGTTTCGTGAAATTCCTTTTCTGAATAAATAGACGATAAATAATTCCAATAGAGATTATGTTGATGCGTAATTTTTCTCCATTTATTTTTTAGGGCGTACTTCGACAAATTCCTCTAGTGGGCTCTGTGCTTAACTGGTTCTCCCCGGTTCAGGCCTCTGTCAAAGGAAGAACTTTTAACCTAGCTGAAGGTATATATATGCTAAAAATGTTTTCTAATGAAATTGTCAAGAGAACTTGTAGTTTTCAGGTTTGTATACAGTATCTATTTTTTTTCTCCATAGGTTGTCTGGACAGCACTGAGCCTGTTTATTCCATAAAAGCCCAGATGAATACAGAAGCTTCCCCTGATTCCCCCAAGTCCAGCACCAAACGGTTTCCAGGTAACATCTTGATCTAATTACACCGAATTACTCTGCGTCCACAAAATAATGAAATTATCATTATTTGAAATTAGAATTATTCATCAATGTCTTTCATTGATGTTCACAGAACTCTCAGGTTAATCATACCATGTGATTCACAGGCCAAAAACTCTTCCGGCGGCATGGAGCAGGCTCAGACTCTATCAGTGATACCAGCTCTGTCAGCCAGCTCGAAGAATCGTTCAGGGAAACGGCACAGGTGCAGGTCACTGATGTGGAGGAGGCGGAGGTCCCTCAGGAGAATCCTGCACACATACCGGAGGATACAGCTTCATCCGACCAGCGTGTGCCAGAGGGACAAGAGAACGAGAGTGTAGACAACCTTAGATAAGACCACTCCTAAATGGTTGCTCATGAGGTTTGCTCTATATAACAGAGGAATATGTGTCCATGACCTTGATGCTTTTGAGCAAACCACTTTTGAAATTAAGAAAAGAAGCAGCTTTAAATGCAAATAACAAAACACTGGAATTTCATGAAAATAATGTCTGAATATATGTCTAAATCTCACATCCCTTATTAGTTATTAAATAATCAATTGCACTTTTTTTAAAGTTTGGTTAATCATATGTTATTGGGTCTGCTCACAGTTATTTGTGCACTGCCAATAGATTCTACCATTATGGGTGGCAGTACTTACGTTTTGATTTTGAACGCTTATCTTTGTCATCTATAGGCCTGTCTGACAGGTTTTCTGATCTGTTTCCACACATTATTTACACAACGAAAGGGCTATTGTGGCCTTACCGTCATGATTATTAATGTCAAAATGTTTGCCAAAAAGCTAGTCTTGCTTTATGTGCTCTCTAAAGGCAGATGTTTAAGAAGGAAAGTTGATGCTTGAAGCCTCTGTTTCTTGCAGCTGTTTCTAATCAAATGATAGCCTTATTGCACTTTTATGTACAGAATGTCACACTTTAATCAGAACAGCAGAATATTTATTTATCCTATAAATAATTATCTTGGAGAACATTAGGCTATTTAGAGAAATGAGTAACATTTGCTGTGTCTAAAATAAGTTCAAATCAAACAGATACCCATCCAGCACTTTTGGTTTTACCGATAGTGAAATGATTATTAGACTGTTCTCACTGTGAAGAATGTTTCAGAGATGTCTCTTTGAGTAATTGTTACATTTTTTGGATGTTTATAAAGGCTACACATAATGTTCTAAAACGAAGATCCTTATTTGTTGTTTACACCAATGTTAATGGTTTTAGCACACAAAAAAAGCATTGCTACTGGGGAAATGTAGTTTCATTTAGTGTATGAATATTGTGAGAATTATACATGAGAAGAAATTCACTACAGTTATATCACATCCATCCATATTTTTGAGGGGCATAAAGTGCTCTTTCTGTAACTTTGCTTCATTACTGAATAATGTAATTGTAGATCTGCTCAACTTTTTTCAAAATGATTCTGTCTTAACTGGTGCAATAAATAATTGGGATTTTCTTTGGGGGAAATTAGTACTGACTTATTGTGTCAAACGTAAGAAGAGTGTTTTTATAATTCAAATTTTATTTTACAATGAGCAGGTATGTAAATGACAATAAAGAAAATGCTAAAATACGACTTTAGAGTGTTTTTTTAAACTGCACTTAAGTTGTAAAGGGAATTTTTACATAATTAATGTAATCGGCTAAAATGGCTGTTTTATTACATTAAAAGCCTATGAAAGTGACTTTAAAGTTAAGCTTAGAATACATTTTTTAAATATAGTTTCAGAAGTGCGGTAAACGGAAATTGGTTATTAGCTAGTAAAAGAGGTAGTCGGGTTCATACATAATGCGGACATGTAGTTTTGTCATCGACACCGCTCAGAAGCCTTTCGTGTTTTGTCAGAAGCTAAAATACTACATTTCCCAGAATTCAACTCGTTGTTGCTCCGAGAGGTCAGGGGAGTCGTCAGCGCACACGAGGACTCATTCCGAGCGCTTAGTCAAACCTCCCTTTCTCTCGCCCCTCGCTGAGAGACACCGGCTGTTTGATTTCAACCAAACGGGGGGAAGGCCATACGCCACTAACAGAAAGTTTTAACAACGCACGGGAGACCTTAACAGCGGCTAAGGCCGGACAAAAAAGTGATCAAGTCAGTGGCTTTAAAGCGCGCGTGTGTGGAACAGCTGTGTGGCGATGGAAGCGATAGACACTGCCCCTGATTCCTGGGATCAGGAGGACGATGGCGAGGCCCAGGTCGACGTGCAACTTTCCAATGCTCTTACTACCACCCTTAACGTGGACACCAAGCCGTTTGTCCCCAACGTGCACGCCGCAGAATTCATCCCGACCTTCCTGCCGAAGGGCTCCACGGAAACTGTGGAGTCAGCGGGTGAGTTCCCGGTGTTTTCACGTCTGTTAACCGCTTTAGCTGCTAGCCTCACACACGCTTGTTCGCATGAGCTTAGCATGGATGCTACATGAGAGTAACCGTCAACGGCTCGAAGCGGAAACGTGGCCAACGTGTAACTTAACGTTAATATGGAAGTTAACAATCAGAAAAACTTGCTTGACATGAATAATAAGCGTTCGTTAACACGATAATAACATTGTAACAGTTGTTCGTGCTAGAAAGTGAATCATTTGGGTGGAGACTTTGTATGTAGGTGGTTATGAAGCATTTTTAGCCTTATAATAATATATACTTAGCTTTAAATAAAGAGGTAAAGGTGTGTTCAAGTAGTTCTTTGCTTAACTAGACAGTTAGCTGGAGCTTTAGTCATGTTATTGCGATTTTATTGATACACGTGAACACGCCGTTTGTTAGTATGGCAATAATCAATACTGATGACTCGAGGCCTGGCGCTTCATAATCAAACATTATTTCATTGCTCGATTGTTTGAGGGGTCTCTTTTGGCTGGGGTTTGTTTTAAAGTGAGGTTTTCCCCCAACCCCCCATGCTGTCTTAGTGCAAACATGATGTACCCTTGTGCGCTGTGCTGTTATGGTGGAACAATGAAAATCAATTGTTGCCCTTAACGTTAATCTCCTTAGATTATGACACGAGAAGTGTTTCACCTCCTAGTTTTAGATTAAATACTGTTATACAGAGTATTACCTACCAGAAAATATGGATTGTCAAGCAGCTAAATGTTGCCACTACAGCCAAGTTTCAAACTCTTACCTGAAGCATTCATGTTACTTGTTGTATTTGACAACAGTGTGTTTATATGGTACACACTGGAGGTCTTATTGGAAATATCAATGTAGCGTGTAATTTATGTAATCTTAAAAAAATAACCTCTGTAGAGATAAGGCCTTAATAAAGTATTCTAAGTAATATGAAAATGATTGTAAGAGATTTGAGAGTATTAAATTTGACTGTGGGACTCAGGGTACAGAATTATTTAAATTCATGATCTTGTCGCAAAATAACTAATTTGGACAAAAAACGTGGGAGTTTGTTGAAGGATTAGGATCCTGTCCCCCGGATTCACAGACCAGGCTTAAGTTAGTCCCAGACTAAAATAAATGTTTAAGATGTTTTAATTGAAAGCAGTTTGCACTGACATATCATAAAATATGTCAGTGCCATTGTTTTGTCTGAAGATGCACACCAAGGCACGTTTATAAAAGCTATTTAAATGCCCTAATTGAACTAAGGACTAATCCTGGCTTAGTCTAAGCCCTGTCTGTGAAACCCGGCCTATAACTTGTCTCTGTCTTACCACAAGTGGAAGATATGCTGTTCACATACTATTATTACATGCAGAGTGCAGTTTGTTGTCCCCAAATGTTTTGAATGTTAACATGCAATTTCCATTTTAAGATAAGTATTCTTAGTAATTAGACTGTGCTGTATAATTACAGCTATAAAAATAAGCATTTTATATTCCTGCAGGTCCTGATACGGATGCCAATGTGGAAGTATCAGAGCCTGAGGGTAAGTAAATGCTGAGACAGACACACCACCACATTGTTTTTCACATCCTCATAATGATGATGATAATCATACAGATGAGTCGGCAGCTAGTAACTTCTGCTTGTTCACATTCCAGTTTCCAACTGGTCCAAGTTATGTTTACACCAAGACAAATATAAAGACGAATATTGCGATAAACATTGTCATTTAAATGAACGGCTGTTGATGCATCTGTTTAGACACAAACATTCACGTGTCATCAATGCGACAGATGTTTTACAGAGAGGGATTCTAATCTCTTTTCCACCGCACTGCAAAGAAAACTGGTCAACCAATAAGAATCGTGCTTTTGGTCACATGCCTAGGGCCGCTGCTGTAACATAAATCTACGACTTGGTAACGCTCACAAGCAGTATTTTGCTAAGTGATGGTGAATAGTGAATCTGTAGTCTTGTATTTTTTGTTAAACACCATAGCGATTTAAAAAAATTCTGTATACCTGTGAGGGAAAATTATAAATATTGTTTGACTTCCTGACAAGAGGGTATCAGAAATGGAAAGTAGCGGAGCACTTTTAGAATCGCAGTATTTCTCCTTTTCTGTTCCAGCGCCACCTACTGTCTTAACCTGTTAAGCTACAACCCCACTTTTGAAAAATCCCCTGAAATGGCATACCCAAACTGAAACATATACAGTTCATGAACCCTTTGTACTAAAAGCACAAGTATGATCTCATTTGAAAGCTGACACCTGGCAGTTTATTGTAAATCTAGAATTAATTGTCATAATGAAAAAAAAAGTTATAAATTACTTCAAAGTTTTGTAAAGTTATTAGAAATATAATTTTATGAAACATCTTCATGAAAATAAAATTGAAGTTGGCATTGTATCAATTAGGGCTGGACCCGAATATTCGTTTGGTGGGTTGGTATTCGATTTGAAAATGTAATATTTCGAATATTCGGGTTTTTTGGGGGTTTTTTTTGCACACCTGGCATCCCCCTCGAAACGGTTATAAAATCTGGTGAAATATAATACTTAACATATAACTTCGTTATAAACTATAAGTTTATCAAGCGACGAGAATACTTTTTGTGCGAAAAAACAAACAAAAATAACGACTTTATTCGACTATTCCTTTTCTTCCTTGTAGACCTGAAACGAGACTTCAAGAGATTTCCACGACGCATGTGCGAGAATTGCGATCTCCTTCAACTACTTCAGTTAAGTTCTCGCGCGTGCGCGTCGTGGAAATCTCTTGAAGTCTCGTTTCAGGCATACAAGGAAGAAAAGGAATAGTCGAATAAAGTCGTTATTTATTTATTTTTTTTTCGCACAAAAAGTATTCTCGTCGCTTGATAAACTTATAGTTGAGCCACTGTTGCGACATGGAATATTTAAACATTTTCTTTAATGACTCTCTAGGCCGTCAAGTTTCATTCCCTTAGGCAGCCTATGTAGCGGTCATGAACCTCTCAGATTTAATCATAAATCTCTTCATTTGTGTTCCGAAGACGAACGAAGGTCTTACGGGGTTGGTACAGCATGGGGCTGAGTAATTAATGACTTAATTTTAATTTTTGGGTGAACTAACCCTTTAAGTTAAAAGACCTGTGTGTGTGTTTTATATCACTATGCAGTGTCCGTTCTTGGAGCATAAGCCCTGCTCGCGTGAGGCGCACCGCTTCTTTATTAAAACTACCCTATGCCTACTTTGTCAGTAATTTGTTAGTGAGAAAAATATTAGACTACCTTATTAAAATTATTTCTTAAGTTAACAGACCTGTGTGTTTTATATCTCTAGTGCGTGCAGTGTCCGTTCTCGGAGCATATAAGCCATGCTCGCGTGAGGCGCGCCGCTTATTTAAATCTACCCTACTTTGTCAGTAATTTGTTAGTGAGAAAAGCAATATTTTTAATAAGGTAGTCTAATGTTTTTCTCACTAACAAAGTAGGGTAGATTTAAATAAAGAAGCGGCGCGCCTTACGCGAGCAGGGCTTAGCCTATATGCTCCGAGAACGGACACTGCACGCATAGTGATATAAAACACACAGGTCTGTTAACTTAAGCAATATTTTTAATAAGGTAGTCTAATATTTATTAGACTACCTTATTAAAAATATTGCTTAAGTTAACAGACGTGTGTGTGTTTTATATCACTAGTGCAGTGTCCTTTCTCGGAGCATATCAGCTCTGCTCGCATGAGGCGTGCGCGCTTCCCGCTTGCGCTGTTCTGTAGTTTATTAATCGTTTATAAATTCTGAACGTGTCGCGTCTCGCCTGTCTATCTATATTGCACCAAATCCGACACTGGACTCCTTGTGAAGTAGTTTGGATGAACGGTTCTCGAAATAATCAAAATGCAAACGGACAGACAGACATAGGATATAGAGATTCCGAAGCTTCGTATATTGGATGTTCATTACTACCGAAGCTTCGAAGCTCAAAAAATGGTATTCGGACCAGCCCTAGTATCAATCTAGAAATGCACTGCAGCTAAAGCCACATGTCTGACGATGTTAAATTTTAAAATTTGAAGATAAGTCTAAAACTCTGCCTTTAGTTAAATGTTTTTCAAGATCATGTCATATGACTTTATTTTGATTAGACTCTACAATGCAAACTGATGTTTATTGTCATCTTCTAGCATCTATTCAGACTATTTTCTCTATTGTTTTGTGGTACAAACGAGCCCCATTCAGTGTTGGGCTGTAGCGATACACTAATCTCACGATACGATACACGATATTCAGCTCACGATACGATATATATCACGATATTCAGCCAACGATACGATTCGATATAATTCGATACACTTACATCATTTTCTGAAAGATTTAATGGGGACAGAGTGATTTTGGTGACATCTTGTGAGTGAAATCCATTTACTTGGACTGGAGTAATTGGACTGAAAATTAAAAACATCAATTACACAATATATTTCTCTGACTGGACAGTCTCTACAGCTTGCAAATGCTGGACAAAATGAATCAAAGATGTGTTGAGAAAATTTGTTACATTTATTGACACAGTGCAAACTGTAGCTTACAAGCCAGGGCTCGAGACTAACAGCGTCCTAACGTCCGGGGGACGATATAAAATGTGTTTAGGACGAACAGAAATATTCTCCAGGACGCCTACAGGACCAAAGACATTTTTGTATGCGTGTTCATTTATTACTAGCCTATTAGGCTAACTTACTTAGAAAATGCCAAAATTAACCGACCAAGCGCTGACAACACCGGAGCGAGTATTCTCATGCTATAGTTACTATCACTGACCGGATACTCACCCGGAGACATGTTCCGCAGTATCAAATGGCTTAATGACATCGCAAATAGGCTATGTTGCGCTGATTAGACAACGGATATTCAATAAATAAAAACTAGACAAAAATTTTAGTGACGATTTGGTAAGAGATCCGGTCAGAACTGATGTCCTGCGTTTGTGGTAGATGCGCACATTTGTACTGTAACGTGCTGATCTACTCAGCGGCACACGGGTTGGCATGCACTGCATGTCTCATAAAACGTAAAAAAAAAAAAGTAAACGTCTGGGAGAATGAATAGAGCGTACACATAGATCTGAATAAGAGTGACGACGCAAAAAGAAAAAAAAAGCTCTATTCGGTGCGGTTTTCTGTGCTCGGCCAAGCGTGCAGCCATAGACACCTATACAGCGCGCGAGTACTGGATGGAGCTCTCTTTCGTGTCTGAATGGACAAATACACACAATTTTATGTCTAAATGTCCGTTTTGGAGAGTATTCATGTAAACTAGGGCTGCAACTAACGATTATTTTGATAATCGATTAATCGGACGATTATTTTTCGATTAATCGATTAATCGGATAAAAAGTTTCAATTCGATTTTTTGTTTATTATAACTAAATAAAACCCTAAATCAGGGTTGTGGCGAGCAGGACGAGGCCGAAGGCCGTGAGAGATGCGAGACCAGTGCGTCTCACAGGCCTCGTCCTGCTCGCCACAAGGGTGTTTATGTGTAAAAGTCAAGTGTACTTTAAAAAGTGCAAAAGCCACACATTGAGTTTTACTAATATCAATATTTGTTTGTTTTTAATGATAATTGCTGATGGCAAGTTGACAACCATGATTAATGTAAAATTTACAAATTTACACAGACATGTTGTTCAGATGTGAAGATATAAACTAAAAACATCTCAAATATATAATTCATTTAATTTTTATTTAAGATTAATTGAATTATAAGAATAGTTGATAAAATAAATATAGAAAGACTGTAAACAAGCGTGTGAACGTAGAGCCGCAGTAGATCGCGTTTGAAAAACAATTAAAACTTAATAGTAGGGCTGCATGATTTGGGCAAAATGTCATATTGCGATTATTGAGGTCAATATTGCGATATGCGATATAATAAACAAATGGTTTCATGAGTCAACTTGCTTGGTTAAGCAAAATGCACACACAGACTAGTGATAATTCTGAAATGTCTATTTCTCAACTCAAACTAGCAACAACAACTAAATGATTGATAACACCTGATCAATAAGCCATTGATGTCTGGATAAAAATTCTTTTAATTTTAATTTAAGTGAACTTCAAACAATCCTCACATAAACCCATAATAAATGTCATATTTACCTGTGCTCTTCCTGTCTACAGGTAGGACATATACAGAAATTGAATTAAGTTATCAAACAGTCTGCGCTGCATAAATTATAAATTATATGGACTAAAATCCTATTTAAAGATACACAAGTTCTTTGGTCAAGAACAGTGAGTGTTTTTCTCTGTTCCCTTTGTTCTTTGATTAACTTTACTGACAGAAAGCATTATTGGATGCTGGCCTTTTAAGAGTTGCTGAGACGCGGATCTCACACGCGCCTTATTCTCTCACAACTCTTTACGACCATCATAAAACTGCTCTTATGTTATGAAGACACTCGACAAATGATATTTTGGCATAATTTTGTGTGTTATTGTTCGTTCACTTCAAGGGGAAAGAGACTGTATTCTGGCGCGCGGTCTGTGCATGCTCATGATACTGGCGCGCGTCCGTCTTTCAGTCAGGACATTCACAGGCAGCGCGCTCTCTTTTGACTTGTCTCGTTGAATGGTTTAAAGCATTCGCATGAATAAGAGCGGGATCATGTAACACTAGCCAAAGGATGACAAAAAATAACAGATGCTGCGATATAACAGCCCTAATTTGTTTATTTCATATAAAAACGCAGTATTTTGCGTCATATAATCGCATAGGCTTGACATCGCGATTGCGATATAATTAATCGTGCAGCACTACTTAATAGTAATACTATAAAATGCTATAAAAAGAGAACGGAATGGTACGCAGCAAACTAAAAGGCCTGATTAAAAAGGACAGGAAAAAATTATGCATTAGTGCAAGCATTCGCTGAAAACCACTGAGTACAGTGACTAAAAAACAATCTTTTACTGCTGCTGTTATTAACTGCCTTTAATTTAGTGCTTCACTTTGTAAACACCGTTTTAATTTAACCTATTTCTGCGGTAGCGCTATTTTAATTCATCACTTATGTTGCGAGCGAACTGATTGCACAACCTGATGCTCGAGACAAAATACAGACAGTCTCGCGGAAGATCCGGAAGTCATCCGCAGATTGATATCTCCCTGATGCCCGCAAATTAGTTCAAACTCCCGGAATCTAGAGCGCGCAAGCAAGAGCGCGCATGCGAGACAGAAGAGACTGTGCTCCAAACATAGACTGTAAAAAAGATCTCGGTCTCTGCGCGCACGGCAGATCGGCGAAGGGAGAGAGACCTTGCGTGTGTCTCATGAAGCGCAGCATATGTAAGACAGAGAGCATCATGATTGGCCTGTTTCAACCAATCACCAGTAAACGCACCCCGTGACGTAAGCAGACCAACTAATCGATAATGACATTCGTTGTCAACTATTTTAATAATCGATTTTAATCGATTAAATCGATTAGTTGTTTCAGCCCTAATGTAAACTGTGCGTCAGTGCTTTGTATCGCATGTCATTGGACATGATCTGACGTCTTAAAGTGACAGTGGGTAACAAATTATAATGTGGTCTGTATCCTCCTCAATATTCAAGCAACAAAAGAAAAAGAGAAGCATTCACTGCTCGTTAATAGCTTTTATAAGGATTCATTATATTTAATTCATACAAATAAATATGTCTGCTGCTTGAAAAAATAAAGAATGATGTATGCAAGTAGTTATAAAGAATGCATATATCATTAATTGAAAAGAAGAATATTCTACTCTAGGAAAAATGGTTTTAATTTAAGTCACAGTAGTTAAATCTGTATCTGTATTGCATATTCAAACTTTAAAATCATTCATATTAACAGGTTAATAGATGTTTTCTCCAGCACAAAGACCTCAGTCAGTACAAAGACTGAGACATAATTTTCCCCAAATTCTGTGTTCTAGAGAAGTCATATTACACCTTTTAAAGCCTTTTCTCTTAATAACACATTTCCAGATGATCAGCTATGACACATTACCACTTTGAGATGTAGTCACCAGTATTTATTTGTTATTGTTTTATCCAACCATGTAAAAAAAGGGAAAAAAGTGGCGTCTGTCATTGCTAAGCAACCATGCACTGCGCTCTCCACAACGACAAAGAAGTTTTAGTAGCTAATAGATTTCCACCACTGAAAAACGCTTGCTGTAGCTCTGCTAAGTTGCAAGATTTATTTACGGAGAAGAGAAAAACACCCGTAGTGTTTGGGTGCACCCCCATCCTTCATGTTGACCAAGCTTTCAATGCCGTTACGGAAAGGATTAGGCTGATGGTTGGTTCTTGTCACATGAACTGCGGTGCGCTTGCGGCATTCTGAAAAGTTGATGGTTTCCAGGTGTTTTCATCTCGCTGCGCCTGGGAAAAATGAGCGTGCCGCTTCAATTATGAGTGCGCGTGCCTACATTTGAAATAACGAACTTGAGTGCGCAAAAGACACGATATGTGAATGGCCTCTTGATGAGCTAAGTTAAACACGGGGATTTGAATGTGACATGTATCGATACTCGCGGCTTAAAAATCGATACTTTCTTGGGGGAAAAATATCGATTTATATCGCAGAATCGATAAAATTGCTCAGCCCTAATTCAGTGTCAGTCTCCCCTGCACACATTCACACCTCTCCGGCCTAGTTATGGCTCTAAATATAATTTTCTTTTGTCTCCATTATAATCACTAATGACTGGCTATTCGCACTGTTTCAATCCCTGATCTCTTTTATCAAAGTTCTAACTTCACATTTGCAACTATCAAATGCCCTTTTTGAAAAACGACAATTTATGAGGTTAAAACCATGTTTGTGCTTCAAACTTACTTTATAGCGCAAGTCGAGTGTTTTAAATAACCTTCTGTGATCTGATTTGGCTTCAGATAAAAAATCAGACAGAAAATATATGATTTTAGAGTATTCTGCACAATGATAGTCTATATCGATTAGCATTACATTATAAAAATAATCTACTATTATGAAAATACCTGACATGGCACGAAGAACACAGGTAAATCAAATATCATTGCAATCATGTTTATTGTCTTCAAAACATCTTTATCTGCATGTTACAGCGATCTCTGTTAGCTTTGTGTCAGGCAGTTCCTGGAATGTCACATGGTTATGGCACTTCTTCGTGTGTTCCATATATGGACTATTACTGTGCATAGAGCGCCGGCGCCCTCAGGCTGCCAGTATGGATTGAAAACACAGTACATCAGAGTATCCAGCGCTCATAATTATTACATCGACGCATTTGGGTATAAAATCCTATGAGAATCCTAGACCTATGAGAATCGATCAATATTTCCCCAAATCTGCACATTGTTGAGCTAAAAGCCCTGAGGGACGTTGTTTTGTCAAGCTCTGTCATGACGATCGCACAGGAGTTTTTTTCTGAATGGAAGCGGCTGACGCTCATAATTCATATTAAAGGTATCGACTCATTTTTTTAATTACATAACTCCTAAAACCAATTAAGACATAACTGTCACTATAAGTTTATCAGAATACAATAGTGTTCAAATACTGAAACTTGAGTATTATATCTTTTTAATGATGTATAGTTTGTCAAGTTAATAACATAAATTATGATAGTAACTTTGAACTATAAAAAAAAAAAATCGCTTCAGTCCGCCGGCGCTCTGGCAACGGTTAACAGGTTAAGGGTGATTAGATTGATCGCCAGCCGGTCAATATCGACCAATAATTGTTTTAAATAGTTTCATCGATGGTCTCTATAAAGGTCGATCAGATGACGCAAGACAATTTTCTATGCGCAGCTGAAATTGTTTCACTACTTTCGCCAGTCTTGTCTGGCAGTTCTACCAGGCATCTGACAATAAATTTGAAACTCATTGCGGAGACATTGCAACGACAACAACCCTACAGCAATGACAGCAAGAAACTAGGGCTGTGCGATTCTACTGCATTTCTTTCCTTCATAGCGGTGCGCCGTTTTCGTTCCTCCCTAAAAGCCCAAACTTAACATCCAAATCAGCAAAATCAGTGATTGTCGTAAAATGCATTCTACTGTTGCTGAACTGCAGGACGTGCTCTAATGAAAAGTTAATCAAACTGCATTAAGCCGCGAAAGAGTTACTGTTCCCCAAGTTGCTTTCTCTGTGTGCGCTCTAAGACTGAGTGGACCAAGGGCTAAATGATCAAATACACACTCGGGATGTCAACGATTAATCGACGATCGATTAATTGTCGATAATACATTTAATCGATACAACTTATCGATCATCGATTAAACGGGTCTTCATGCGCGTGCGTGCTGCTCAACCGCGAAACATGTAAAGCGAGCGCCCGGAGTTATGTTTGGGACCATTTTACACCTTCATCATGACTAAGTTTGCGTGTGCATCCTTTTGTTTTGTGCAAATGTAAGTTGTAATACTGTTTATTTTGTGTATGCCTATCTATATCTGATTTATCTCATATTGGATGCATTTGGTTAAGAATGAACTCTGTAGTGAAGCGTCAGCTTCAGCGCGCGCAGCTCAAACGGCAATGCACGACTAATAATGACTATTGGGACTGTAATATTACATAACATTATAAAGAGAACAATATTGTAATAAAACAGTGTGAATTATTTGGGTTTAGTTGCAGTGTCGCGTTGCTCCAGGAAGAGCGCGTCCACAACATGAGTAGTTCTGAATGAATGGCACGCAACTTAGTTCAAGTTCACTTGTGCATGAATTTGCGTCATTTTGTGCAGATATAATTTGTAATAGTATGTTTATTTTGAATATATCGGATTTATCTCATATAGGATGCGTTTCTTTTAGATAAATAACGTGCTAGCAAAGTGCTCCAGTTTAACGGTAGCAGATTCATTCAGCGCGTGCAGTTGTTCCAGGATGAGCGCGTCCACAACAGTCACACGTAAGCGCGTTGGTGACACGCTGTATTAGTAGTTATATTTGATTATTAAATAATTAATTGAATTATCAATCACATCAAAACATTTTACAATCCTACTAGCCCTTTCTTTAGATTAAAAACCATTCTCATTAATTTGGTGAGGAACATAGCGTTTTGAGCAGCATTTGCAGTAGACGCATATTGCAGTATTAAGGCTAACGATTAATCGATTAATTGATCGTTAATTTAAACGACGATCGATCAGGGGAATTTGTGAAAATTGACATCCCTAATACACACAGAAATATGTCAATGCCCGGCTTAGTGAGTATTCACTTAAACGATTGGTAATATATTAGGTGAACATAAACAGTTGGGAAATAAATCATATGTATATTAGTATATTGATCCATGCATTATGTCCTAATCGCCTCTTAGAGAGGGAATTAGGATACAATACTTAATACAATGCCACATGTGCAATATGTGGCATTGTATTAAGTAGGGCTGCACGATGTGTCGTTTTAACATCGATATCGTGATGTGCGCATCCACGATAGTCACATTGCAGGATGTTGCGATGTAAGCCTTAGGGATCGTAGTTGATCCGTGATTCATGATCAGTACGGGCCAGCAGCTCCCCGGCCCGTAACGCTTGCGATTCGCGGATTAATTGCAAAGTTTAACCATAATATAGTGAAAGTTTATCATTTGCATGTGTTTTTAAGTCCAGTTTAAACATCAAGCGTAAAAAGACTGGAACTTGCGCGTTGTTTTCTGTGAGCCGGGCAGACACAAAGATCAGTGGTCTTTCTCTTGTTTCTGAGCTTGAACGAACATGAGAATTCAAAATAAAGTCAGAATGCCCTTCCTGCATTAAACATTTTTTGCCGGCCGCCAAAGCGTATTTATGTCCCGCCAAAGCCTTATTTGACCGGTGAGTGGACTGACTGACTGCGCTTGTTAAACTGAAAGACCGAGCAGAGAGAGAGAGCCGCGGTCGCGCGCGCGCACTCTCACCGTTTTCAAACTGTCTTGCTCTCTCTCTCTCTCCCTCCCTCCCTCACGCATATTAATGAATTGAGTTGAATGAATATCTTTGAGAATACACTAGGCATGTGCCGGTATCAAATTTTCGTGCTGCGATTAATTGAATGAGCTTTTATCACGGTATACGGTATTATCACGATATTTTAATTGCTCAAGAGAAACAGATGGATTGCGGGTATCTAAAAAAACAACTTGCATCACAATGTGTAATTGTGATTTTCAAAACATGGTAACTAAACAGAATTTTATTAAGTTTAGTGACAACGTGTTACAATGTTTACATGGTACAATGACTGGTAGGTTACTGTTTGTATTATTCAAATAAATTATTGTATTTGATTTTAATCTTAATTCAATATTGACTCATTTGGATAAATATTAGGTAGGCTACAGTCTGCATGTTAATTTTTCTCAAGAAAAAAATATATCTCACATAATGCTGTAAACAGAGAGAAATTAAATATAATGCGGTTTTCATTATAATAACAATTATATAATGACAAGTAAACATATAATTAATATATAATAAAGTGCACATATTTAGCAAAATGACAATTTTTTCTAGTCAACTAAAGTGCTAGTCATTAAATGGCTTTCCTGAGGTAAATGTAACGTTCTGTGACATAACTGTTCTCCTGCAGTTTTATTGCCCTCTTTCCGTGAAAAACACTGATTGATCGACATTTTGTATGAGGCATAAACCTTAAGGTAAGTTGTACTGTATCTTTAAATAAAAAGTAACAGATGATCGGTTTACTTGAACTGAGGCGCAGCGATCTGTCACAATGGACAGAACCTTTTTTTTTTTTTCATTTCAAAAGTAACCTGCTCTGTCTAGTCTGTCGGTGTCCTCTTTGCTCCGCGATTTTTCTCTGCGTGAGAGCGTGTGAAAAGTGTCAATTCCGTAAAGCGGCTTTCAGACAGAACGCGATTTGCTATTTTGCAAATAAAAAGTTGAACTATTTTTAACTTTGACCCGGGCGTGCTTTGGTCGACGCAGCAACAAAACGTCCCCGCGAGTATTCTGCGTCCTGTCTGAAAGGCGCTTGAGTCTCAAGTTGAATGCGTGAGAGTTGGCAGCCCTGCGGGGGGTAAATCGTCGGCAGCGTTCCTCCTTCCGCCATGCTTCTACTCCATGTGATGATTGTTTACATTTGACTAGAGTGCGCTCTGCGCCGCGTGCACACAGTGCTTATACATGTGGGGATTGTTTACATTAGACTAGAGTGCGCTCTGCGCCGCATGCACACAGTGCTTATACATGTGAGGATTGTTTACATTAGACTAGAGTGCGCTCTGCGCCGCGTGCACACAGTGCTTATACATGTGAGGATTGTTTACATTAGACTAGAGTGCGCTCTGCGCCGCGTGCACACAGTGCTTATACATGTGAGGATTGTTTACATTAGACTAGAGTGCGCTCTGCGCCGCGTGCACACAGTGCTTATACATGTGAGGATTGTTTACATTAGACTAGAGTGCGCTCTGCGCCGCGTGCACACAGTGCTTATACATGTGAGGATTGTTTACATTAGACTAGAGTGCTGCGCCGCATGCACACAGTGCTTATACATGTGAGGATTGTTTACATTAGACTAGAGTGCGCTCTGCGCCGCGTGCACACAGTGCTTATACATGTGAGGATTGTTTACATTAGACTAGAGTGCGCTCTGCGCCGCGTGCACACAGTGCTTATACATGTGAGGATTGTTTACATTAGACTAGAGTGCGCTCTGCGCCGCGTGCACACAGTGCTTATACATGTGAGGATTGTTTACATTAGACTAGAGTGCGCTCTGCGCCGCGTGCACACAGTGCTTATACATGTGAGGATTGTTTACATTAGACTAGAGTGCGCTCTGCGCCGCGTGCACACAGTGCTTATACATGTGAGGATTGTTTACATTAGACTAGAGTGCGCTCTGCGCCGCGTGCACACAGTGCTTATACATGTGAGGATTGTTTACATTAGACTAGAGTGCGCTCTGCGCCGCGTGCACACAGTGCTTATACATGTGAGGATTGTTTACATTAGACTAGAGTGCGCTCTGCGCCGCGTGCACACAGTGCTTATACATGTGGGGATTGTTTACATTAGACTAGAGTGCGCTCTGCGCCGCGTGCACACAGTGCTTATACATGTGAGGATTGTTTACATTAGACTAGAGTGCTGCGCCGCATGCACACAGTGCTTATACATGTGAGGATTGTTTACATTAGACTAGAGTGCGCTCTGCGCCGCGTGCACACAGTGCTTATACATGTGAGGATTGTTTACATTAGACTAGAGTGCGCTCTGCGCCGCGTGCACACAGTGCTTATACATGTGAGGATTGTTTACATTAGACTAGAGTGCGCTCTGCGCCGCGTGCACACAGTGCTTATACATGCGAGGATTGTTTACATTAGACTAGAGTGCGCTCTGCGCCGCGTGCACACAGTGCTTATACATGTGAGGATTGTTTACATTAGACTAGAGTGCGCTCTGCGCCGCGTGCACACAGTGCTTATACATGTGAGGATTGTTTACATTAGACTAGAGTGCGCTCTGCGCCGCGTGCACACAGTGCTTATACATGTGGGGATTGTTTACATCGGAGTGCGCACGTGTTTTGCGGAGCATATACGCAGTGTTTAAGCGGTTGATAGAAAATTAGCTAATGCGTGTTCTAAAAGTCTAAATTCAAATCTATTATTTTTCACGGTATTTTGAAGTGGCCGCGATAACAATATCGTGCATATTCATTACCGCGATTTATCGCATTACCGAATACCGGCACATGTCTAGAATACACAATGGTAAAAGGTCGGAAGAACGAAGTTTCACGTGAAGCATTCGGATATATTTTTTTCCTGAACTACTGGTTGTGAATTGTGCTAAAAAAAAAATTCTCTGAAAAGCGTTCCACACATTCAGAAACCACACTTTCAATAAACAAAACAAAAAAAAGTCTATCCAGTGATGAAATGTTTTCTGTGTTGAGACCAATCTTGTGTGATCTGTTCTGCCGGGATAATCACACAAAAAGTCTGCTGTGGTCCGTTAATTACACCTCCAATTCGCGAACTAATGACTCCTTTGAGTTTGAACCGATTCACTTTAATGAATGGTTAAAACAACTGATCTGTCCAACACTGAACTCACGAGACATAACAAATCGGTAACACTTTACAATAAGGTTCCATTTATTAAACTCTAGTTAACTACATTAGTTAACTATAACTATAATAGTTAACTATAATAACTATAATAGTTAACTATAATAGTTGCTATGCAGATTTACTCCATTACAAAATCACCCCAGTCATTCAGATGATTCATTCTTTCCAAAGAGAGCTAATAAAGTCATCTGGTGAAATTGTTTTCATATCGCGATATATATATCGCAGAAAAATAAAATATCGCAATGTGATTTTTTTTCCCAATATCGTGCAGCCCTAGAATTAAGTATTGTAACCAAGTATTATTGGCAACAGTGATCATCAGCCGATACTGCTTTAAGTGATCGGTTATCGGCCCCAAAAATTACGGATCGGAGCACTCTTAGTGAATTAGATTTTTTTCATCCCCATCTGCAGTTTAAAGCTTTGGTCTAAAGGGACAAATTGCATGCAAAAATCAGACTGCGTTTTTTCAGTTTGCCATGTTGTTTAGGCACAATTAGGTTGATATCAATCAGCAGTATTAGTCAAAAAGGAAATGGCTGAAGTTGTTGACACATAATCAACTGTGAGTGGTTAAACGGTGTAAAATTATATTGTTGGTTTTTGACTTCAGCTCCACCCATGGAGAACGGTGATGCAGAGATGACAACAGATGACACCTGGGAGCAGAAAGGGAGTGAGCCCAGTGAGGCTGAGGCAGAGCCAGGAGGCCCTGGAGGAGACGAGGGTCAAGCTGAAGAAGACTCCCCTCAAGAGGAAGGGATGGAGGAAGAAGTGCCAACACCTAAAGTAGCCCCCACACAGCCAAATGCCCCCAAGAAGGAACACGTTAACGTAGTCTTTATTGGCCATGTCGGTTAGTTTTTGCACACTGCATTTACATGATTGATTGATGCTGGAGTCTAGTGTCTCTGTTGACCGGTGTTTTGATGGACTGTGAAGGTTTTAACTCCTAGAACTCTTTACTTTTCGGTTGATTCTTATGAAAAGATTTTTAATGAATTCAGACCATATTTAGTTTTAGATTTTTTTTTTTTTTTTTTTTTTTTTTTTTTTTTTTTACATCAACGATAAACTTTAAAAACCTTTAATGAATTGTTTTTATTTGTTGTTTATATATAGTTTTTTTTTCTATTCACTTGTTTCACGCCATGAATATAGCAGTGATAAATTATAAAACAAACAAACATGATTGCACAGGAACTTACAAATTCCTTAGTTTGTTGCTTTAACTTTTTGTCTTTAGCGTCCATTTCAATTTCTTAAAGTGAGTAATTCTAGTAACTTGCTTAAATGGTTTTTGCACTTGGCTCTAAATTGTTTGGATTTGTTATATAACCACTTTATTATTAAGCAGTTACCATCAAGACAGCTCAGTTCATGCATTTCAGAAGCATCATGGTGAACATTTTTTTTACATGTCTTTGGAGAATTGTGAATTGGCTATCTTTATCTGTCCTGGCCTCAAACTAACTTTTTCTTATCTCGTATTCCTCCAGATGCTGGCAAGTCAACTATTGGAGGACAAATCATGTGAGTTGTTGATTTTTACACTGTTTTGGCAGAAATAGTTGGGTTTACCATCCCCTGTTTCTGAAAGCCCTGCTTTCTTCCCCTCCTCCACAGGTATTTAACAGGAATGGTGGACAAACGAACTCTGGAGAAGTATGAAAAAGAAGCCAAGGAGAAGAACAGGGAAACTTGGTAATTGGCTTAGTTGAGTTAATTTACCAGATCATCTGGTGGGTAGTCAAACAAATTCCCTCCAAACTTAGCTAAAACTTGTAACACTTGCCTTTCGTGCCTAGAGGTGGAGCGATTTTTTTTCATAGTAAATGTTTTTCTCAGGTACCTCTCTTGGGCTCTTGACACAAACCAGGAGGAAAGAGACAAAGGAAAGACTGTGGAAGTCGGACGTGCGTACTTCGAAACAGAGGAAAAGCACTTTACCATTCTGGACGCACCAGGCCACAAAAGCTTTGTGCCCAACATGATTGGTGGTGCTTCACAGGCTGATTTGGCAGTTCTGGTGAGTCATAATGTTGAATAGGCAATGAAGGACTGCCCTGAGAAATTTCCACTCATGCTACCTGCAATTCAGAAAATCAATGGAAAACCCTGAGCTATGAGCAGGGCGATGTGGTTATGATACAGAAGAGGGCGCTGTTTGAATACAGATTTAAGACTCAAAAGGCGTTGACTGTCACTCAGAGAACAGAAACGGCTGTCTGTTTGTTTTTCCATTCACTTCAGTCCCTGTATTAATTGTCATTTTCTCTCTCTAAAGGTAATCTCTGCAAGGAAAGGAGAGTTTGAAACAGGCTTTGAGAAAGGAGGTCAGACGCGAGAGCATGCCATGTTGGCCAAAACTGCTGGAGTAAAGCATTTGATTGTACTTGTAAACAAAATGGATGACCCAACTGTCAACTGGAGTCTGGAGAGGTCAGTGAATGGACATCTATATACAGAGGCGGCTGTTGTTGTTGTTGTATATTCCTTTGTTTTATAATTTGTTTTAACACAAATTTTTTGCACGTAGGTACGAAGAATGTAAGGAGAAACTTGTTCCATTTTTGAAGAAAGTTGGGTTTAACCCCAGGAAAGATATTCATTTTATGCCATGTTCGGGACTTACTGGGGCCAACCTAAAGGATCCAGCGGACTACTGCCCTTGGTATACGTAAGTGTGCTGAGCTTGCTAATTGCTTCTTTTTTTTGTTTGAAGTAGAGATGCACCAATTTCAATTTTGTTGACCGATTCTGGTTTTTTTATTAGTGTAAGTGTGATCTACCGATACCAATTTTTACCAATTCTGATTTTCTTTCTAAGAACTGTAATTGACAGCATATACCAAAAAAATCTACTTTTCTTCAATGCTCAATTTTATTTTCATCATAAACCACAAGTAAAAAGTCAGTAATAAAATAAGAACAAACAAATACATTGCAAACAACAGCACAAGCAAATGCAATAGAATAAAGAGCGATATGAAATAAACACTGCAGGTGGGTCTAAAAGTAGATTAGTATTTAGCATTAGGCGGCTGTCACTTTTAAGAGTTTATGCATGGATCCAATATATATTTTTCTCAACCATTTTCGTTCCAAAACTGCTTGTTTAACTAAATACTCGCCAAGACGGGCATTTTGACATAATTTTGTATGTATGTGACACTGCAATAAAAAGTGCATGAATATTGTATCACTCTTTTTGTGAAATGTGTTTGTGTTCTATGGACAGAGGGTTACCATTCATTCCACATCTGGACAGTTTGCCAAACTTCAAAAGATCAAGTGATGGACCAGTCAGGTTACCCATTGTAGACAAATATAAGGCAAGTTAAGTGCATTTTTAGTTTTAAATGAGGGGCGGGTGGGGGGGTTAAATGGTGAAATGTTTTTTTTTTCTTTATTTATGAATTATTTTGCATTGTACTACTTTGTATGAATGCTTTGAAGTTCATATATCATGCATGGATGTGTGTTTTTGCAGGACATGGGCACTGTGATATTGGGGAAATTGGAGTCGGGATCGATCAGTAAAGCTCAGCAACTTGTTATGATGCCCAACAGGGTAAGATTATGCTAACGTAACACTTTAAAGCTTCAGGTTTTATGGCAGGAATTGGCTGAATGATGTATCAGTGCTTACCTCATCTGTGTGCAGCACACTGTGGAGGTGCTGAGTCTGCTTTCTGATGACGTCGAAACCGATGATGCCGGACCAGGAGAGAACTTGAAGTTGCGACTCAAAGGCATTGAAGAGGAGGAGATCCTGCCGGGCTTCATCCTCTGCAATGCTGAGAACCTTTGCCACACTGGGCGCACCTTTGATGCCCAGGTCAGTGAAAACTCATTAAACTCGTGCAATTAAAGGAATGATTTAGCTTCAATACAAATTTAGTTCTATCTAGGGATGCACCGAAATGAAAAATCTGGGCCGGAACTGAAAATTCTGGATGCACTTGGCTGAAAACGAAACCAAAAATGACCTTTAAAAAAAAAAATAATTACTCTTAATAAGCTCTTATTTTAAATGTAGTTTTTTTTTGTTTACTTTTATTAATATTAGAATTTAATTAAATTCAATCATTTTATTGAATCTGAATAAAAAAAAAAAATACAAGCCAAACATTTTATTTAAAGTAACACCCCAAAATAGACCCAATATTAAAATATCAATATTATTCTTCATTCAGTTCTATGCAACGGAATCAGATTGAACTAATCAGCTAAACCACTGTTTGCAATAGCCCCACTTTTACAGCACAGTGCGGCTATTGCAAACAGAAACAAGTCTACCACAGAAAAAGTTCATGTCGGCACGTTATTTGAGCAGACATTGCTTTTCCGGCGAGTGTGAGCGGTAAATGAGTGGAGCGTTCGCTTGGGCCGTGAGCGACTGAGCAGAGAGCAAAGACACGGAGCAGAACATTGAGCAGAGCAAACTGGGTGCCGGTACAGACTTACTGCGAGAGAGTGAAACCCGAGCGCTGAACACTGAGGGGCGGGGCAGCATATATTTTCTGCCTTTTTTCTCTTTTGGCTAAAAACGGAAAATGCCGATAATTTTCAGTGACTGAAAGTTTGGTCCATCCTTAGTTCTATCAACAGTATTTCTGATTGCTCCATTTTCTTTGTGTTTTGCTTTGCAATTCCACATAACAATTGTGCTTCTGTCTCTGCCATTTTCAGATAGTCATCATTGAACACAAGTCAATCATCTGCCCAGGTTACAATGCAGTTCTTCATATTCACACCTGCATTGAAGAAGTGCAAATTTCGGTAATGGTTGAGAATGTTACTTTTATGTTTTTTTCAGTTCTTACATTGATTTAATATTTGTGTGGAAATTCTCTTGTGGTGTAAATCTGTGCTTGTAAGCCTGAGTACCCTCATTTACAGCTAGTTCTTTACCAAAGTGATTTAAATGTACCTCTGGCCCCTTTACAGGCCTTAATTTGTCTGGTAGACAAAAAGACGGGGGACAAGAGCAAAACACGACCCCGCTTCGTCAAACAGGACCAGGTGTGCATTGCTCGTTTGAGAACAGCTGGGACCATCTGCCTTGAGACCTTCAAAGATTTCCCTCAGATGGGACGCTTCACCTTACGAGATGAAGGTGAGTGGATATTTTCACCAAATGTAATTTTAACTTGCCATCAACTCGGTTTTGTAGTTTATTTCTGTTCTGTGAATTTGAGTTCCGTGAGTATTTACTTTTCTTTGTATTTCAGGGAAAACCATTGCCATTGGAAAAGTGTTAAAACTTGTTGCCGAGAAGGACTGAAAAGAACATTTAGTGGATCTGCAACGACTGACCGAGGCGGAGGTAGATGCTGCTACGGCTGCAGCACACTTCATAGCCCTCCTGTTCTTTCTCCCCTTCGCCTCTTGAAGACCAGCTTAAAAAACTTCTCTTAAAGAAATCTGTTTTTAAGCAAATGAAAATGAAATCAAGTCCACATGTGTCAGCTTTCTCATATTGAGAGCTCAGCGATGCCATTGTTTTAGGTTCTCCCCCATGACCTGTTCCTCATCAATCTGCACACGTTAAATGGCAAGAGATCTAGCTCTCTTCCAACCTTTTTTTTTAATTGTTTTTTATACATAATTTTTCTTTTTGCTTCCATCAGAGAAATATAATGGCAGCATATACAGTAACCGTATGTGGACCAAGATTTGCTTGTTAACATAAAATGATTTATGAGCAGTAAAGTTTGAATGATTAACCAACTGAAACCAAAATGTTAAAATCTTGGTTATACACGTCTCCCATTGCCTATTCCCATTTTGGTTTCTGTTCACAACGTTCTTGCAAAGTGCATGAGCGTGTTCACGTTATTAAAGCATCTTCTATGACAATAAAATATAAAATTGGGGAAAAATGTGTGTTGAATTTTTTGTTCCCTCTCTTCCTTAATATATTTTGTGCTATATGCCTGGAATGTTTTCTTTGTAAAAAGTGTGATGAAAATATTTGACCTGTATCTCGGCCTGGTTAATTCTTGTTTAAAGGGGTAGTATAATGCCCTTTTCACAAGATGTAAAATAAGTCTTTGATGTCCCCAGGGTGTGTATGTGAAGTTTTAGCTCAAAAGTTTATGTAAATTCTGGGGTTCGTGATGTCACTAACCCGGGAGGAATGTCGTGTAGTCCCTACCAGCTGTTTTTTCTAGTCCTTAAAAAGCAATTTATTTAAATGAAAATATCTCCCTTTGATTTGAACTGAGCGTTGTAACTGCAGATGTTGTTTATGCTCAAACAGCAACATTACACACTAAAGTTAGGTGAAATCATAATCAACCACCCCTTTAAAAAATAGTGTTGATTGTTTTTTTTAATGATTTGGATTCCATCTAATTCTGCAAAAAAAGTATTTTGTTAAAAGCAGAAATCCTAAGTACTATACATTACTAAATCCTATATCCCTTAATAGCTTGCGTGTGCAAGCTGCAATGATATTTTCAATGTTTGTAGGTGGTACAAATCCCATGTCTTGTAAAACAGGGGCTTATCAACTGTATGTTTAGCCCTTTGCTTAAAGCGGATGCAATGTGTTTTTGTATTTGTGGGTGAAACCGTTCCGAGACCCAAATAGGGCAGTGTACTAGTCCTGCTCCAGATGTTAGTGCTGACGCACCCACAGGGAGTGGCTTTCCCTCCACTGTATTTTGTGGGTAAATACAGTAACTGGCAGAAAGAAGTAGAACAAGAGCTTCTGTATAACCATTGATGGGCTTTGAGCTTTCTGAGTAAGTGTACTTCATTTTTTTTTATTTTGATGTTTATAGTATTAGTTGCATGGTAAGTTACTGAAATGACATTATTTTAGTATGAAAGCAATGTTTGTAGTTTTTTAAAAAATATATATATGTGGTTTTCATGCTCTAAGTCTGAGTTCTTATAGATGTTCTTGCATTTCTGTAGATCGAAATGCACTCACACATATCTTCTGTCCGGACTGAGACTGATGAAGCTGATTCATACCCTGAAAAGACTTTTCACAAAGGAGTGAAATGTGGATGGAGTCACTTTCAAAAGCCAGCCCTGGCCATCTTCATTGGGAGTCTTCTCTTTGGCACAGGCACTGCACTGTCCATGTTGTACTTCACACAGGTGGGCAATGTGCCCTATTTAGTAGGACCTATATTCTTGTCTGTGGGGCTGATGTTTTTGGTCACTGGACTTGTCTGGGTGCCGGTCATTAAGCAGAAGATGATCCATACAGCCATGACCCAAATGAGCCATGGCAGACCTCTGCTACTAAAACAAGGAATTCATGCACAGTCCTGTGTTACCATTTCATAGTCTCTGAGCTGTGGCTGTTGTTAGAAAAGAATTATCATTTTATTTATGGCATGGCATGTAAATCATGTATCTTTATCATGTGAAATGAGAAATGTATTTTTTGTGTGTGTGTGCAATCTACAGATGTGTCTCCCGTTGTGTGTTTTTTATTTTTATTGTTGTGTTCCTAGCAAATCCCTACAACTGGATTAAAATGGCTTCAAATGCTCACCGCTGAGGTCATCAGAGGTTAGAATTAATTCAGCTTTCAGGGCCTCACAGAATACTGAAAAAGCACCAATATGTAGGTCAGCTCCAGGAAAAACCTTTAGATTAAAACATGAAGCACTGTTTTTGTCTACCATTAATTAATTTATTGATTGATTGTGATTTAATGTATTCAATTATTGAACATAATTATTGTTATAATGTAAAGCACATGCTGGTTGTCACCATGTTGATAGTGACTATTTGTGTATGACTTATATTTCTCCAGGTTACGTTCTCACTTAATTTGAGGAAATAGTACTAATTATCACATGATTCATAAACATAGTTTTTGGGGTGTTTTCAATTTATCTGATTAACCTGTTGACAAAAGGATTCGTTCACGAACACGACTAAATCGGTTTGAGCGATCAATAATTCACCGAAAACCATTTGTAAGAGCAACAGATGATTTGACTGATTGGGGAAAAAAGTTATTCCGAATTGCAGACATTTTTATAAATAAACAGCATTGAAAATATGTTCACGACATGATTGTGACACAGCTTTGTCAACACATGAATTTTTTTTTATGTTTAACTTTTTTTTATTTGTAACAAGTTTTCCAGCAGAGAGATGTAAATTGATTTTAGCATTGTAATGTAATGCAAATATTTAGGTTCTAAATGGCTGTTTATAAAAGCTGAATCATGGCTGTACAAACTGATCTGATACATGAAATTACAATTATTGGGAAAAAAATGTAATGCAATAAATGCCAAATAAATATGAGTTTAAATGCCATGTCGTGATTTAAAGGGATAGTTCACCCAAAAAATTGTTGTCATCTTTTACTCACCCTCATGTTGTTCCAACACTGTATACATTTCTTTCCTCTGCTGAACACAAAAGAAAATATATTTTTAAAGAATGTTGGTAATCAAACAGTTAATGGCACCCCACCAATGATGACTTATATATATTTTTTTGGAAGTCAATGGGTGCCGTCAACTGTCTGGTTACAAACATTCTTTAAAATATATTATTTTGTGTTCAACTGAAGAAATAAACTCATAATGGTTTGGAACAGCTTAAGGGTGAGTACATTTTGACAGAATTTCCATTTTTGGGTGAACTATCCCTTTAAGGTATCGCGTGATGACGTAAATTATGCAATGGCGTAAAACAGGCGTAAACGAATCGCTTTGAAAAAAATCGATACAATGAAACTTCTCATCGCTACGGTTTCGCGCAGTATTTTTAGCGCCGTCTAGTGCCGGACGAAGATAAGGTAGGGTCGCTTGAAACCATACACTTTATTAAAACGTAACCAAACGACCAACCGTTGGCTTGCAAAATGATGGCATCATTACAAATCGGCCAATCAGAAGAAGGCATGAAACAAACCACGAGCTGAGAGTTTTTACACAACAGAAGGGAGAATCCTATTGTCACCAGTGTAACGTGCCTGAACATATTTTCACTTATTTTATTCTCAAGAATCTTAAACATATTTTTAGCTCAATATTGTTTCTCACCGGAAATAGATATTTGGAAGAAAGCAACTTTGAGCATTAACGTTACCCGAAGGTAAGTTGCTAGCTAGCATGATTACTCTTGATAATGGTAACGTTACTGGTTTCATCAGTCCGGCTGAGTTATGAGATGTGTTAGTTATCTAAAACGCTCCTCAACATACTCTTGATAATATCGTTATTGTAATATACAACCATTTAATCCAGTTTACATGTCAACATCTTCATCCGTTGTCGAAGTAACGTTAGCTTCTATCAGCGCATTAATCCTCCGACAGTTAATAAAACTTTAAATGGCTGGTTTGCTGTTAGCCAGCCAGCCAGCAAATAAGACTGCTGTCTTTAACGTTACACTTTGAGAGGAAGTCGATGTGTACTAAGAATGTTAACTCTAGCTTAACATTTTGATAATTTTATAGGAAACATAACTTATCTGTATATCACTTTATTACACCATCTTTTTAGTGGGGATTCTGGGGAATATTTTTTGTCGTTAGCTTAGCTTGGGTTGTAAATCCTTAAGAAGTCTTCCGGTAGTCTAGTCACACGGTCCTTAAATACTGACACATTGCTAGAGTAACAGTGAATTGTACGCCTGAGGGGAAATATCTCTAGTTTTTCAAAAATCATCACAAGTCACGCCCTTCCTCTTCTGTTTTTCCTCGCTATTACAAAAAACTGTGACTCATACAAGAGGAAACTATTTCAGTGGCAAAACAGCTTTGTCTAGTCTCTTCTGTGTGCATGGTTTATGTACATAGATTGTGCTCATGTCTTATTGCTATTGTTATCATTTATTATTTTTGCATTGCATTTTCATCTTGGTACATTTGTAACTGTGTGTATATAAATATAATATATTGATGGTTATTATTTTGCAAGTAAACCTGACTGAACAGCGATGAGTGAGCTTGAGCCAGCAACATTTGCATCTGTTGAACAAGAGAGGGACTACTGGAAGGAGCAGGCTGCCAAATACCAGCAGAGGTACATCAGTGTTGTTGTTTTTTTATTCAAACTGAAATTTGATCTACAGTAGACATAAAGTAACTTTAGGAAAAGCAAGGCAGTTTTGCATTGCACATGTTTGCTGCTAAACACATCGAATAGAAACAACAAGTATAAGATTTTGCTTTACAACCCACACATCATTGAATGACTGTGTGTTCAGGGCTGAGGAGACGCAGGAGGAGCTGCAGGAGTTTCAGCAGATGAGTCGAGACTATGAGGTGGAACTGGAGACAGAGCTGAAGCAGTGTGATGCACGTAACCGCGAACTCCTTACAGCCAACAACAGACTGCGCATGGAATTAGAGAACTACAAGGTACTGTGGAGCATCATAGACACATGGTTAATGCATTGCTCTTTTAGAAGATTTATGGGAAATGACAATCTCTTTAAAGATCTGCATTTAAAAGATTATGGGTCATCCATGCTACATGAAAAATATTCCCAAGTCACACCTTAACAGTTTGCAAACTTCATATAGCTGTTATTGTTGCAAAAGGTGGCTCAGCTAAATATTATTATATGGAAAATTGTTACGTATTCTTGTTTTTGTAATTAATCAAATTGATCTATTACCCAAACAACAATAAAAAGCTGTTAACTGAATTGCTTTCTTCTTTCCCTTTTGGAGGGGCTGTGTCACTGATGTCTCGTAATTGTGTTTTATCTGTAATATTTGAATACACAAATTGTATTATCTATAACTAACTTTCATAAGCATATAACTACAGATAAAAGCCATTTAAATCTTCTATGACAGAGCGTGTACATCCAGAATGTCTGTCTGTTTTTTCCCCCAGTATTTAGTGAATAAACAATCGCACATTCACAGACAAACAACAGAGATCCGATTCAGGATGAGGAAAGCAGCTGATGCTTATTTCTGCATCAGTGTCTGGAGGGCATGGAGGCTCACTCATGATTTTACTTGCTTATTGCAGAAACATGGTTGTGAAACCATATTGTTGATTGAGTTTCAGTCAAATGACATCACATGCCAGTTAATTCCTCTGAAGTAATTGCCTATATCAATATTTGCTGATAAAAGCCCCCAAATATTGATAATTTAAGGACATCATATTAGAATGATTTCTGAAGGATCGTGTGACACTAGCTATGTTTCCATCCAAAGTTGCGAATTTAACTTATGCGCAAGATTGGAATATTGCATGAAACATTTGCGAATAAAGCATCCATCCAGTGAGTCAAATAAAACAAATCTTCATTCCTGATAAACTGGCGATAAATATATCTAACAAAAATCAGAGGTGATACAGTAGAAGAAGCCACTGTATATAATATAGTTCTATAATATATTCTATATCTCAGTATGACAATATAATGCAATAAACACGATCATGTTATCTTTGCTTTCCGATGCTGCTTGGGAACGTAGTTGATGTTTCTGGCAGGTAAATTATTCTGAACCACTTTGATGATAGACTTTGTTCAGGCATTTCAGAATGACCAAAACAGCATTTCAGATGCTGTGCAATGAGATCGGTCCGCTGGTTGGTCCAGTTATGCCTTCCCATCGTGCAGTCTCGTGCGCATCGAGGAATTTATTCTGTAAATGTGTTTTCATCGTAGTTTTATCACATGTTTTAGTTAAAAAAAAGTTTAAGTATTTAAAGTAAAAAAAAAAATCATCCATCTCTTTTGAGCGCATACTTTTTTTATGTGCATTTTTAGATTTTATGCCCATCTTGGCACTTCCATCCAGCATTTTGTTTTGTAATGGTATATCCCAAAATGAGCATACAAATAGGTAGATGGAAACATAGCTATTGAAGACTGGAGTAATGATAGTGAAAATTCAACTATGACATCACTGGAATACATTCCATTTTAAAATATATTCAAATAGTAACATCGGTTTAAATTGTAACTTTTCACAATATTATAGTTTTTTTTCTGCATTTTTGGTCAAATAAATGCAGCTTTGGTGAGCATGAGAGACTCCAAAAAGTATTTTGTTAAAACTACAGAGCATTTTTCTTTCTTATTTGCAAATGTTTTATCTCCTCTTGTGTGGTCTTGTTTACTAACAGGAGAAGTATGAAACGCAACATTCGGAGGCAGTCAGGCAGATCTCGTCTCTAGAAGGAGACCTGGCAGAAACCACAGCCATCAAGGACCAACTGCACAAGTATATCCGGGAGTTAGAGCAGGCTAATGATGACCTTGAAAGAGCTAAGAGGTGTGTTCAGTGCTTTTGCCATTAAAAAAGAAAAAATAATCACATTCAAGATATTCATGATTTTAACAATTTATTCCTAAAATCCTGCTCTTACAGGGCTACTATAATGTCACTTGAGGACTTTGAGCAGAGAATGAATCATGTTATAGAAAGAAATGCTTTCCTTGAGAGTGAGCTTGACGAAAAAGAGAATCTTCTAGAATCAGTGCAGAGATTAAAAGACGAAGCCAGAGGTAAACTCAATGGAAACCTGTTTGTATATACACCATTCACTCTTAACTGATGAACTTCTTCTATTAACTGATGAACTTCTTTGATAGTCAGTAGTATAATCACCTGATTTGTCAGTCTCAGATATTTTAACAGATTCGGTGTATGTGAGCTGGTTGTGTTTGCTATCTTTCTCCTCGGGCAGATTTAAGACAGGAGTTGGCTGTTCAGGAGAAACAGGAGCGCAAGTCGTCGATTAGCCTCTCTAAAGATGCAGAGAAGCCAGAGGCCACACCCGCAAGATCTGCCCTCCCATCTCTCCTCGCCACACCCTCCAGACCTCCAGGCTCAGGGAGTGCATTCAACACACCCTCAGCTTCCTACAGCAGAAGTGAGTTCAAACACAGCACTGCCACTCATTTCTAACATTCAGGAGTTAAAATGTTAAAGTTAAAAATGTTCCTGTCATGTCCAGTTGAAGGTCTGACTGGAACTCCCCTTACCACATCTGCACGGATATCTGCCCTCAACATTGTTGGAGAGTTGTTGAGGAAAGTCGGGGTGAGTCCAGCAGTAACTGAACATTATTTCACCAAATAATACACACTCTTTCAGGTGAGATGGGTCTGTAGTTTTGATAAACATGTTTTGTTCCTGTTTCAGAACCTCGAATCAAAGCTGGCGTCATGCAGAGAGTTACACATCCTTGAGAAGACACCCAGCCGTGCAGCAATTGGCCAGAGTACACCAAGCATTTCACGGGAAACCTCAGAAATCCCAACCAACACAAATGGCCTGTATGATAAGTCTCATAGTTTCACTATTAATTTCAGAACATCTCAATAATCGGTCAGGTGTGCGTTTCCCGTACAACGACGTAACTCGATGCTTCACTACCATAGTACAATGCATCGTTAAAGAAATCAACCAGCTAGTCACGATTTCCCGAAACCATATTGTCGCAAAGTGGTCGTTCAACCACGTTGGTTTATGACGTCACGCACATGGTGAAATAATCACTTCTTTTAATGAAAATGTTTGAGATTGAATTAATGCTAGATGTTTTGATAGATTCCATGTCTGTAATTTATGAGGAATATTTCTGTTATTTTGCTTTATTTCCAGTTTCAATCATAGGCTGGTTCTTACATAGTAGAGCACGTTCGCACATGCGCAGTCTTCAAAAACGGTGCTTTAAATCTCTTGACGAACTCAAAGATGCAAATGACATTTGAATGAATTCTAAATAAAAGACACAGGTTGTACTGAATGTCAGCTTGCTTATTTTGCTCAAGATACGGATTTATTAAGTCCACATGTCATGCAATCTAGAAACTATGTTTCTAACCACAGCTCGAGAGCTGTCGTTCCACCCACAGAACTTTGCAATGCTGTTTGCGAATGTTTGTTGGAACGATGGTTTCGGGAAACACCGAATCGTTGAACTACGCTGAAAACGACGGAACTTGCGACCATAGTTGGCTAACGATGCTTTCGGGAAACGCACCCCAGAATGATGTAGATTGTACCATATCTGGCTTGTTTGCAATCATTTTTCTTATTTCTGTGTTGTGTTGCAGGATGGGGAAACGGTTGGACTTTGGTACAGGATCCAAGATCATGCTCTGAATAAAGTGCATAAGCTTGTCTTTCGTTCCCACGTCATTGGGAAAACCAGTATTCCCAATACATTACTATGGAAAAGCTTTATTTTCAGGAGCTAAAGCATACCTTATGCCTCAAGTCTTCCACTATCTGAGAAGGGTTCTGCTTGTACACTCATATCAACCCCCCCTACTATTGTGTCTATAATAACTGTTCACCAGCTCTCTGGCCCATGGGCTGAAATCGTTACCTGTGGTTTTGCTGTTGTGTTGGATATTTGCATTGTGTTTTGCAGATGTACTAACTCTTTATTTCACACTTGTTGGTTAGTTTTTTTATTTTTGTTTGTGTTGTTTTTTAGGTATCTAATGAGTATAGCAGTTTTGAAATGTACAATCTGCACTGTAATCTTGATTTGCTCTCTTTGGGACCATAAATTGGGAGAAGTGACTGAAAGTGAGTCCATAGATTCACCTCTGCAACCCCATTATATTTGGCACTAAACTACTGATCAATGTCCAGTGAAACATCTACTGCACGTACTTATTGTTGGTCGCTGGACTGGAGAAATGTTGACAGCTGGTTTATTTTTTTTAATGCAGAAATACCTGGTTTTTATTTTTTTAGAAACTAGCATTTTGATGAAATATGAGTTTGTTACTAATGGAATGTCGTGTCTTTAGTGTTTAGAAATGCAAATGATGTTACAAGGAGGTGGGTAAGATGTTGTGAGCTGAAGCTGCTGTGAACTATTGTTGCCTTAAGGGCCTATATAAGTAACCAACATTCGCTTGGAACATTAGTGTTTATGCATGAAAAAACCCTTTTTCTTTCTAGTAATAGCTATTGAACTCCTCGTTTAAAATGTTAGTGCCATCTTTGAATTCAAAGAATTCTTTTTCTCTACAGTACTGGAGACTAGTAGCTTATCATATCATGCACTGAACGTGAATTTAACGTGCCTTAATTTTGGTGGCCATAATAAGCTTTGCCTCAAAGTTAACTTGTGTATTGGGGAACTTACTAGCCCGAAAGGGACTTGCAGCTTCTCTCGCTATTCTTCCCAATGTATAAATTCTCTGATATTTCAGGGAATCCGGGATGAAGAGAAATTGAATTCTGAGAGGAGTTTAATCCCTTTAGTTTTCACATTTCTCTCATTTTTGAGGTGTAGATTTAGGTGAGTAACAAGCAATATGAATACTTCAGTGAAGGATACAGATATTTTTATGTTAAAAATAGAAATGTAAGGAAGAACTGATACATTATACATATATCCACTTTGCCTAGAGGTACTAATGAACAATTATAGAAATAGAGAATGATGGTTGATGGGAAGATTTAGCATACTTGATTGCACCATCTCAGGGCCTCATGTAAGCAATAACCTCAGTAAAAGTCTCATTACTGTCCAAATTCTGTATTTGTCTCTATATGCACAAGGCATGCACAAATTGCCACTTGTATAATTGTCAACATGACTTTTCTTTGCTATTAATGAACCTAAACATCTGCAACATCCATGCATTCCTCAGCAAGGGCAATGCCTGTCTGTAAAACCATTTTGTTGGTTAATCCATAACCTACAAAATAAATGTGTAGTTAACAGGACTAATTATTTGACTCTTTCTTTTCAGAAATGTTATTGTTACAGAACGGACAGAGCTCTTGGCCCCCCAACCCCAAAACTTGACCATGGTACAGCGTGGCATCACTTTTTGGATCACTTTGTGGCATTTGGATATATACTATGGTATCGTTAATGAAACATGGTATCGCTATCGTACATGTCCAAAAACCATGGAGGTATGGTACCATGAATTTTGTTAGTGATAGAAATCTGGTTGCTTGTAAAATCCTGGTTTCACACCACTCATTCAAATTGACTAACACTAATGGGGTAAGAACATAAGTACCAAATATAATTTTTTGAAGATAGTCAAGATTCGTTAAAAAATTACACCAAAAAAAAGAAGGCGGCTTTGGGAATGATTTCTTTAGTTGTCATCCTGGGTGCCGTTGATTGACTCCATTTGAGGTTCTTCAGGTTGACCCACAGGAGTAGCAGAAGGACCCCCATATTCTGGGACCTCAGAAGTTTCCATCATGCTCCTGCGTGGTTTTCTGAAGCTCCCGCCTCCACTACGCCTTAATGGACTGCTGAAAGATGAGTCACTGCCACGCCTGAGGAACATACGCGGAGATAAGAAATCGCACATCTCCAAACATACCTCTTTCAAACGTGCAACCCTGTCTCTGAATGTGCATAACTGCAGAACACAAAACGGAGGATGTCAAAGAATGGGATTCTGACTTTACATACATTACAGAAAGGGGTCACTGCAGAACAACCTGAGTTTGCTCCTGAGTGAAGACACTTCTCTGCTCAGGGCATTATTGGTCTCGATGGCCTCATTCAGCTCTTTCTGAAGTTTACGGCGAGCAGCAGTGGCACGCTGAGACTCCTCGTCGCTCTCCTCCACCTGTATCTTCAGCTGCCTTGCTCGCAGATTTGCTTTCTCAGCCTACAATGTGGATGACGTAAGTCAGAGTTTTCAGTATCATGAAGAAGACATAGGACCTCAAATGCTTTACATGAATCCTTCATACCTGGTCCTTATACTGCTCCATCTGTTTTCTTTCATCCTCTATCTGATTCATCAGTTCCTTTAGTTTCTTGTCCTTCTGCCGCATGGCCTTGGCAATTGCCTGTCTCTCCCTGGTGAAAGAAACTAGTTGAAAATCCATCTGTCTTTACAGCCAAATCTATATTAACACTGATGATCTCACCTGCTCTCATGGTCCAGTTGGTCCTCCATTTGTTGTAACTTGGTGTCTAGGACAGCTACAGAGGCCCGTTGCTTGGACTTGACCTGTCCCTCCATCTCCAGCAGCTTGGCCCTCAGCTCTTTGTTCTGCCTCTCCATCAGCTGCCAGCCACTCTCGTTCCTCTGAGCATTGGAGCGTTCAATTTGCATCTCATTGGTCAATTGATCCACCTAGTTATAGATAAAATGATCCGTGGTCTGGTATCACCTTGAAAGAACACCTTCACTACAGCATCATAGTGGATGAATACCCCAATTACCTCCTGCACACTTCTCCGCAGTCTCTCATTGAGCGTCTCCGTGTTTGCCTGTTCCTCATCAAGCTCCTCTACCAACTGTTGGATCTTGGCTTCCAGGCGACGTCTCTCATCAGACATGGCGGATCTACCCGTGGATAATCATTGCATATGCTGTTATAACAGTTTAAGCATAATTTATTCCATTTTCCAAATACTAATTCCCAACTTACTTTCCAAACGAGCCGCTTGCAATCTCCCCTGCTATCTCATCTCTCTCTCGTTCAGCTTGTTTACGAGCTCTCTCTGCTGTAGCCAGTTCCTACAAAGGCATTGACATTACAGTTGTATGGCAAGATATTTAAACTCATTTCCATCAACCACTTGATATCATGTATACCTCATGTAAGTGTAAGATTTCTTCCTCCATGGCTCTGGCCTTTCTCTCATATTCTCTTGCATCAGAAAGAACCTCCTTGTGGGACGCTCGCGCATCTTCCAGCTCCCTCTGGGAATCTTTCATCTGTGTCTGTCATGGGGAAGACGACTAACATATATGAATGTTGACAAAGGCTTGGGAAATTAAAATAGTTTGAAGGTTTGAGCTTCTGACCTGAGTCTTGCGGAGTTGTTTAATGGCCTCGTCCCTCCCCCTGTTGATTGCGTCAACTTGGTCTTCAAGGTCCTGCAAATCCCCCTCAAGTTTCTTCTTGGCAGCTGCCAGTGAAGTTCTCATCTTCTGCTCATCTTCTAGCTCAGTCTCAAGCTCACGTACCTGTGTGCCAAGTGGGCAAATATAAGAAAATAATTGCTATTGCTGATTGGGGGAGGCGGAGGAGTCTACAAGTACGATAAAGTTCAGATTCAGGAAAATCTACAAAGCATCATTGAGCAACAAAAATCAAAACAAAGAAATCTATCTTCACCTGCTTGAGTAGTTGTTTTCTCTTCTCTTCATTTTGCTCCTCCCTGCCCTGCAGGTCTCTTTGAAATTGAACTTTGAAGGCCTGCATATTGACTTCCAGATGGAGTTTAGCATCCTCTGCAGTCTGTAATTCATCCTCAAGTTCCTCCATCTGAATTGTCATCTCTTCCACTTGAGCCTCCAATCCACGTTTGGCCTTCTCCAGCTCATGGACCTTTTTATTGTATTTTTATATCGAACTTTTAGTAATCTAATTTCAGACAACAGCATCTCTAATTTGACTAAGAACTACTGTCCAATTTTAATGTTACTATAAATCACAACTCACATTTCTGCCCACGTCATCCTTTGAACTGATCAGATCTTCCATCTCAGTCCGAAGTGCCTTATTAAGTTTCTCTAATTCTCTTAAGGAACTCTGGGATTCTTCCAGTGCTCGATTCAGGACCAAACATTTGGTCTCCTTCTCCCGTGCCTCTGCCTCTGCACAATCACGCTCTTGAGCATACTTGCTGGAGATGGTTTTCTCATCAGAAAGCATCTTAATGAGGAAAAAAAAAATTGAGTTGCAGAAATTCTACTGTGGAATTTAGAACAAATTAGTTGAAACACAGAAGTGAAACCTGGTCAAATTTCCGTTGTTTCTTCTCTAGATTTAAAACCAGCTGTCTCTGGTTGTCCAGGTCCACAAGCACATCCTCCAACTCTTGCTGAAGATGATTCTTGTTCTTCTCCAGCTTGTCATAGGCTGCAGTTTTCTCTTCGAACTCTCCATTTGTGGCCTCCAGATCTCTCTGTACTCGTCTCTTGCTTTCTTCAAGCATTTGGAAATTGCTGGAGTACTCATCCAACTTCTTCTTTGCATCTGACAACTATAGTAGAAACAAACTTATTTAAACTCCTTCATTTGTACATTTTTATTTTGGCACAACTGCCATATGCAGAGATGCTTTATGAAATTATGTTGGTGTTCTAATGCAAGACTGACCTGCGTGTTAAGGCTGGAGACCTGTCTCTCCACGTTCCTTCTGGCTTCTGCCTCTTCCTCCATTTGTTCCAGCAGACTGTTTCGTTCATCCTCCATTTGACGTAGCCGAGTGGAAAAATTCAGTTTTTGACGGGTCTCCTCACCAAGTAACTCCTAAATAGGCAGACAGACTAAACATTAAGTGTCAAGTGCTTCTCAAAATAGGTATTACAACTTGATGTTGTTACAATTCTTTAGATCTGGGGCTTTTTCAAACCACAATTATGATGACCCCACTGGGTGTGACCCCCTTCCCAAAATATTAAGGCAGCTATATATTTTCATGTAAAGAACCATTTATGTGAAAAATAAAAATGTTAAGATGTGTAAAATATTATCTTGCTTTATTTGACTTTCTATTTTTTTTTTGTATCTTATCTGACAATAAAATAGAAATAAAAATTTGATAATACAACCTGTGAATCCTTGAGCTGTGAGTTGAGGCTGGCAACATCCTTACTCAGCTTGATGTTCTTGCTCTCTGCCTCATTGAGGATGCTATTCACATTGTTATACTCCATCTGAGAGATTTTACAAAATACATCCATCAGGAAGTTCTGTACAGAAACCTTACATTGTTTCTGTAGTAATATTTTCAAAGTGTTTATTCAGAGAATACGTCTGAATGTAAAACGCACAGTCAGTTTAGACACTGCATCTCCAAGCTCTTCCCTCTTCCTCTCGCTGTCATTGAAGCGAGTCTGAAGGTCAGCAAGCTGGGTCTCCACCTTCTTCTTCTTCTGTTCCACATCCTGCTTTGCATTGCTCAGCGAGCGAAGGTCTCCATTCAGATCTACAACCTCCTTTTCTAGAGCCTGTTTCGCCTTCTCCAGACTGGCCTTGGCCTGTGTTTCAGGTTCAGTTTCGGAAATAGAAATGTATTTACCTTTAATCATTTTGCAGACCCTTATATCCAAAGGATTTACAAACGAAGAAATCAATATGAGATAGAAAACTATATTAAAAGAAGCCAACAATGTTAAAAGTACCAAAACAGTTATTGCCTGTGCACTGCAATTTTCTTTTGTTATATGTCAATGTTAAGCAGTTTTCTTACCCGTTTGGATTGCTCTAGCTGTTGGCTAAGTTCATTAACAGCCTGAGCATGTTTTTGTTTCATTTCTTGCACTTGAGCATCATGGCTTCGGCCTTCATCTTCTATCAACTTTTTCAGCATGGCCACCTCCTGCTCTCTTTTAGCCCTGTCCAAGAAAGATACTAAGATCTAGTCTATCATATCTTGATTTGTAAATGGTAAAAAAGGTAATAAATGACTATTTGAAAGTGACATATTTAAATAATCACCGTAGTTCTTGTTGCGCTGCTGTGGTGTCTAGTGTGTCCTCCAGTTCAGTCCTCAAGGCCGACAGCTCTTCTTCCAGCTCCTTTCTGGCCTTTTCTGACTTCCTACAAGCCTCCTGTTCAGCATCAAGTTCATCTTGAAGCTCTGAGACAAATCCTTCCATTTCCCGTATCTTTTTCAGAGCATTGCTCTTCTGAGCTGATTCTTCTTCCACGCTGGTCAATATACAAATGGTCTGGTTACAATTTACAAAGAGCAGTAATGCAATATCTTTAAACAGTCATTTATGATGTAAGTAACAATATACCATGCCTGAAGTTCCTGAATTTCCCCTTCACTTCTGGCTTCTTGCGTCTTGAACTCTGCTATCTGGGTCTGCAGGTCCTTTAGTTGTTCCTGTACATCATTATACTCAGTTTCCAGTTTACGTTTGGCTTTCTCTACGTCCTGTCGACTCTTCTCTTCCTTCTTCATTCGAACTGTACAGACACACAGAATACTGCTTCACAGTGTTTACTACATTATTTAATTTGACAGATTCAAAGTGACAATGTAAAACCTTCAAGATCTGAAATCATAGATTCGTGTTTAGCCTTCAGCTTAGCCAAATTGTTGGATTTTTCTTCCTCCTCGGCAAGGTTGGAGCAAAAGTCAGCTAACCGATCCTCCAACTGTTGCTTCTCCTAAATACACAGAAGCAGCAGCCATATTACTCAGATCTGATAATCGTTTTCCACATAAAAGAATGATAATGATCCAAACAAAACTATCATCTGGTCAGACCTTCTGCAACTTGCTGTTTTGATCCTCCACAATGAGGAGATCTTCCTCAAGTTTCTTAATCTTCCCATCCGCAGCGCCACTTTCCAGGTGAAGCTTCTGTCTGGCATCTTCTTCTTTATTCAATTGGTTCTCTAAATCCTACACATAGCAACAGATGAGTACATGTTTCTTATTTTCTTTACCCAAATCATATGTGAGAGAAAATATAGAAAAAAAAAAAAACTATTTTCAATAAGATTAAAACAATCTTATGTTTGTGACAAATTACAGTCTCATTATTGTTATTTCACTTGTTCATTACTCTGTGATAATTGATCACTGCTCAACCTGAAGTTGTTGTTGCAAATTCGCCTTCTCTTGCTGAACGACTTGGCTTCGCTCCTCCTCCTCTTCAAGTCGAGCCTCCATCTCATGCAGCACGTCCTCCAGCTCTTGCTTCTTGGCCTCCAGCCGTATTCTCACCTCCTCAGATTCTGCATACAGCTCCGCCTCCTCCTGGAGCTTGGTCTGTAGCTGGTTCCTCTCCTCCACCACCTATTAAAGATAAAATACACATACACACTCAAGTCATTTGTGTGTACTGATAGTGAATCAGTATGAATGAATGTTGCATTGTAGTTGGGTTTGGATTACAAATGATTCCACTCTTGTACCTGGATGTGTTTCTGTGTGATGTCCTTTAGTTCAGTTTCAGACTTCTGGGCAATTTCTTTGGCTCTCTGAAGCTCTTCCTCCTTTTGATTCATCTCCTCGTCTTGACGAGTCACCTGAAGCAGGGGTTTGACCTAAACGGAAGCGTAAATTGATCAAAAAATGACCAAATTGGTATTTCAATTTACATGGATATGTGGTGTTGTGTTTTGCATGCACTTTAGTGAAAAGTCTCCACCACTGCCAGTTCCTGAGTGTCAGATAAACAGAGCAGTTCCTCTGAATCACTTTCATGGCTGTTAGCTGCTTTTGTTTCCTGCTGAATGCCCTGTAAAATTTGGATTTTAGAAACTTCAAACTTGCACTTTTTGTAACATCTTTAGCCACAATGTAACTACAATTGAAGCAAGAAGATTCAAAGGTAGATGGTGTGCATTTATTTAGCAAGAACTCACTTTCTGCTAAGAAAGCCACGGGCCTGGGCCTGAAAGGCAATTATGATAATGGTCAGTTTTAGGTCACGTTCTTCCTCCAGCTGTGCCAACACTCCTGTACGGAAAAATATCTTGCTCAGACCAATCCGGTACAGGTTGGGGTCCAAGTCTAGATGTTTGATCTAATGATTAAAAAGTAGGAAGAAGTTGTCATCAAGGTACGATAGATTATAAAAATGTCAGTACAGTATAAGATATATTTTGCTCAACTCACCATAAGGGTACAGGCTTGTTTTCCATCCATGAACCCTTTAGGAATAGCGCCGGCAGCTAGGACCTCATAGCTAGAAAACGATCAATATTTTAATCGGTATTCTGCTTCATTAGAAACATCCAAATGTACAAACTCTATATTTGAAATGATCAAGCATGTGTTTCAGAAATTACTCACCGCTGGCGGAACTCGTGAAAGACGATGCGATTGGGGAAGCCCTGGCGACAGATGCGGATCCCTTCCAGTACACCATTACAGCGCAGCTGCTCGAGAACCAGGTTGGCATCTATCTTGCCAGCCTTAAGACAAAAACAGTGAAAAACAGACTCTATTTTACTATTACTTTTACTGTATACTTACTTTTGAACTTTTAACTGGATTAAACACTCTCGGCATAAAGATGATAATCCATGTTTGAATCCCATATTACACACAAATCATTTGAAAGCTGCTCTTCTCTACATTATTTAGTTGTACCAGTAAATACAGATTTGAATCCCTATATTATGATATTTGCTGTGGCATACCCTTTTTTCGTGGTTGGGAATGATGCAGCGCACAAAGTTTGGTTGAGTGTTATGGAGAGTCGTCATGAGCTTGCCAAGAGACTCTTTATACAGCTGTCCTACGGTGCGGAACATGCCTTTCTTGGACTTGGAAGCAGTAGGACCTGCGCTATCAGACTTAGCCATTTTAGCCATGGTTTCCAAACCCACCACTCGGTCCACTATATGGGAACAAAGGGATTTCTTTGAAAATGGATTTTAGACCATTTAAAATCGTGTGAGAAAATGTAAAGCTTCCTTAATAGAGCATACATTATTCTCTTTCTGCTTAAACAGACAAAGAGATGTGAATCATGTTAGTAGGCCTATTTTTCCCCACTAAGACTCACCCTCCTTCCAGACGTCCTGCACAAAAGCACTTGAAGAGTTACTCAGTAGGGCTGTAACATTGTCATTGAGTGGGTCCATGTTTTTCGTCAACCAAGATGTGGCATTATAATCCACCTAATTCAAATTAAACATTACTATTAGATTAGTCATAACTATATATTTCTTTCCAAAATGGTCTCATGTTAAGCACTGCTTTACAATTGCTCTGTTCAGATAAGTAGATAGATAGATGTTGAAAACAGTTGAGCTGTGTCACTTTTTATGTATTTAATTGATTATTAAATGCATTCATTTTTGTGGAAAAATACCTTGCCAGCATAGTGTTGCACAGTAAAGAAAGTCTTCTCCTTTAGATTCTTGGGTTTGGAGAATTTGCAGTGGCTTGAGTGGGTGTTTGTGAGTTTTTCGACAAAAGAAACATCGGTTGCCTTCGGAAACCAGCACTCCTCGTCTAGCAGAGCTAGGATACCTGGAGGATTGTTCTATAAGGGAAAACCAAAAGAAATGACACAAGTGAGTAACTTTTACAGATGATCAAAGATTATTAGCTTACACTTAAAATCTATGAATGGTATTGTTAATAAACTGACTGGTCTCTCAATGAGCTCAATGCAGGGCTGGAGGTCCAGGCCAAAGTCAATGAAATTCCACTCAATGCCTTCCTTCTTGTACTCCTCCTGCTCCAGGACGAACATTGTGTGATTGAAGAGCTGTTGCAGTTTCTCATTGGTGTAGTTGATGCACAGCTGCTCAAATGAGTTATCCTGTGAGAAAGGGGGATCGGGGGAATGAAAGCCTCAAGTTTTGAAAGTTCATATAAGAGAATTCAACCAGGCGCTCAGGTGAAGTATATCCGTGATAGGTGCTCTTGGGATAGGGAAGGGTCCAATGAAATAAGATGCAGGTCCCAGGCACTTAAAAAATGGATAAGGAGGAGAAGGAGAAGGTAAAAAAGCCTTTATTGAAATATGGCTTATTTCATAATAAAAAAGTCACAAGCCAACATGTTTCGACCCCTTCTCCTTCTCCCCCTTATCCATTTTTTGAGTGCCTGGGACCTGCATCTTTTTGAAAGTTCATGTTTGGATTTTATAAGACTTTTACAATGTCAGACTCACCTCAAAAATCTCAAACCCAGCTATGTCTAAGATTCCCAGAAAAGAGGCTCCCTGGCGCTTTGTCTTATCTAGAGCCTTGTTGACACGTGCCAAGATCCAGCGAAACAGACGATCATACATGGCCTTGGCCAAGGCTTCAACTGCAAAATCAGCCTGATAAATGGACATATTATATTATATAAATTCACATATATTATATATTACAAAAATGTGTCCATCTTCTTTGTATTACCATTTCACAAATAATTGTCTTTTTGTTCACACTTTAGATTGGGGTCCAATTCGCAATTAACTGCGTATTTTGCCTCAATAAACTACTGCTTATTAATATTTAGTAAGGTAGTTGTTAAGTTTAGGTATTGGGTAGGATTAAGGGATGAAGAATATGGTCAGGCAGAATAAGGCATTAATATGTGCATTATAAGTACTAATAAACAGGGAATATCCTAGTAATATGCATGCTAAATAACTAGTTAATAGTGAGAATTGGACCATAAACTAAAGTGTTACTATATTTTTGATTACTAGACATAATATTACATTATTATACTAGTATAATAATTACAATACCCAAACAGAACAAGTAAAATATCTAGGCACATGATCCTATAACAGTAATGTATTATAACTAGGGTAATACTGGCATGTACTGGCAGCCTTGCTTAAGATAAATATTACTTTGCACAGAAAATTTACTCGCAATTGCTGTCCTGTGTCAAAACATGAGTGGAATTGCTTTGATAATAATATGATCGTGCCAGAAGAATAGGGTGACCTCTTTATTATGCCTGGTCTCTCTGTAACATCTCAGTGAGCTTTTATTACATTTTACGCATGCACAGTAAAAATGATTCAAGCTTTTTCTGACGTATCAGCGTGGACAAGAATCTTTTGGAAAATGTTAGTGTGGGCGGAGAGTGTTTTGAAACGCCATGTAAATCCGGGTTAATGTAGACATTGTAGGGTAGTGTGGTAATGCACCTGTTCTTTGGTCTGTGCCTTCTGTACCAACTCTCGCCCTACTTTAATGCGAGGAGTGAGGATGGCTTTGGTGAAGTCAGTCACATTAATCCCCTGCAGATGGCACACTTTCTGCGCAGCTGGCAGATACATTTAACACAACATATAAGCATTTTGTTTCAGCCTGGTAAAGGATAAGAGCAACATCAATCACAGATCAATCCTGTGATTGTTTACCTGTGTTGTCTGGCATGCTGGCCTGCTCCTGGTTTTTCTCTGCTTTGAACTCAATGTTCCCTAGCTGCAGCACAGTAGAACATACTTTCAACATGCCTAAAAGAAATGCAACACTTCATGTAAAACAGCACGAAAAGATTGGAGGTAATGTTATAATCGGCAAAGTTTTCTTAAATACCTATTCTTTCCTCCTCATTGAAGCCCAGGACCTCCATGGCCTCCAGAGTCTCAACCAACATCTCATCATCTTGCTGGTTTTGTACCTGCATGTGCCCAGCCACCAGGAAACGGTAGTTACCAAAGTCTTCTAGCAAGAGCTCGTCTGTGGAAGAGAATGATCGCTAGTGGTACAGTATGTCTGAAATGATGCAGATAACACTCCAACTGTCACAAACTCATTTTCTGCTTTTTGCCGAAATCTGTATTCTTGAATGTAATCACACAAGATTTAATAGGCAGGAAGTAGAAATTCTTGGTCCTCACCTCGCATTTTTTCCACTGCTCCAGCCACCATGTAGTAGAAGATGTGAAAAGATCTTTCGATTTTGGCCTGTCGGATAGACCGAGACTTTTCCAGGAGGTCTGGATTCATTAAGACATTAAGGTGAAAATGAATGTGCTTAAATTTATGGTGTAAAATCTGCATATTTTTAGAAATGTTTGTTCTAATTGATTTTGATATCAAACTCTTCATAAAGTTAAAGATTAATTGGAAGGGCTTATTAGGATACAGGTTTCAATGTTTGCTCCAACGATGTAGCCAGTGTTGTCAAAGTTGATTTTAATAAATTTACCCTGAGAAGTTAAAAACAAAAGTTTTTATATTAATGTTGATTATAATGATAATCAAGAAACATTCAATACCAAAACAATGAACTATTAACTCACAAATCTTGAGGAATTATCATTTTTGATGGTCTTTGCATTTCCAAATGCCTCCAGAATGGGATTGGCCTGCAGAAGCTGCTTCTCTAGCTCCCCCTGGACAAACAAAATGTCATTCATTGCCATTCAATGCTGTCAAACCAGGAACAACAAAGCATAAAGCTATTCTAATGTACTTTATTATGTAGTACAGTTGTAATTGAAATTATTCAACCCCCATTGCAAATCAGGTCTATTGACAAAATGTACAGACTTTCAGCTGTTTGCAATGAACAAATCAAACTAAAATAATTAAAATAGCTCAACACAACAAATGTTTCAAGTGTTTTCCCCAAATTCAACTAAAAAAATGCAACTTTTAATGACTTCTGCAGTCTCAAAAGTCGCATTTTCAGTTGAATTTGGGGAAAACACTTGAATTATTTGTTGTGTTGAGCTATTTCAATTACTTTTGTTTGATTTGTTCACTGCAAACAGCTGAAAGTCTGTCTATAAACCTGATTTGCAATGGGGAATAATTAAGTTGGCTTGGATCTATCTTTCTATCTATCTTTCTAACTAATCTATCTATCTTTCCAACTAAATTATCTATCTATCTATCTATCTATCTATCTATCTATCTATCTATCTATCTATCTATCTATCTATCTATCTATCTATCTATCTATCTATCTATCTATCTATCTAATCTTTCTTTCTTTCTTTCTTTCTAACAAATCTTTCTTTCTTTTCTTTCTAACAAATCTTTCTTTCTTTCTTTCTAACTAATCTTTCTTTCTAACTATTCTTTTTTTCTTTCTTTGTCTTTCTAACTAATCTTTCTTTCTAACTATTCTTTCTTTCTTTCTAACAAATCTTTCTTTCTTTTCTTTCTAACAAATCTTTCTTTCTTTCTTTCTAACTAATCTTTCTTTCTAACTATTCTTTTTTTCTTTCTTTGTCTTTCTAACTAATCTTTCTTTCTAACTATTCTTTTTTTCTTTCTTTGTCTTTCTAACTAATCTTTCTTTCTAACTATTCTTTCTTTCTTTCTAACTAATTGCTCTTTTCTTTTTTCATTCTTTCTTTCTAACAAATCTTTCTTTTTCTAACTAATCTTTCTTTCTAACTATTCTTTCTTTCTTTCTAACTAATGTTTCTTTCTTTCTAACTAATCTTTCTTTCTAACTTTTCTTTCTTTCTAACTAATCTTTCTTTCTTTCTAACTAATGTTTCTTTCTTTCTTTCTAACTAATCTTTCTTTCTTTCTAACTAATCTATCTATCTTTCTAACTAATCTGTCAATCTATTCTTTCTTTCTAACTAATCTTTCTTTCCAACTAATAGCTCTTTTCTTTTTTCTTTCTTTCTAACAAATCTTTCTTTCTTTTCTTTCTAACAAATCTTTCTTTCTTTCTTTCTAACTAATCTTTCTTTCTAACTTCTTTCTTTCTTTCTTTCTTTCTTTCTTTCTTTCTAACTCATCTTTCTTTCTTTCTAACTCATCTTTCTTTCTTTCTAACTAATCTTTCTTTCTTTCTAACTTATCTATCTATCTTTCTAACTAGTATATCTATCTATCTATCTATCTATCTATCTATCTTTCTAACTAATGTCTATCTATTCTTTTTCTAACTAATCTCTTTCTTTCTAACTAATCTTTCTTTCTAACAAATCTTTCTTTCTTTCTTTCTTTCTAACTATTCTTTATTTCTTTCTAACTAATCTTTCTTTCTTCCTTTCTAACTCATCTTTCTTTCTTTCTTTCTTTTTTGTAACTAATCTTTCTTTCTTTCTAACTTATCTATCTATCTATCTATCTATCTATCTATCTATCTATCTATCTAACTAACTAGTCTGTCTTTATATCTATCTATCTCTCTTTCTAACTAATCTGTCTATCTATTCTTTCTTAACTAATCTTTCTTTCTTTCTAACTAATCTCTTTCTTTCTAACTAATAGCTCTTTTCTTTTTTCTTTCTTTCTTTCTAACAAATCTTTCTTTCTTTCTAACTAATCTTTATTTCTTTCTTTCTTAATAATCTTTCTTTCTTTTTTCTTTCTTTCTTACTAATCTTTCTTTTTTCTTGCTTTCTAAACTAATCTTTCTTTTTTTTAACTTTAAACTATTAAATCTTTCTTTCTTTCTAAACTAATCTGTCTTTTTTAAACTATTTAAACTACTTTGACTTCAAACTACTTTTAAACTTCTTCAAACTTTTTGGGCCAAACTTTCCCAAGCCAACTTAAAGTTTGTCTCGACGAACTTTTTCTAGTTTTGATTACAACTGTATATATTCTGTGCTATATATGAAAGTAAAATACCATTTCAGGTATTGGTTATGTTTAATAATGCTTATTGATTGACGTGTAAAAAAAGGACAAAGACACCGACATCCAAAAAAATTTACATGACAAGAAGCTCAGATACTCACATATGCTAACTGGGGTCCTTTTTGTTGCTAAATGGAAGCAAATAATGAACAAGTTAAAATGGAAAAGTGATGACTTTTATGACTCCAGTTTGAAGGTTAGGAATTATCCCACTTGAACATTTTAAACAATTACTTAAATGTTCCAAATTTGAACAATGCACATGTTTTCAATGACCACTTTAAGTCAGTCTTAAATTGTTTTGCATGTACTGTAAATTTGTTTTGTTTGTTGTGTTTGTTTATGTGATTCTGTGTAACTTGTGTAATTGTTGCCCCAGGGCTCCCTTGTAAAAGAGATTTGGATATCTCAATGGGACATCACCTGGTAAAATAAAAGATTCTCTCGACACCAATTCTATTAATTATTGTGTTTTTAATGTCCAGTGATTGTTTACTTCAGATCTGCATATCCTGTGCATTATTGCAAAAGAGAATCAGAATGAAACATTGCAGAATGTTTGATAAATGCACAGCCACTAAAAATCACACAGAACATGGCAGAAGCACATCTATATGGACAAGACTGTAAATGAAACCACCACCCATATATGTATGTACACTGTTATCAAATTCTTAACATTAATGAAGATAAGCAAAAATACTGTCATCATAACCGATACTGTATGAATTATTAAATGTCAATGGGCTAAATGATAGCGAAGTTTGAACTCACAGAGCCAGCGTCTCTCTTCCCCTTGTGTGATGATGCCACAATAGCGAGGTACTGGATTACTTTTTTGGTATTTTCCGTTTTGCCTGCACCTGACTCGCCACTATTAAACATACATAAAGAATGCTGTCATGCTTCACATAATCATTTGCATAATAATTTACATATCAGACTGGTTTGCAAACATAATTATATTGTGCATATAACTGTATTATATTAGGGCCCATGTGATATTTGAGCAGTCAAACTCAAGCTTGCAAATTCTAGCAAATCTATCTGCTGATCACATCTTTATTGAGGTGCCTCACAGACACAATGGATGGGCTGCCAGTGAAAAAGAGTGGATGAGCCTAAATGCTTTACCACTAAAGAACTCATCTTATTAGGCCTCTAAATATCACAGTAATAGATAAAAATTGTAGCTCTCTATGGAGCAAATAACATGTTGGATATTTAGAACTCACGTGCAGAGAATAGACTGGTCCTCACGCTCTGTGGAGAAAAAAAAAAAAAACAGAAACATTTGACCTCAGTACAAGGACAGGGCAAGAAATGCATGAATTGTCACAGTTAAGAACCTGAACGAGATTAACAAGGGGCCAGGCTGTCTAAACACAAACTCCACAATTGTTCAATGAAGGTCCCCACCTCCAAAATCTTACATATTCTAAATTGAGTACAGGGTGAGATTAACTTCAGCTCTTCCTTCCAAAAATAGCTGTTAAAACATTCAATGAGAAAGGGAAAGGCCCCATGTATGGCAATTTTGATGGCTGTAATCCACAGCCTGTGAGACGCAGAGCCCGACACACTCTCTCCAATACACAGCTGGCTGAGCTGGACTGAATAACTATAAAACATGAATCATCTTCATTCTTCATTGCCGTGTGCAAATACACAACATAGAAAGCATTACGTTTGGCAAGAAAAACCTGATTTTTGTATCTTGGATGAGAGACCAAAATGATTGTTGCTAGTATTAAGCCTGTTCATTTTACTAACAGTTTGTATTCAGTGAGTTCAGACTGGTGGTCACCTTGCAGCATGTTTCTATAGGCATTATCAGCGACGGAATAGATGTGGGGAGGAACCTCATGACGCTTCTTCCCCTTGTACATCTCAATGATCTTCTCAGAGTAGATGGGCAACATCTTATAGGGGTTCACCACCACACAGAAGAGGCCTGAGTACGTCTGAAGAGTTTACAATAGAAACATCAAATATGGGTTCAAGACATATGCCAGGAAGCTGCAATATTATTATACATTTTATATAAACTGGTACAAATGTGATTTTTTTTTTCATACTATGAGGGCTTTCATTCTATTTGATACCAGGGACCCCCACATATGAAAATATAAAGGCACCTACTGCATATGGTCATGTATAAAGATTCATATGCTACCGTTTGGGGTCAGTAAGATTTTTTTAAAGAAAATTCATTCTTTTATTTATTTATACTCTTGTAAATTGATCAAAAGTTAAGTAACGATAAAGAAATGCTACAAAAGATTTCTATTTTAATTAAATGCTGTTCTTTGGAACTTTCTATTTATCAAAGAATCTTGAAAAAATATAAATCACGTTTCCACAAAATATGAAGCAGCACTACTGTTTTCAACATTGATAATAATAAGAAATGTTTATTGAGCTTCATATCTGTTTATTAGAATGATTTCTAAAGGATCATGTGACACTAAAGACAGTTAACCATTATAAAATCTGGATATTTTGTATTAAAATATTTACTTATTGCACTATTAAATGTATTAACATAAAGAGAAACATTAAATTAGATTTGTCTAAAGCTCTACACTAATGTTTTCTGCAGACACTTGTACCCTATTTTGAAAACACTTATGACAAAGAGACGATCAAGAACTTATGCGGTTTCTGCCAACTGAATAAGGTGAAGTTTGAATGCACTTACGTAAATGAGACCTGAGAAATACCTCTCCCTGATGTTGTGCAGCACTGAGGCCTCATTCAAGCAGGTCAGTGCAGCCATGTCTTCAACCTTGTTGAACTTTGGTGGATTCATTTTCTGGATGTCATCTTTTTTGACGGTCACCTTCCGTCCATTGTCGAGCTCAACCACCACCTCATTCCCTGTCTCTTCTTTGATGCTGGCTGACTGAAAACCTTCCTTTTCTGACGGTATCCACACCATCTTTTTGGTCGACCAATCGGCCTGGGCCACCCCAGTGTTTTTGAATTCATTGTCAAGGAACAGGAACTTGCTGCTGTCTTCGTTGCCTGGTTCCATGGTCATCTTGAGTAAGTTATTCTGATGAAGTAATAAGAACTGTGTTTTATATTGGGTCCCTTGACACTGTAATGGATGTGCAAACATAGCCTCATTTTATAGGCAAACCACACAGCCATATCTTTGCCACTCATGGGTCACTTGTTTTATACAGCTATAAACCTGTTAAAAGGTGATAATAAATGCCCCATGATCATCCCTTATATGGAGTGTGTACAGTAAAAGTTTCCTCACACACCATTGACATACTAGTGTCCATTTATATTAGCCGGTTTGTATTAAGGTATCTGATTTGCATGACAAATTTTCAGGTCATTTTACAGTCAGTACGTCATAGACATTTATAATCTTCTTAGAAAATATTTACACTGTTAAATATAATAAAATGATGGATGTTCTACTGATCTCTGCAGTTTTCAATAACCCAAACTTTATAAACGTTACAAAACTCTTTTTCCCTTTTTCTAATTTCTACTGTTCCAACCTGCCAACTTAAAATATGGTAAATGTAAAATTGTCCAGATCAATTAAAAAATACAGTATGCCTTTCTTTTTTGAAGATAAAGTAAAAGATGCATAAAACAAAATATACAGTGTGTAATACACACACACACACACACACACACACACACACACACACACAATAAATTAATACTTACATGCTATGTTAATCTCTTCTTGGTTTTGCAGTGTCAGTGTGTGCGTAGAGCAGTATCCAAAAAAGTAGTTCCTTGGATGAACTTTATTAATTTTGGAGTCTTCATTTATGGACAGCCTTAGCTTTGGTGGGTGGAGCAAATCATTTGGACCATCCTACAGCTGAATTTATCTGAATAAACTACAATAGCTATTGGCCTATGCAAATGATGAGGCTTTTCCTCTGAAAGGCATATTTTGTAAAGGTCATTAAACACTAAATGACTATCTGCCTCTGTCAAAGTGCCTTCACTTAAGTCATTATTAAATATTTCTGTTTAACCTGGCGAGTATACCTGGTAATTGTAGCGCTTATCCAATGGACAAAGTCAGCCATAAAGGTCAAGGGTCATGTTTATAATTGGTATATTATGGTTCAATTTCATGGTTTACTCAAAACAGTTTCTTTGACCAGTGGCCTATACCATGAAGCCGGTTTAGGTGGCTAGCCAGCTATGTTTCAGCTTAGTTTCCGCCAACCCTGGGTTTTAGGTACTATGAAAGTAGCTCGGCTTTAATCGGTGTTCGTTGCCATGGTACCTTACGCTGCACGGCTAACCTGCTCCGGGGCAGGTTAAGTTCTGGATTCGAGATCTCAGACTGAAGTTTGACCAATCAGCTGTGAGCCAAGAAACATATAGGTGACGTAACTAATTCCCAGTGTTTGTTGCAATGGCTTTACATTTTCTTTCAAATCCTGTGAACATCTCAGCGCAAATTGTTAGACGAGCACATCGTAGAGAAAGAGTTTTTAGCCGGACAAAATCCCCTTGCCTTTCCTGATAGTGTATGAAAGATACAGATTTTCTGCGGAAGGAATATCTTATCTTTGCGAACTTCTTGAGCCGCACATAAATAATTGAACACATCGAATTCATTGCGTTGCGTTTTTTTTTTTTTTGCAAGTGGTAGCCTACATACTTGCACGATCGGTGATGCACAGAATCTAGGGGAAAACACGGTTTGTCGAACCATTCGCAAGGTGGTCCTCGCTCTGCAGGAGTACATTAATAGTTTAATAGTGTTCCCCAGACATTTATTGACCATGTCCATAAGAGAGGGTTTTTATAAAATTGGCGGTAAAATATATTGATAGGGTGACATCACGGGTTTTTTTTTCTTTCAAAAAGCTAATTTCACAAATGTACCATATAATACAGTAGCCTATGTTAAGCATTATTTTAATCTCATGATAGGATTCCCTATAGAGTCATTGGAGCAATAGCCTGCACACATGTTGCAATCTCCACTTCTCTAGGAGAACATGAGGCAGATTATGTTAATAGAAAGTCTTTTCACAGCCTTAATGTTCAGGTAGAGATTAGTGAACATGTGAAATTATTATTTTCTGTGAGATGAATCTTTAAATTAATAGTAAAATTAACAGATAACAATCTTTCCGTGAGTATGTTGTGTCAGCGCTTTGAGGAAAGCTAGTAAATACTTACTAGGCTACTTTGAATTATATTTTTATATTTTGTCTTTATCAGCTGCCAAGAACGTTTGGAGCTGCATCTAAAAATCAATGAATATTAATCTTTATTAGTACATGCAAATTTTTTTATATATTATAAAAATATAGGCTATATTTCACACACACATACATTCATAGCCTATATATACATCATTTTACATGAATAAAGAACGTATTTATTTAGCTTACACATTAACACAATCAGCAATCTTTCTCCAACAGTGCTTTGGCAGCAGAGACCGTATTGTTTCGAGCTTGTAATACATATTTAAATTCATCGTAATTCTGAATGATTATCTCTTGCTCCTCCGCGGAAAGAAAATATCGCTCTCGCTCTATCCATATCGAACGCGATTGGTTGTTCGGTGCCAACGTCACTTTGGTATGTGCACGCGCTCGTGGAGTAATCATAGCTTAAGATCAAAGCCTGAGTTGACAGAGAAAGTTGATGAGCTGCGTCATGGTACCAATAAAGCCTGATTGCATCGGTTTGGTTTTGTCAACTCAAAACTAATCCTGTAACTCCGAGTTTGTTCAGCTACCTTCATGGTACAGGCCCCAGTTGTCTAGAATGGCAAGCCGTTTTAACATTTAAACCCAAACACTTACCAGTATCTATTTTCAAGGTGCGTTCATTCAGAATTACCATAAATACGAGATTGCGACTTGTAAAAATTCCGACCCAGTAGAACTCGTAATTACAACTTGTAAACTCTGAATTTTCTGAGAGCTTTGACTTGTATCATGTGTTCGCTGTACCATTTGACCTCTGCATATTCATTTTGTAGTTGATAGTGTTTCATTAACACATAATTCCGAGAATGTGAACAGCTCCGAGTCCAAGTACGTCAAAGTATTACGACATGCTGTGAAGGCAGCAAAATGCTGCTAGTACTTTTTTTAGCTACTTATATTAGTCAAAGTAAAAAAATAAAAACAAAAAGTAATAGTAGCCTATACAGTAGGTCCAGGATATCCTTTGTCTAGAAAGTTACTTGTAACTAATTTGGGCCTACTATTTTTTTTTAATCTAGTCAAGTATAATAAAATAGCCTATAGTCACTATTGAGAGTGAGGAGTCACGTGCCGATTTGGCCGTGGTCTGATCCGGTCGGCCATGATGGTAGGAGACGCTATCGGTTGCCAGGGGCAACGCCTTCAGAACTTCACAGAGGCGCGACTAAACATTCCAGAAATAACATTTTTCATTTTAGCGATACGCCGCAGTTTCTTTGGAGAAGAAGGAAGAGAAATGAAAGGGGTTCTATCGGGAGAGACTAAATAACAATGCTAGCCAGCTTTATTTAGAGAAACTGCTTGTCAATAAACTGACAGCAGCAACAGCGAGCAAAGCATGATTTCAAAAGGAACACATTTCAGCACAGTTCGCCTTTTATTTAACACAAACGAACGAAATGAATACTCTGTTATTCAACTAGAGTTGTTTAATTTGTTATAGATATATCTGTACCGCGAAATATTTTAAAAATACACTTTTTTTTTGAATGACATACGTCTCGCAGTGACGGGAATGTCCGATCTGTCCGCTTAATGTTGCACGGCAGGTGCAAATGCACGTATCCGATTCATATCAGATTTATTTCCACATATGAATGAGGCCTGAAACATCAAGTATGACTGAACTCTCACAGTTTAACGTTACAGGTTTGGGGGTTTCTTGTCTTGCACCCAGCCGCGGCAGAATTGATCATAAGCTTCTAATGACTTAAAGCTTCTGAACTCTTGCATTGTGTAAATTAGGCAGTAACTAACGTTAGGCACTGATACCATAAACCAGGTAATTGACTGTGTCAGGGTATGTGAAAGGTGGTAGTGCTTTGGGTCTTTCGTCCATTCTGTAGCAGGTCGTACGGGTCCATGTTGTTGATGTCAAGTAGTTTCTCTAAATAACGCTGCTTGTGTTGTTGTCTCTCCCGATAGAGCCCCTTTCCTTTTGCTTCCCCCTTCTTCATTTATTCCAAAGAAACTGTGCCTTATCGCAAAAATGCAAACAAATATCAAGCTGCTCTCTCTCTCTGACGCTATTTCTCTCGGTCTCACGGTCGAAGTAACCACGACAACGGATAGCGTATCCTTCCAAGATGGCGCATCCTTCCCACAATGCAACGCGGAGTGATACGCGTGACGTCACATTCTCATTCTCAATTGGAATAAGGATCTAGGAACTATAGCCTATCTAGTATCAGCCGCTGTTTAAATAGGACAGAACACATTTGAATTAACCTTACCCAGCAGGTTGATTATATTAGTTCACATTTACAAAGATTACTCGTTTTTTTTGTAAACCTCATTCCCCGGCTTGCCATATTGTTGTGTGTGACTCCTGTTACGTCAGTTATTAAATTGATGAGGTAACAGCGCCCTCTATGCTTCATCTCACATATCACACTTCCATACAGGTCCCTATCATCACCATAACACACAGCAGTGGTTATGAAACGGAGGCAGTGTAAACACAGCACGCTATAACAGATCCTTCCTGCGGCGAATGGGTATTGACAGTTAGTTTCTGCAGTTTGGACGGTTCTGATCCGTTTTGGGTAAGTAAATAAACATTTCTACCGTCATTAACTGTTTTACCGACGATATTGTTTTCAACAGATTGCCGGGTTTGGGTTGCACAGCATGAGACCCTGGCTGTGTCTCAAAACATAGTGAACTTTCTACATAGACAGCATTTTTTTGTGCGTCTCTTAGGCGCTTTTGAACGACCCTTTCGAGGGCCAGATAGTTTTCGGCCATCAAATGCGCTCGTGAAGAGTTCTCTTCGGATTGAATGCGCCTATAACGCCGAAAAATGCTGTCAAGGTAGGCACTAGGCAGCTCACAAGGTTTTGAGACGCAGCCACTGTTGCTAAGCTAACCGGTTAGCCACACAGCAAACTACCATACGTATAACTCTCCGGAGACTTTCATTATGTAGTGTTGATGATATTCCTCTATGACAATCTAATCGTCGCATATAAGAGCGATTTATAACACTAACACCTGCTCAATGTGTGTCTTTATCGCCATGTAAAGCTTAAGAGTTAACTTGTCACTTCTCTGACTTGTTTTTGTTCAGCTTAATCCTCTCATACCAGACAGTATCCTTTTAACTAGAGAACTTGTGTCATTATTTGTCATATTTAGAAAGAATTAAGCTTTGTTTGTGTTCCAGTTTGTGGAAGGTCTGACTGGTTAGTGGATTAACACTAAAGTCTGACAGGTTTAGACAGTCAATTTGTCCTTCGGGATCAGTGGGCCAAAACATTGAATTATAAATCACTCTGACAGATAACATGCGCATGCCAAGAGAAAGTGTGTTGCTTCTTTTGAAATGCTCTCAGCTGTTATGTTTACAAAGTCCGTTGTTTGCCCAAGGATTTAATGCAATGAAGGATTTCCAAGTTTGTAAATGTATTAAAACGGTTTCAAGTCATTGGGCGAAAAAGTAATAATAAAGGAAATATAATTTCATATTTTACATAAACAAAAAAAAAAAAAAACAACAACAAGTGATCACACCTATATTATGACATTATTTTAATGGCAAGTCAGCACATTTGAACTCTTTACTCTTAAAAAGTTTTACTTGTTTTGATTTACGTACAGTTCCCCCCCTCATTTTTGCATTTCGTAAATTCATTTTTTATTTTATACCATAATTGAAAAAATTATAGTACAATAATACTGCTATGGTATTTAAATTACATATGATCATTTTTATTTTATTATTAATTTTTCACGTTTTTCCTTTTTGAAGGGGACAATGTGTTCAAGTGTAGCTTTTTGTTTTGCTTATTGTTTTTTTCCATATTATTTATTCAGTAAATTTAACCATATTTTTTTATTTCTGGAATTTAAGTGCAACAAATACTGCCATGACAAACATGGCATATACAGTTAAAAAAAAAAGATCAAATTTTTTATATTTTAGCTAAATATATTTTATTATATTTTTTCTTGTTAAAGTGCTGTGTTCAGTTCTTATTAAAGTATATTTATGTAGCTTTTTTGTTATACTTTCCGGAATAACTTTGCTATAATTCAGTAAATTCAAATATATTGTCATTTGCTTTAATCAAAAATATGTTTTTTTTCTTGTTACAGTAATATGAATTTGGGGGTGAAATATGTTTTTGACAGGTTTTGAAAGATTCACATGATTGTTGTCATTACAGATGATGATGGCAATACTGTTCAAATGCATTTAGTTCAATATCTCAAATGTCAAGAAAATCACATTTCATTGAGAATTTAGCAGAGTAGCCTTTTATTTATTGATCTATTATTCTCTTGCACATATTGATCTATTTGTCCTCCTCAGAGACAGGATTATGGGAAGAGATGCTCCCTACAGAGAACAAGATTAGATTTTCTTTGTAAGAAAAGATCCAGTTAATTTTTTAGGCATGTTTTGGATGTCACTTCTTAAAGAAGACTTTTTTTATCAAGAAGCTGAAGACTTTCCTCCCTGCTCTATTGCGCAGAAAAGATCCTCGACTTTGGTTCTCTGAAAGATCTGCTCAAGAGTTCTGGAGTGTTTGTTCCTTGCACACATCATCGGGTCTTTGTGTGCTTTACTATTCGGCCAAGAGCTCTTTGCCTACTCCAGTTGTTACTTTGTTTCTAAGTTTCGTCCAAAGAATCTCCAAAGATGTAGAATAGAATGAACCCCCCCCCCCCCCCCATTTATCCTCTCATGTTTTCAGGATTGGAACCGGACATGGCAAACACATAATCCAGACCTGACGCCATGTTTCCAGAACACACTGCTGGTGTGGATACCCTCACTCTACCTCTGGCTGTTTGCACCGTTCTACATCCTATACATCAAAAGCCATGACCGTGGATACATATGCATGACCCACCTCAACAGAGCCAAAACAGTGAGTTTTAACAAACAGGATTCCGATACAACAGTAAACAACTTGCTTTTATCTAGCAGCGTGCTTTATGACTGAGCTGTTTGAAGGTCATGTGACTCTCCTCCAACAGGTTATTGGGTTCACCCTATGGCTTATCTGCTGGGCAGATGTTTTCTACTCTTTCTCTGAAAGAAGCCGTGGGGCTACAATAGCCCCAGTCTACCTAGTCAGCCCCACAATGCTTGGCATTACAATGGTGAGATCCATATCCTTTTCTTTTTTTATTGAATTATACTACTTTGCTTGTAATTTTCTCTTTGCTTTGCATTTATTTCATATTCAAATGACATGAATGTGTTCCTCTTTCCTTGCCTCAGTGACTTTTATTTGCCTGAGGTTTACAAAGTTGAAGTGTTGTGTAATTGAATGTGTTGTTATATATGTTTTAGTTGCTGGCTACGTTCTTGATCCAGTATGAGCGGATGAAGGGAGTCCAGTCCTCTGGGGTGATGCTCAATTTTTGGCTGATCGCCATAGTGTGCGCTACAGTCACCTTTCGCTCCAAGATCCTGCTTGCGTTGAATGAAGTAAATATGACTTTTCCGTTAAAACTGGCAGTTTCTGCAGTCATTCCACATTCAAATGTGATTTGGAGTCAGATTTTTTGGGGGGAGAAATTCAGCCCAGTCTGAACAGTCAGATAAGATTTTAAGTAGTTTTTGTCATTCGAAATACAGTATGTGTCACATATGTAATATCACACAAATTGCGTAGCGTCTGAATACACTCATTTTGGTTAATTCTATCCTCATAAATTTCCTCATGTGATGTTCACTATGTCAAGAATTGTGCACGAGTGAATGAATCAGCCGTTTTGGCTCCAGTATATTCACAAATGTGTACATGTGCCGCTTATGATCTCTCATGTGTCATGTGGGTTCTGCACCGCAGCAGAGGCCAAATTTCCTGTTTCGTCCTACACTGACAACTACTCATCATTTTCTGTAGAAGAAAGTCTCTCAGTAATACATTGACTGTTACATCATTACTATAGCAACCAACATATAATGAATGATATACAGGATGTTGAATAAACTGGACAAATGGATCATAGTTAACCAATTGCAAACTGATAGTCAGTCCTAATGTACCGATTTAAAAACCAAATCAGATTTGTCTGTAATGTGAGCAAAGCCTTAAAGTGTTGTTTGATCCAACAGTCTTTCTTTTCAGCCTGCCAGTGTGGATGTGTTCAAATATACCACATTCTACATATATTACACCATGCTGCTCATCTCTCTGATCCTGGCCTGCTTCTCCGACCAGCCTCCGCTCTTTTCACAGGCTGTCAAAGATTCGGTTTGTGAACTTTACTTAATGAAGGTAAAGGAATGCTTCATTATATGGATGTTGAATAGATGGTCAATACTCTGAATGTTTGTGTACAGAATCCATGTCCAGAGTTGGGAGCTTCGTTCCTGTCCAAAATCACTTTCTGGTGGATCACAGGGTAAATAAAAAATAATAATTACTGCGCTTCTAGAATTGCCTAGTAGTTAGAGCATTCCCTCCGACGCATGGAGGTATCTAGAAGTTGTAGTCTGACTCATGTAATTACTTGATCCCATTTGTCCCATAATTTTCTGTATTATTATTCTTAGTATTATCTATATCAGAAAACGTATTTCTTCTGAGTATCCTTTTTGAAGGATCCTTAATTTTGCGGATGTTTTAAAGGGTTAGTTCACCCAAAAATGAAATAATTCATTAATTACTCACCCTCATGTCATTCCAAACCCGTAAGACCTTTGTTCATCTTCGGAACACAACTAATGAAGATATTTTTTGATGAAATCCAAGAGGTTTCTGACCCCCCACAGACTGCAATGTTATTAACACTTTCAAGGCCCAGAAAGGTAGTAAAGACATAGTTAAAATTGTCCATGTGACTACAGTGGTTCAACCTTAATGTTATGAAGCGACGAGAATACTTTTTGTGCACAAAAAAACGCTCTCGGATTTCATAAAAAATATCTTAATATGTTCCGAAGATGAACGAAGGTCTCACGGGTTTGGAATGAAATGAGGGTGAGTAATTAATGACAGAAATTACATTTTTGGTGTACCACCCTTTAAGCTTGTATTCAAGCTGGATGTTGTTTCTTGATAGTTAATTCATGTCCCATACTTTTCCTCACAGATTGATGGTGAAAGGTTATAAAAGGCCTCTGGAGGAGAAGGATCTGTGGTCGCTCAACGTGGAGGATAAATCTCAGAGAGTTGTGCCACAGCTAGTGCGGCGCTGGGACCAAGAATGCAACAAGGTCAAAAGGTTAGACTCAAGGAGTTACCTTTTTTTGTATTGCTGCCTCCTCAAGTATTTTTTAAACGAAGTCTGTGGGTTTGCTACTCAAATTACTAATCTTCTGGTTTGTTTATGGTTTTTGTGCTAGGCCAGTAGATAAGACACTCTACTCCCCAAAACGAGCAGCAAGGGGAGAAAAGAAGGATGGACAACCAATAGAAGAGTCCGAGATTTTGCTTGCGAAAACCCTTCAGAAAACTGGCGATCCGTCTCTCTTCTGTGCTCTCTGCCGAACCTTTGGACCCTACTTTCTTGTCAGCTCTCTTTATAAGATTATTCATGACATCCTGATGTTTGTTGGACCAGAGATTCTCAGGTATGAATCTACAGCATCAAAATGAGCTATTTATGTTTTCCAAGTGTAATTATTCCCATCTGTGCTGTGTTCAAGAACAATAGTACTCTGCAGGGGAAAGTGCAAGCCTTCCCCCTGTGTTTTCACAGTCATGTGGTTATACATTACTTTAACTCTGTGGGAACGACACAGTCAAAACAACAGCTGTGGCTCTTAAAAAGAGCTCCAGTGAAGAGTTAGTTTTGGCATGCTGGAAGTCGTGCCATCAGATTGTGCACTGGACCATGTTCAAATCCTCTCTAATCTTCTGAATATTCACCTGAACTCTCGGCAGTAAGCCTTTAACCAGTTTGCCCACTTTCCTTTCGCTTGAATCCAGAAGAACTGTATTCTGCTGCATGAAACATGATTGACGTATCAATTTTTTACTCACGTGAGTTCTGTCTTTTGTATCTTAGGCTGCTTATCCAGTTTGTGAATGATTCAAGTGCCCCTACTTGGCTTGGCTACTTCTACACCACCCTCCTGTTTGTTTGTACCTGTTTTCAAACCCTCATTCTGCAAAAATATTTTCACGTTTGCTTTGTGACTGGCATGAGGTTACGTACGGCCATCGTTGGTGCCGTATATAGGAAAGTAAGTGGACTTTTGTTTGATAAAATGTGCATAACATGGTGTAGGTGTTTATGCACATTTGGTGTGTATTTGTTACATCACAAGACTTCAAATAATGCATTGTCCAATGTGAATGTGTCATACTTTAACTCTCAGAACACAAAATAATTTATGTATTTAAATCATAAAAAAAAAAAAAGAAATGCAATACAAAATCTGACTTTTAAATTGCATATACACTCCAGTTCAGAAGTTTGTGATTGGCAAGATTTTTAAAAAAAAAAGTCTCTTATGCTCACCAAGGCTGCATTTATTTGAACAAAAATACATTAAACAATTTATGCCTGTGATGTAAAGCTGTATTTTCAGCACCATTACTCCAGTCTTCAGTGTCACATGATCCTTCAGAAATCATTCTAATATGATGATTTGAAGCTCAACAAATATTTATTATTATTAAATGTTAAAAACATTTGTGCTGCTTAATATTTTTGTGGATATTTTTTTTTTCAGGATTCTTTGGTAAATAGAAAATTCTAAACAGCATTTACTTGAGTTAGACACAGTTTATAACACCTTTTTAATGGTATTGTAGATTTATAATGTTTTCCTTAATTTTGTCTAGGCCTTGGTTATTACCAATGCTGCCCGTCGAACATCCACGGTCGGAGAGATTGTGAATCTGATGTCTGTAGATGCACAGCGGTTTATGGACCTCATCACCTATATCAACATGATTTGGTCGGCACCTTTGCAGGTTATCCTGGCCCTGTACTTCTTGTGGCAGGTATGTGCCCAAACAAAGGGGTATTGGCATGTTCAATTTGTGCTCATTTCATTATACATTAGTCATACCGTTTTGCTCTCTTTTTATTATTATTAGAATCTGGGTCCTTCTGTGCTTGCTGGAGTTGCTGTGATGGTGCTAATGGTTCCCGTAAATGCAGTCATTGCCATGAAAACTAAAACCTACCAGGTTTTTAACCTCTTTTCCTGCTCAGCAGGTTTTATTTGCTTACATTTCATTAATCAGGTCATCATTGTTTAATCTGATACACTCACCCACAGGTTGCCCAAATGAAAAGCAAAGACAATAGGATCAAGCTTATGAACGAGGTGCTAAATGGCATTAAAGTGCTTAAACTCTACGCATGGGAACTGGCGTTCAATGACAAAGTGTCTGCCATCCGGGAGAGTGAATTGCAGGTGCTGAAGAAGACCGCTTACCTTGGTGCCGTGTCCACCTTTACTTGGGTCTGCGCACCATTTTTGGTAGGTGGTGTCTTTGAGTGAATCATTTGACCAGAGTTCCAATCTTATATGGGCTCTTTCATTATGCCCATTGTTTTTGATGCTACCTTATGGTTGTAAGACATTTCACTCATGTGATCTTGTTTCTTTCACAAAGGTTGCCCTCTCCACATTCGCCGTATACGTGTTAGTGGATGAACGTAATATTCTGGATGCGCAGAAGGCGTTTGTTTCTCTGGCTCTGTTCAACATCCTGCGTTTCCCTCTTAATATGTTGCCCATGGTCATCAGCAGCATGGTGCAGGTATTCCTGTCTTTCTCTCTCTGTTTCTCTCTTTTAAAAAAAAAAAAAAAGCTGCATGTAATTATTATAATAAGAATGTGGTTTATGTTATGAGAGCTCAAAAGGTTTTGGACGCCGAACACCGAGCACCTGGGATCTTCTCAAGCAAGACCCAGGAAATCGTTGTCTGCCTAATTTTAAATTATGACCACAAAATCTATTGCTTCTTTAGGCCAGTGTGTCTTTGAAACGTCTGCGTGTATTTCTGTCCCATGAAGAGTTGGATGAAGACAGTGTGGACCGGCCAGCCATCACTGGATGTAAGTTCAGTGATTCACAAGCTGTTCAAATCTACAAAAGACCCAATGTGCTGTGTCCTGTGTTGTGCTTTTTTTTAAGACGCTGTGCATGTTTGACTCTCAAAGCTCTGCAGTCCCCAAACAGTTTCGACCGACAGGGGGGAAAAAGGATTGTATGAGAGAATAGCGCAGCTGTTCGATGAATCTGTGGGTTTAAAGTCATCTCATGTGTTTTGATGTTCACTTAAGAGACTTCATTGTTGTTTCCTGCTCATTCAGCTCCTGACTGCATTAGGATTGCGGACGGAGCTTTCAGCTGGTCTAAAGGCGACCCCCCTACTTTGAAGAGGTAACATCATTTTGCAAGTACTATATGGTACAATAAATAGCATCTTGTTCAGTGTTATAGAGTACTAGGGATGGGAATTGAATGGAATTTTAAAATCCTGCTTCCGATGAACGATTCCATGAACATTTTTTTTCTTTTTTTCGAAGCAGCACCACCCTCCCTCAACAATTAGTCCTAACTAAACAAATACAATATTTTTTGATACTATTTGTTACAATAAAGAACTGTTAGTTTTATAATGTCATGAAATTAATTTGATTTTGGTTCTCAATTCCCAGCCCTATGTAGTACTCTACATAAATGTAGTTATACTATATTCAATGCATCAAAATGACTTTTAGCATTGACTTGAATATTACGGTTACATAGAGCAGAACTGGGGAAACAGGCTTCTGAGGACATGACAGGCAAGTACATGTGCATGAACCCCGATACAGGAAAGCGTCAATCGCCAGAGGAATTGTAATCTGGTGAATCTCCATTGATATTAATGAGAAGGATGATGAAATTTGGGTTGCCGAATTCCTTTTAATCTTAGCTTGATTTCTACCTCATCTACTACAAATCATGCATTAAACTGTTTAATTTGTCTTGCATTATTGTTCACTGTAAATTCAGTTGTTAATATCAGTACACTAAAGGATTTGCCCATAATCTTCAATCAACAATGAAGTGAATTAAGAAATCCTAATGAATGAATTAAACTCCTTTATACCGTTTTGACACAATGCCGCCTGTGTCCACATGATGTTTGAACTGTTTGTTGTTCATTGTGTCTGCTCTTGTGTCAGCGTGTCTCTCTCTCTCTCTCTCTTCAGGATTAATGTGCGTATCCCTGAGGGGGCGCTGGTTGCTGTGGTAGGGCATGTGGGTTCAGGGAAATCCTCTCTGCTTTCAGCTTTGCTGGGGGAGATGGAGAAGCAAGAAGGAAATGTGTCAATCAAGGTAATCAAGAGTCAAGCTACATATCTGATAACAGTGGCTCTTTTAAATATATAGTGCAATGTTGTATTTAAGTTTAACAGAATATACACTGGGGCTCCAGTGAGACCCCTAGGGGAAATGCTTATATTTTGCATTATTATGGTAATATGTATTAAATGTAATTTACTATATATTACATATATTAATGTTTTATATTAAATATATTATCATTAAAATATTTTATGATATTTTATTACGTCATTACATTAAATTAGCTTCACATAAATGTAATGAAAGTTGAACTTGAATTTCATAATGTCTCAGTATTCTTCCCTTTTAATGGCAGCAGCACTTGAGCTGCATAAAATCCACATGATTTGAAAATGATCCAAAAAGCCATCTTAAGCTTCAATGGATGCAAGAACATCTGACCGTCACAAGATCAATGTCCCCAATATACTTATTTGATTTAGAATGGTGCAGAATCTGAAATACTTGTTATCCATTGTATGTCATAAATCTCTTTGTTTTGATTTCTTAAAGACAATGTCTTAATGACATTTAAGTTTTAAATAAAAGATAAGAGCCAAGGCTTTTGGAACCCTCTGTGTATTTGGATAACTGTACTAATGGGATAATAAAGAGACGCATTGAATGTCTGACTGTGTTTTTCAGGGCTCTGTAGCTTACGTGCCTCAGCAGGCCTGGATCCAGAACGCCACCCTCAAAGACAACATCTTGTTTGGACGGGAAACCAAAGACAGCTGGTACCAGAAAGTGGTGGAGGCCTGTGCTCTCCTACCTGACCTGGAGGTCCTACCTGGAGGAGACACTACGGAGATTGGAGAGAAGGTTAACAGATTTTAGAATGATTCTTAACCAAGTACGATAGAATAGTGATTGAAGCTACATCCCATCAAAGGCTGATTTTAATGCAACAGTCAAGACTCTATAGACAAAACATGCAGTATGCTCATTTAAGTGTTCGTTTTATTACACCTCATCTTCTAGATTTAAATTACAACACATAATTTATAGGTCATTTTATCCACCTTATTCCTGACGAGCTTACTGCATTTTGAATTATGGGTGGAACTTCCATTCAAAAAGACTGAAACGAATCATTTTAAATCATAAGGTTGCCCTACAAATAAAGCTGATCCGTCAGTTTTCCTTCATGATTAATTTTCAGACATCATGAGAATAACATGACACTTAGCATTTTAACATGATATGTTATAACAATAATATTTGTGGCAAGAGCTCTTTTCAGTCACTGCATTATTTTCCTCATGATTATTTTCTTTTTTCCCTTTGCATTCCACTGTAATAGTATGAAAAAAGACAACATATACTGCTCATTTGTGGTCTGTTCTCCCGATTTAATTTACCTTATATCCCATTAATAATTCATTGGAATGCACAAAGAATCTCTCGTTTTTCTCCTCAAATCCTCACGCCTATTTCCATGTTTGTTTTCACAGGTAAATACAATTTATTATCTGTCAAAATGACGGAAATCACTTTGAAATAGTATCACGCAATGCTGAAGTTAATGAACATTTTTGATTAAGGCAACGCATGTTACATAATACAGATATATATCACTAGATTGATATTTAACCCGTCCGTTATTGCTGTGGAAAGAATCGCGCTTTTGGGGTTATTCATGGTTGAAAGTACCTTGTCGATGCTTTTACACTTTTAAATGTCCTTTTAATGTTCGATGGTTGAGGGGTGAGTAGAATAGTCATCTCATTGTGACTTTTTTATTATTATTTTTTTTTTACATATTGTGTTCTTAGAGCGAGCCTTTCACTGATTGTTTACAGCTTAACGGAAGTTGCACCCATAATCGCGCAAAGGTCATTTTTTTCCTCCACAGAGCCGGAAATCTCCAGTTCAGTAGCACTTACATATCTGGTAACATTTTATTCCTAAAAACATTGTGAACATTGTGTCTGTTGACAGTATTTTCTGATTTATGGAGTGATAAAAATGGACATCCAAAAATCCAAAACTTTTACTTCTAATATGTCAGCAAAACAAAAAAAGAATTTTAAACCTAGCTTTATACTGAGTTCAGATTTCTGTACTAGAAATGTATGCAAATTAGTGCATATTTATTTAGATAATGCATCATATGCATATTAAAACAGAACATTTCATAAAACAAAACAATTGTGTTAATGTATTGCGATTAATGAATGGGGAAGTATGGTGATTTCTTTTAATTAGAAATCTTGCCCTAAATATATAATAACAGATAATTGGGTTAATCATGTGACACTGTGATCTTAGGGTGTGAATCTGTCTGGAGGTCAGAAACTGCGGGTGAGTGTGGCCAGGGCTGTGTACTGCAACTGTGCTGTGTATCTGTTGGATGACCCGCTCTCCGCCGTGGACGCTCATGTAGGAAAACACATCTTTGAGAAGGTCATCGGACCTCAGGGCTTGCTACAGGGCAGAGTAAGGCCATTTCCCATGCATTATCCAAATATGTATACATCTCTTATAGACATTTCACATCACGCATGTTGCTTTTTTCAGACTCGGGTTCTGGTGACCCACGGGCTGAGCTTCCTGCCCCAGGCTGACCTGATCCTGGTGATGGTGGATGGAGAAATCACAGAGATGGGCTCTTATGCCGAGCTTTTGAGCAGACAGGGTGCCTTTGCTGAGTTCCTGCATATCTACTCCAACACAGAGCAGGAGGAGGAGTCGTCAGGGGGAGGTGAGGCTAGCCTCATCATGTCTGAACTACTTTTATGCTTTCATGCATCTGTCCTTTCACAAAGCCATTTCCTCTGAATGATTACTATTGTTCACGTTGCGTGTGATCTTCTCCCCCCCTAAGTAATCCTTGTCTAGAGATAAATCTCTTTTTGTCTGTGTCTTCATCTCCATGTGTTCCTATTTTTTGTGTCCCCTCTGTTGGCTCTTCAGAAGAGGGAGGGGAGGCAGAGGATGAAAAAGGGAAATCTGAAGGTTTGAGGGTGTAATTGGTCCCCGGGCCATATAAATTGAATAGGTCTGCATGTACTGCATGTTAGAGTAGGGCTTATTATACAGGTCTGAAATATTTGAGGTGTAGACTGAGTTAGATTCCTTAGTACTTTCCCACTTCATTACCATTGGATTATAGCTCACAACCATACATTTACCTATTGCACATCCTTGCACTGTGCTCCATTTTGATGAAGTAAATGGTACTCTTTTTACAGTTTCACACTGGATCCCATTTCTACTTGAGAGCTGAACAATGAAGTAACTGACTACATGTTACTACATTAATTACATAATATGCACACAACATAAACATGCGTTCATGAGAATTTTTGAGAGCATACACTACCATTCAAAAGTTTATTTGATTGAAAATAGAGGAAAAAACAGCAATATTGTGAGATATTATTACAATTTTAAATTAATATTTTAAAATGTAATTTTTTCCTGTGATGGCAAATTTACAAAGCTGAATTAGCATCTGTCAGAAATCATTCTAATACGCTGGTTCCTTGCTGAATAAAAATATTAATTTCTTTATAATCTTTCTGACCCCAAACATTTATACATTTGTATTTTAACATCAAAAGTCATTTAATTCAACATTGTATTGCCTTCACATGCTGCTTTTAATGAAATGTTCGGAAGTAATTTAAATATATAAAATACAAAGTATATAAGTTATTATATTTGATGCACATGATATTTGTAAATAAGCTAATTTCATTTCAGACACACAGGGAAAGGTCTTATAGTATGTGTAGGACATTTACACTCATCACTCTGCTAGAATGGAGCACTGTGAATGTGCTTCAACCTTTGACCTTCACCAGTCTTGTGTCTTACTAGTGTCTGAGATGCTCGGCACTGTTACAGCGCAGCCTGCTGGTGATTCTTCTAACTGTAACCCACACCTCTGAGCCTAAAAACATTGCTTTAGTGTTTGTGTTTTTGTTTGGCTGTCTCTCGTTTCAACTGGCCTTAGAGATGTGGTTGCTTAGAAGCAAATTATTATTGTCTTTTACTGCTATTTTAAATATAGATGTTTGTATTCAAGGGCACACTGATGCTCTAGTTGCTGCTTGATTACAAAAATTCTTGCAAACAATTGTGTTGTTGCATAGGCGCTTTGAATTACATGACTGGTAGATAATAGTGAGAAAGGTTGAGTTCTGTTAGTGGTATAGGTATGGACATGGAATGGCATGAAGCATGCAGGAAGATGTATGTAATTCTCATTTAGTCAATATTTTCTCATCCACAGATGCAGTCCCACGGAAAGGACTCGAAAATGGGGGCCCTGCTGCCCTGTTGGGGTAAGGAATCGCTGATGTCTTTTCTAACACATTTCTTTGTTCTGAATAAACACCAGTGTCCAGACCTGTTGCGACGGTCTGTTTTTCTGTCTTGAGATTTGTACGCGCTGCATTCTGTATCCTCCTGGGACCCAGGAATAGACTTTTGTCCATTGTAGTGGACATTACATTTTAGTGAATTTCTATGACACCATACATGTCACATTGTATGTCTGGATGTCCTGTAAAGAGCAGATTCAGGGCTTTTCAGAATTTTTAGAATCATCTTTATACAAAGTGATTATTGTTTTTGCCTATATACATGTCATTTCATGACTTTTTATTTTTTAAACAACTGAGTCCTGGTGGACATAGCATAACCTATGAATAAAATATTTTTTTTCTCCAATTGTTTCTTATGTTCTTAAACTTTTTCTTTCTTTTGTCTCAGGAGAATAAGTCTTTTGAAGTCATTATATGACATCTTTGTGTGGGAAACGGATTGAATTGCAACCAGTTATTCACTGATAATTTCCTTCTCCGTGAGAAGAACTGTTGTGGCCAAATCATGAGTCAGTGATTAAGTCGTTGCCACATCTCTCATGAATTTCAAATTCTGTCCATCAGAATGAAAACCAAGAACGAAACCATGTAAACCAATGCATCAGATATGCGCACTCTAAAATGACTTGTGTTAATGTTGATTAGGACACCGTCTAATATGTAACAACCATTTAACGTTTAAATCAAGTACTAATAATATTTTGACATTATTGACTAGCCTGGTGTTTCTCTGTCCTGTAGAGAGAGTCAGAACTCTCTAAATGCAGCCGGGACAGGTAAAACACAGAAGACTGAACCAAACGATGCTGATGCTGCAAAGAAGACCAAATCTGCAGAATCTGCCCGACTGACCGAGGCAGACAAAGCCAACACCGGCAAGGTATGAATCCACCGTCTCTATGTCAGGATGTGAGAGCATGATTCCCTGAGGACATGTTATTTGTTTTTGGTTATGGTCAATAGTTTCTCTCAAAATCATGTCAAGGCTTAATTTGTGTCACTTGAGCTGACTGGTTCCTTTTGATTCTGAGATTTAGTGAATGATGTTCACCTTGTTGTGCAGGTGAAGCTATCTGTGTTTTGGGAGTACATGAAGGCTATCGGCTTGCCCCTGTCCATCTTCAGTATCTTTCTGTTCTTCTGTCATCATTTGTCCTCTCTGGGCTCAAACTACTGGCTCAGTCTCTGGACAGATGACCCTGTTATTAACAACACCCAGCCCAACAGAGAGATGCGTTTAGGGGTGTATGGAGGCCTGGGACTCTCACAAGGTGATTTTAAAAGAACTGACTTTCAGTTGGTTGCATTTGATTGTATAAATTCACATTTTAAATTCCTGAAAACTGTTATTAAGTTGCCTACTTGTACTCAAGGTCCAAGTGCATTACACAACTTCTTTAAAAGTTTTACCAAAGTAAAGCTTTTAGATGTAGTTATATGGAAACATGCATATACCATATAGCTATTTGGAATACTAGGATAAAAGTCTTTGAGACCAAAGACCATATTGAATTGCTCTAATTGAAAAAAAAAATTGTTTCATATATATATATATATATATATATATATATATATATATATATATATATATATATATATATATATATATATATATATATATATATATATATATATATATATATATATATATATATATATATATATATATATATATATATATAAATATATAAATAAGCCATTTATACCAACCATTTTGGAGGTTGCAGTTTAACGTGAATATTTCAGTTCAAGAATTTCTGAATTTCGTTTTAAAGTCAATAACAAATTCTAAATATAATTTTTTATTTTAAATGTCTATTTCATCAGCACTGCCAATTAATAATGGTAGTTTTTTGTAAAAAAAAATATATATATATTTTGAAATGTGGAAAATGTTTAAATTAATTTTTAATGATAAAATTGTGTAAGAAATGTTTTCAAGTAAACCTTTTACCAGTGGTCAAATTAAAACATGTTAAATTACAGCCCCTAATATTAATGTTAATGCAATGCGGGGTTTTTTCAGTTAATACAATTAAACATCCTTTTTGTATCCAATTTTGTTTTTCTATATAAGTCATTTTTATGTAAATGTGTATTTTATTGATTATTGTTTTAGTAAATTGGTCCAGAAACTAGTTTGATTCTGAAAAGCCAGCTTTTTATACTTTTTTCTTCTTCTTTTCTCTCTGTGGCAGGCATTGCTGTGTTCTGCTATTCTGTGTCAGTGTCTATTGGTGGGATCCTAGCCTCCCGCTACCTGCACCAGACAATGCTCTACAATGTCCTGAGATCGCCCATGTCTTTCTTCGAACGCACACCCAGCGGCAACCTGGTCAATCGATTTGCCAAAGAGACAGACACCATTGACTCCGTCATCCCTAGCATCATAAAAATGTTCATGGGCTCACTGTTTAATGTGCTGGGCTCATGTGCTGTCATCCTCATCGCCACGCCGCTGGTAGCCGCCATCATCCCCCCTCTAGGTCTGCTGTACTTCTTTGTACAGGTCAGTCAGTTATTTTACCTTCTGAATGCTTGTTAGTATAGGCTAGCAACTATTTAGGGTAAAATACAATGTTGTAGCAGTAGTATACATTTCAATAGAAAAGATTTGAGATAGAGAGTTGCTGCTTTAATGTGTCTTTCCATCTATGTTAGCGTTTTTACGTGGCGTCTTCCCGGCAACTGAAACGACTGGAGTCTGTGAGCCGCTCTCCGGTCTACACACACTTTAATGAAACTCTGCTGGGCACCAGTGTGATCCGAGCGTTTGGAGAGCAGCAGCGCTTCATCAGGGAGAGTGACGGCAGAGTGGACCACAACCAAAAAGCTTATTTCCCCAGCATTGTAGCTAACCGGTGAGAACTCACAGAACCTCACTAGGTTTTAGGTCTCATTTACTTCGATATATTGGTGTTTTGTTGTTTGGAAAGTTGAAGTTTTCTGTGTGTCTTTGTGCCTCTGTGTCTTCGAGATGGCTGGCGGTGAGGTTGGAGTTTGTGGGGAACTGTATTGTGACATTTGCAGCTCTTTTTGCTGTGATGGCCAGGGACAGTCTGAGTCCAGGAATCATGGGGCTTTCCATCTCCTATGCGCTGCAGGTCAGTCTGACATCTACAAATGCTGAGGTACAAGGCAGATGTCCACCCAAGTTCTTACTATTCTTGTATTTCACACAGCTCACAGCATCTCTGAACTGGTTGGTGCGGATGTCCTCTGAGCTGGAGACTAACATAGTAGCGGTGGAGAGGGTGAAGGAATATGGAGACACAGAGAAAGAGGTCAGTGCACCAGCAGGCAGATTGTGTGTGATCATTCTGTACTTCTGTAGAGTCCAATCTGTGATTAGCCCGGTTTCCTTATCTCACTCTGTACTATAGAGATAAGGACAGTTAGCGCACTGGGAGGGGCGGGGAATAGTTTACAGTCGTGCTCAGAATTAATGGTACCCCTGGTAAATATGATCAAAACTGGCTGTAAAAAATAAATCTGCATTGTTTAACCCTTTGATCTTTCATTAAAAAAATTGGCAAAAATCTAACCTTTCATTGAAGTAAAAGAATTTAAAGTGGAGGGGGAAATCACATTATGAAGTAATTGTTTTTCTCCAAAACACGTTGGCCACAATTATTGGTACCCCTAGAATTTTTTACGAGTAAAATATCTCTGAAGTATATTCCCATTAATGTTTACCTTTTTTAGCACACCAGGAGGACTAGCAACATGAAATTGTGCAGCCATGACTTCTTGTTTCACAGGAGTTTAAATATGAGGAAACACAAAGGCCAAATTCCCGTAATCATCCATCACAATGAGTAAAACCAAAGAATATAGTTTTGATGTGCATCAAAAGATTGTTGAGCATCACAAAATAGAAAGTGGCTGTAAGAAAATAGCTAAAGAGTTGAAAATCCCCATTTGGACCATCAGAGCAATAATTAAGAAGTTCCAATCAACTAAAGATGTTACGAATCTGCCGGGAACAGGACGTGTGTCTATATTGCCTTAATGGACGGTGAGGAGGAAAGTTTGAGTGACCAAAGACTTTTCAGGGATCATAGATGGAGAATTGCAGAGATTAGTTGAGTCTTGGGGTCAGAAAGCCTATAAAAAAAAATAAAAAAAAACAACCCCTACATCACCACATGTTGTTTGGGAGGATTTCAAGAAAATCTTCCTCGTTCATCCAAGAATAAACTCCAGCAAATTCAGTTGTCAGACATGACTGGAACTTCAAACGGCACAGGGTTCTGTGGTCAGATAAAACAAAAAAAAAGAGCTTTTTGGCAGCAAACACGCTAGATGGGTTTGGTGCACACAAGGATAAAAAGTACCCCATGTGTACAATTTAATAAACCGTTGGATCTTTAATGTTGTGGGCCTATTTTTCTGCTGGAGATTGGACATCTTGTTCAGATACACGGCATCGTGGATTCTATCAAATATCAACAGATAAAAAATCTAAACCTGACACCTTCTGCTAGAAATCTTATAATGGGCCGTGGTTGGATCTTCCATCAGGACAACGATCCAAAACAAACATCAAAATCAACACAAAAATTTGTTACGGAGCACAAAATGAAGCTTCTGCCATGACCGTCCCAGTTCCCTGACCTGATGAGTGGGGTGAACTGAAGAGAAGCACCAACATGGATCTGGGAATCTGCAGGATCTGGAGAGATTCTGTAGGAGGAATGGTCTCTGATCTCTTGTCAGGTGTTCTCCAAACTCACCAGGCATTATAGGAGAAAACTCAGAGCTGTTATCTTGTCAAAAGGAGATTGCAAAAAGTATTTAATAAAAGGGGGCAAATAATTGTGGCCAACGTGCTTTGGAGAAAAACAGTCATTTCATTTATTCCCCCCCCCCCCCCCCCCCCCCATTGTAATTAGATTGCCAAAATTCTAATTTCAATAGATTTTTGGGAATTCTTTGAATGAAAGATCAAAAGGATAAACGATGCAAATTTATTTTTTTACAGCCAGTTTTGATCATATTTACCAGGGGTGCCATTTATTCTGAGCACGACTGTATGTCTACAAGATGAGCCACTTTTTTCCAGAAAGAATTTGGGTAATTGATAGATGATGTCTCCATTGATTTTTTTTCTTTGCCATTATGAGGATTTTAGGTCAAAATGTATAAAGAGAATGTGTATATCTGAGATTTTGTAACTGGTCATTTTTTACCATTTGTCTTTTGCTATTTCTAAAAAATAATTTCTTCACTACTGGTAGTTCATTATAAATTGACCTGCAGTGTGACATATGATTTTTTTTAAGTACAAATATGCTATGTTCCTTTATAATTATTACATACACGTTACATTAATTGTATACACTAGCATTCAAAAGTTTGGGGTCAGTCATTTTTTTTGCGAAGAAATTAATTAATTCAGTAAGGATGCATTAAATTGAGCAGAAGTTACAGCAAATGCATCTAAATGTCACAAAAGCTTTCTTTTTCAAATAAATACTAGACTTTTGAACTTTCTATCCATCAGAGAATCCTGAAACAAAAATGTATCACGTTTTCCACATAAAAAATAAGCAGCACAACTGTTTTCAAAATTTGATAATAATAATAAATGTTTCTTGAGCATCAAATCGGCATATTATAATGATTTCTGCAGGATCATGTGACACTGAAGACTGGAGTAATGATGCTAAAAAAAGGAATAAATTACATTTTAAAATAGGTTAAAATAGAAAAGTTATTTTAAATTGTAATTATTTCAAAATATTACTTTTTTTTACTGTAAAATAAAGGCAACCTTGGTGAGCATAAGAGACTTTCAAAAACATCAAAGAATTGTACCAACCCCAAATGTTTGAACGGTAGTGTAATTTGCAAAATTAGCAGATTAAAATAGTGTTAGATGTCTGCTATGAAATGTTATGTCAAAGTTAACTTTATTTACTTTCAATAATTTGTTTCAGTGTTAAAGATGGATTGTTGAGATGTGATTGGTCTGTGCTGTATTGATGTCCCTGTTCACAGGCTGAATGGAGGTTGGAGAATTCAACTCTTCCTGCTGGCTGGCCGACCGTTGGTCACATTGAAATCCGCAACTTTGGCTTGAGATACAGAGAGGACTTAGAGCTGGCTATTTGTGATATCTCAGTCAACATTGAGGGAGGAGAAAAAGTGTGTGAAACCATTTCAATATCTAAAATCTGTTCATGCTTTGACTTTATCAGTAAATAATGTTCATTTAGGAATCTTTTCACCCACAAAGTCAATCATGTATGTATATTTTTGTGTGTTTGTCTTAGGTGGGAATTGTGGGTAGAACCGGAGCAGGAAAGTCCTCTCTGACATTAGGGCTCTTCCGCATCATTGAGGCTGCTCAGGGGGAGATGTGTATAGATGGAGTGAACATTGCTGAGCTGGGCTTGCATGAGCTACGATCCAGAATCACAATCATTCCTCAGGTATCATGCTTGAATAGACCTAAAAACTAATTTAAGTCACTCATTTGTTGTTATCAATAATACAGGTGTCACATTGTTGTTTTCCTTTCAGAATAGAATTTTTTTCCCAGTAAACTTGCCAATGTCAATTGAACTATGCTGTTTTGTTTGTCTTTTTCATATATATCCACCTTGCTCCACTATCTCAGGATCCAGTGCTGTTCTCAGGTTCCTTGCGTATGAATCTGGATCCCTTTGATGGGTACACTGATGAGGAGGTGTGGAGATCTCTGGAACTCGCACATCTCAAGAACTTTGTGTCCGGCCTTCCTGACAAACTCAACCATGAGTGTTCAGAGGGTGGAGAGAATCTCAGGTATAAACTCTTGACAAGATTCCTCCCTCTTTATCACTTGACTAATACCTGATCTGACTGTTTCTGACTGGATATTCTGGGCTTTAGTTTGGGTCAGCGGCAGCTGGTTTGCCTGGCTCGAGCTCTCCTCAGGAAAACCAAGATTCTGGTTTTGGATGAAGCCACTGCAGCTGTGGATCTGGAGACGGACAATCTGATACAGTCCACTATCCGAACTCAGTTTGAGGACTGCACCGTTCTGACCATCGCACATCGCCTCAACACCATCATGGACTACACAAGGTAATCTGCATATTCTTTGTTTTTGGCATAATGAATCTGCAAAAATATCAAATAAAAAATATATAATATAAAACAACAACAATGTTTTGTTGTTATATTATAACATTTAATAAATATTTATGTAAATAAATACTTTTTTTTTTTCTCAAGGGTGCTGGTTCTCGATAAAGGCAAGATGGCAGAATTTGATTCTCCATCCAGTTTAATTGCCAAGAAGGGAATTTTCTACAAGATGGCCAAAGACTCAGGTTTGGTCTAATAATTAGAGGGGCTGAAGAGCCCTCTGTTCATCTAGGACATATCATTGGGTAGAGCCCATGGAGAGTGGACCTGGCGAGACATGGACTCTGAAGGTACCTCTTCTGTGGGCCTGGAGCTCTTACACACACACACACACACACACACAGTGTGAATATGACACCACTCCCTTCTTCCGCTCCTCAGCTACTGTAGCCCTCCGTTTTTCAATGGCATTTTAAAGGTTTTGCTGCTTTTGAAGGTTGTTTGATGCCAACATTTGGGATGTTTGAAACCAGTTTGATTTCTTCATCACTGTATTTGTTGTCAGTTTTCATTTGAAAGACTTCTAATTTTAATGCTAAACCACGCTTTTTCTGGTAGTTGGTGATGAAAACCTTTGTTTGCAACATTGTTTCACTTGAAGGATTACAGAACAAAGTTTCTCTGTGCAGTGTACCTTTGATGCAATGGTCAGTTGTATACTGACCAAACAGCTGCTGTGAAATCCCTCCGTGAGCGTGAGGGGCTTCATGCCACGCCAAAGTTAATATTTGAAGCTATTCTAATCATCAAAGTAGACATTTGAGTTTTATCCATAGCCATTGTTTTCTCTCAATTAAACTTTATTTATTCTTTAAGAATATCTGTTACAATATATTTCTTTTCTTTCATATAATATTATTTTATCATATGACATATTTATTACTGGGTATTACCCACTGATGGTGACTTAAGCCTCGTCTTACCATTATCATGCAGTAGAGGCTACATTGGCCTACTGCTTTCATTGGTGAATGTATTTAGCGACCGTATTTGATTTATGATCCTTGTTTACTGTTATTGTTTTTCAGTGATCATTTTACCAAAAACAATGAATGCACTTATTGTTCTGTGTAAAAAAGGTCAAACCACCCTGTTTTGTTGGGGGTGATATTGTTTTTAGTTTAGCAGGATTTATCCTAAACCAATTTAAGTTCAGATACCCAAATTGTAGTAGTTCTGTAAGGACAGGTGTTCGTGCAGATTGCTGTACCTGCTGAACTGTGTGCTGTGTGCTTCACTCGGTGTGCTGTATACCATATATCTGTTGAATGTACGCTGGAGTGCGCCATGCTGTTTCATTCATCAGTTCCTCCACTCTAGATCATTTAAGCCTTTTGAGTTTTTTTCAAGGCCAATTTTTTTTTTAAAGAACTGACAAAGACAGACTTTAAATCAAGAAAAAAAAAAGTTACATACTTGTATGATTTATATGTAAGCATAAAGGTAATTATTTGATATTTGTATACAGGCACTAGTTTTAAGTGTACTTAGTTTCATAAATCAAGCTATGTAAAGGGGAAATATGAATAAATTTTTGTTAAGAGCCCATAGTCTGTTTTTCTTATCTTGTATCTCATTGTACTTAACCGTTTAAGAACCTGTTTTCTTACTTTGTCAGAGAGAGAAAGAAAACTATTACTGGTACTTTAATCAATACTACCAACATTTATTTTAAGCTTTTCAGAGAATACAAATAGCATTTTCAAGTCTGACAGTCACACATGAAGTGTGCATGGAAAGGTTATAAATATATAAAAATACAGTTATCATACAGTACAAAATACATAAATACTGACGTAAAGTTTTAGAGTATGGAAAACGTACTAGTATTAAAACAGAGAAATTCTTTATAAGAATGACTGTTGCATTACATGAATCGATGTTTCTCACATCATAAAAAGCTTGCATCTTTCACCTTTATAAGAATTTAGGGTTTAATGTGCTGACATGATGATTAATAAACTCCTTCAAGTAGAATTGTGACTAGTTCTATAGCTGTGTTTTTTCAGGATCTTCTACAAAACTTCAATTTGACAGCAATGAGAGATGGTGAACATGGCTATGCATACTATCTGACCATCTGAAGTGTGCATTATTTTGACCTACTCAAGTCTTCATATTCTGAGATGAGAATGTTGACGACATGAGAGAATCAGTCTGTTCCTTTAGCATCTCAGTTAAAGATTCAGCAGGAGAATGCTGAAGCACACCGCTTCTGTAATACTGGAGAAAATGTGGACACCTGCTCTTGTAGAAAGGCTATTACGGACAATACCTCTTCATCCTGAGCTTTGTGCTTCTCTTGATTGAGAAGGCAAGACATGTCCTTTGGTAAGTACGGTGATGAAAAGTTTCAGGTAGTCTCAGAAGGTGTATTGGTGAGATGTTCTGCACCATTATTTTCATAGTCTCTCACGAGTGAAGAGTTGATTCTGTCACCGGTGGTTCTTTTACAGAATCACACTAGCCCAGCCTCACGGCACATTCGGTAGAACTGACCATGCTGAGAGATCAGATTGGATGGAGAGTCCATCTCTGTGATGTGCCCTCTATCCATCACAATCACCCTGTTGGGAACAGTTGAATAGGACTGGGTTAGAACATTGTCATTAATCATAATAGTATTCTTCTTAGAAATACACATGTGCACTTTTTTGCACCTTGTGTAGTCCATGATGGTGTTGAGGCGATGTGCGATGGTCAGAACGGTGCAGTCCTCAAACTGAGTTCGGATAGTGGACTGTATCAGATTGTCCGTCTCCAGATCCACAGCTGCAGTGGCTTCATCCAAAACCAGAATCTTGGTTTTCCTGAGGAGAGCTCGAGCCAGGCAAACCAGCTGCCGCTGACCCAAACTAAAGCCCAGAATATCCAGTCAGAAACAGTCAGATCAGGTATTAGTCAAGTGATAAAGAGGGAGGAATCTTGTCAAGAGTTTATACCTGAGATTCTCTCCACCCTCTGAACACTCATGGTTGAGTTTGTCAGGAAGGCCGGACACAAAGTTCTTGAGATGTGCGAGTTCCAGAGATCTCCACACCTCCTCATCAGTGTACCCATCAAAGGGATCCAGATTCATACGCAAGGAACCTGAGAACAGCACGGGATCCTTGGACAAAAAGGGGTGGTTGTAATTAAAGCACTCAATCATTGAATATTTTTTTGTGAAAAAAATCACAAAAATCTAAGTTTGTGTCATTGCTTTGCTATTAAATATTTTTCCAATTTCAGCTGTACCTGTGGGATGATGGTGATACGAGATCTCAGTTCATGCAATCCAATCTCTGCGATGTTTATCCCATCTATGTAGATCTTTCCTTTTGCTGCCTCAAGGATCCGGAATATTCCGAGAGCTAGAGATGATTTTCCAGCCCCTGTTCTTCCCACAATTCCAACCTGAGTGGATTAGATGAACGGCTTAGTACGTACTAAAAAGTAAAAAAACTAAATGTGTTTATTTCCTCCAGATGTTATATTTACTTTTTCTCTCTCATTAACACTGAGGGAAATTTCTTTCAAGGCCCAGTCAAGACCCCTGCGGTACTGAAGTCCATATTCCTGGAATCCAATGGATCCTGATCTGGGCCAGTGTGACGGTAGTGGACTGTCCTCGAAGGTCCATGGTGCCTGCGACAACCCAAGACAGACTTAGTGACCTCAAGAATTAATGTAAAAATATACTTAGGGGTCACTTTGCATAAAGGAATTGATGTGAAAAACAGCATTTAAACCAACATTACCTCCTTTTTTGTTTCGGCATATTCCTTCACTCGCTCAACAGACACAATGTTGTTTTCTACATCAGTCCATGCCCTCACAATCCAGCTCAGGATCCCAGTTACCTGAAATTTATTTTTCTTGAGAACTTCTTCCCTAATAGGCAGAAAATAACATGCATGGCTTTTTGACTTGCTTAATGAGTTCCTTACCTGGAGAGAGTGGGACACAGCTAGCCCTACGATTCCAGGGCTTAAAGTCGCCCTTCCCAAAACAGAGAGGATAGCTGCAGCAAGGACCAGCAAGTTGCCCAGAAACTCTAGATTTACTGCCAGCCACCTTTTGGAATAACATTGAAGATATTGTACAGAGTTAGACTGAAGGGCCAGGACTAGTAACAAAGAATGAATAAGACTGAATCTGACCTGGTGGCCACAAATCTTGGGAAATAGGACGTTTGATTGTGGTCCACTCGGCTGTTAGCCACTAGGATGAACCTAGGCTGTTCACCAAAGGCCCGGATCACGCTGGCTCCTTGAACTGTCTCGTTGAAATGAGTATAGATGGGTGAACGGCTCACCGACTCTAGTCTACGCAACTGACAGGACGTGGCCACGTAGAAGCTCTGAAAACACAGGAGAATAGATGGCAGATAAATGACTGGTGCTCCTTGTTATAATACTCTTGCCTGCTGAGCAATCTGTAGTAGCATACCTGGATAAAGACATAGAAGAGAGTCAGTGGCAGTATGATCACTCCTGCAAAAGGAGTTGCCATCAGCACGATAATGCAAACCTCCAGAAGTTTGAACACATAGCCCAGCATCATCTTTAGACCATCAGGGATCATGCAGTCAATGGCGTCGATCTCTTTTGAGAAACGATTGAGAAGATTACCACTGGGTGTACTCTCAAAGAATGACATGGGAGAGTGAAGTACATTGTTGAGAAGGTCCAAATGAAGATGCCGGGATGCAATTATTCCTCCAAGTGAAATAGCCACAGTAGTCCCAAAAATTGCAGTTCCTGCAATACGACATCACAGTTAATGATCAAGAACAATACAAAGCCCAATGATACTCCATGAAGGTTGAGAAATATAAAGGATATTTAACCTTGTGCAAAACCGAGAGCTCCAAAAACACCAAGCTTCAGATCTGTGTTGACCTGAGTTCCGTTTACAACCGGCTCATCTGCCCACAGGCTTAGCCAGTAGTTGTAGGCCAGGGAGGCAGCCTGCTGAAACGCATAGAGGAAGATGATGGGGATGATGAGGGCCAGGCCAATGGTCCTGAAGTACTCCACATACAGCTCCAGTTTCGCCTGTGGGACCCATTATGAAGAATGTGTGAGGAACAGTACTCTGGATGATATAGTGCACTTTCGGGCTATATTATGGTGTTCGGAACAATGAAGGCCAAAGGCCTGTAATCAGGGGTTAAAATTAGATCTTTGTGGTGACATGAGAGCATCTGAAACGCTTGTCGTTGACCTGTAGCTGAACTTTAAAATTCAATTCAATTCTCTGGCTTTTGGTTTTGAGTTACATATGAAGGTTTATTTTGATGCGTTTACCCATTGTTTGCAATGTCTGTGGATGTGTCTCTTACTCGGCCTGTATGGGCTTTGTCAGCCTGGGTCAGTCTCCCAGTTTCCTCTTGGTCCTGCTCCTGTTCTGTGTCAGAAATGGCCTCCATGGTTTGTATACTGGGATTTCCCATGTCTCCACTTCATTAAATAAAATTGACAGAAAGGTGAATGTGTATTCTTCAACAACGGTTGCATTTGCATTTTCAAAACTTGGTTACCTGATGAGTTGCTCCTGGGAGAGGTCAATTGAGAAGTCTGTCATGCTGAGACGAGAGACAGATTTCCTGGTCCCTAAAACAAAGTGAATCTGCATTTTTAACTGTGTTAAAATGAAAATAGTGTTGTAGTGTTTAGTAATTTGTTAAGATGCACCCAATCTTTTTTATCTTACCTCTGTGGGTGGCACTTTCCTTGCGTTCGCTAACAGAAAAGGCTTGAACAAAGTCAGCAAAGGCGTTTTGCCTGCTCAAAAGCTCGGCATAAGAGCCCATCTCTGTGATTTCTCCATCAGCCATCACCAGGATCAGGTCAGCCAGGGGCAAGAAGCTCAGCCCGTGGGTCACCAGGATACGAGTCTGTTTTAGCGAGCATTATTAAATAAGCTAGTTTGTTGTTTTAAGCCTGTTCATGTCTCTTTTATCTAAACTTTGCTTTTAGCACAAGCTTTTCTAGTTTAAAATAACACTTTTGAATTTCAGTTTATTTTAATTCTACTTGCATTGAAATTCAAATTGCGATTTCACCATATTTTCCTCCTTCAATTTAGAATGTAGCATTTCACATATTAGATTTTAGGGTCACATATTTTGTTTATCTTACTCATATTATTTTATTTTTACCTTATTTTTAAGAACTCCATTAGGTCCAATGACCTTTTTGAAGATGTGCTGACCCACGTGCGCATCCACAGCTGACAAGGGATCATCCATCAGATAGATATCAGCCTTCTTGTAGACTGCGCGTGCCAGACTCACTCTCTGTTTCTGACCTCCTGACAGATTCAGCCCCTGCGAACATTGTAGAAATGTAGTGGGAGTTTTACTCTGCTGGTATCCCTGCACATTTGAAATTTAAAATAAATTCAAATTTTTTTTATTTTATAGCTTTACACTTTATTCTATCATGTCTGGCTCAGACACGGTGTAACAGTCATTCTCAATCTATGTTAACCTTCTCTCCAATCTCTGTCGAGTCTCCTCCAGGTAGGATCTCCATGTCTGGTAGGAGAGCACAGGCCTCCACCACTTTCTGGTACCAGCTGCCTTTCCTCTCACGTCCAAACAAAATGTTGCCTTTCAGAGTGGCATTCTGGATCCATGCTTGCTGAGGCACGTAAGCCACAGAGCCCTGAAAGACAGTGCTGCTTATATTATATGTGGAATATGTGAATGATGCCAATATATCTTTAATAATGTTCCTGAATGATTTACTGTAACTGTGACGTGGCCACATTTCTTTTCCATCTCTCCTAACATCGCAGACAGAAGAGAGGATTTTCCACTGCCCACATGACCTACCACAGCCACCAGTGAACCACGTTGCACTTTGACATTGATCCTGCAGAAATTAATCGTTGCCAGATTATTGTCTTCATATGCTTAGAAATGGTGGATCTACAAATATATATTCAAAGTCACCTACCTCTTGAGACATGGTGTACTATCTTTAGACCAGCTGAAAGTGCCGTTGTCAATAACAACACCATCAACATCTGACAAAAGAAGGAAATAAAGAGGTGAGCTCATGTTGTTCCAAACCTCTATGAATTTCTCTACTCTGCAGAATATTTGAATACATTTGGAATATTTGTCCTTGCTCTTTTCAGTGCAGTTGCAGTGAATGAGAGTTTTCAAAAGCTTCAAAATTCAAAGATACTATAATAAAAGTGTTCTATACAACTCTTGCACAATCTCAGTACATTTGAAATATTTTGAAGACATTCGAACGTCATGGACTGCTTGAAGTCTATGAAACTTTGTGAGAGGCATAGACTAAAATAATTTTCACTGAAACCATGAAAATTCGAAAATCCATGTCTTGTTCATGAGAGGAAAAGGACACATTTATAATGCAATAAATATATGAAGTCAGGTCTTTTCAAAGAATCAGCTAACCTGTTAACCAGAAATGAAATGAATCTGATTTTTTATCACGAATCAGACTGATTCGGTTCTCAAGTTCAACTCAAGCAGTTAATTCTTAAGAAGCCTGTTGCAGAAGTTAACAGCTCACTGGCACCTTATTCAGAATATTTCCTTTTGGTTATATGGAAGAAAGAAAGCCATACAGGCCATGAAGGTGAGTAAGTTGACAAATTAAGTGTGCATTGCATTTGAGGCTCATAAAACTATACCACAAGTTACTGAGGGAACAGGATGATGATAATTATCTTGCTTAATACATTTACATCATTTTTTTTACTATCATCCATGGGATATTATTGGCTTGTCTCCAATATTCGGATGAAGTAGAGAGAAAGACACAAGCATTCTCACAAAAACATCTCTTTGACCTTTGATATAAAAAAAGTTGCATTTTAAAATACGTCTTTAACACACAAAAATGTGGAAAAAGCAATAGAAATATAATTACAGCTCCAAAGCTGAAAATCCCCTTCCAGTGACCACTGCATGAAGTCATCATACGCATTTCAGCCACTACTAACACCCACCTCCTAGCCGCAAAATTTCCTTGTAGTGTTTGCTGAATTACAGCATTTAAATTAATGTTTCTGCCTGCACAAATGGCCATGTCTTGTATTAGGACTGCAAAAATATTCTTCAAGCTGGGTCTTTTTGGCAGATCAGTAACTCATTATTTTTGTTTTTTGAATGTCGGGTTTTGTTATGGCTTCCTGCATTAGGATTCCACCATCACATTGATAGAGAAAAATCTCTTTACTGCTCAACATGTATAACAATGTTGGTCATCTAAAGCATATAAATCATTTTATAAGCTTCAGGAAAGTTTGAAAACAATGACAAGCTAATGCACTCACCAGGATTGTAGGGAGCTCTCTCCACACTATCTGGTTTCAGCTCGTCTTGACAGAGAAACTTTCCGAGACGTTTGAGAGAAACCACAGCCTTAGAAACAAAGATAACTTCTTTTTGATAAGTGACTTGAAAATACACAAATATATAAATACATAAGCCGCAAGCGTTCAAATATTTGAATTGCAGTAATGCTGCTCACCTGCATGGTAGTGTTCATTGCGAAGGGCAGTTGACTGAGTGGAGCTTTGAGAATATTGATGAGAGCCATGGACACAAAGACCTTCTGAGCATCCAGAACATGCCTATCATCTATCAACACGTACACTCCAAACATGGCAAATGCAATCTGAAGACAAATTGGTGTACAAGGTTACAATTGTTCAGTTGTTAGGACTATATTAATGTTAAGATGATGAAATCATCCAAGAATTTTGAACTGTACCAAGAAAGTTGACGAGTTGAAGGAGGCGATTGATATTGAGTAAAGGATCTGAGACTTCTTCAAAGCATTTAGCTCTTTTTCTCTGTAGCCAAGAACACGTTCTCTGAAAGCATTCTCCCAGGCATAAAACTTCAGGATCTTTATTCCGTTCAAAATCTCATTCATAAGCTTAATGCGGCCGTCCATGTACTTCATCTGGACCTCCTGAGAGCAGAAAACAGGTAAAAACATTTGAGAATCATGCAAGCAAAGTTGTTTACAAGACCAGAAAAAAAACAATATAGGCAAGTTTCAATTCTTTAGATGTTTCACTCAAAGCAAATAAAGACATTTCAGTTTGACAACAAATACTGTGTTTTTTTATGGACAGAACTGGACTGACTGTCCTCATGCTCATGTTTTAATTTATCAGTAGACATAAAGTTCCTGGGATGACGCTGTGTACCGACACGACCTCGGTCGCCACAGCACAAATATTATGGAAATGTTATTTGACTCCATGGAAAAACATGGATGATACCTGGAGCTTGCTTCTCATTTTGGCAAGTAACCCATTTAAAGGGAAGATAAGAATCACAGTGGCAATGCCAGCCAACGCAGATGGGCCGAGACGCTGTACAGAGGTGAGACATTGAAATGAATGAATTTTACATCTGCACAGAAAAACTGTGCAAATATTTTAGGACATATTTATACCTTATTTCCACAAAACATTAGTAGTAGCTTACATATGAACACATCTTTATTTCTAGAAGCATCACTTCTCACCTGCCAGAGGAAGAAAAGACATAAGGCGATTTCAATCGGGGCCACCCACACTGCATTGAAGTACACCACGAAATCCATGAGTTTCTGGGTGTCAGCCGAAACCAAGTTCACTATCTCTCCGACTGTACATGTTCTACGGGCCGCGCTGTTGATGACCAGAGACTGTGGAGACAAAAATGAATGTGAGAACCATTATATGCATCTTTGCATTTCTTAGTAAACAGTTAAAAAACCTACCTTCCTGTACACTAGGCCCATAACTGCAGTTTTAACCCTCATGCCCACCGTGAAGCAGGTATACATGTACTGATGGTTGAACAGAGACTGCAGACAAGACAACAGGAACATCAGAAAGGCAAAGAGGTAACCCTTCCACAAGGGGGCGTCTTCATCCCTCACAAAGCCGAGCAGTAGGCTGAAGAACAAGAAACAGACATTGTTATGACACCCAAACAGTAGCACACTATTTTTGCATATGCGAGTTGAATTTAATTTTGTCTTTATTTAACTTGGAGTACAGCAAACCCAAGCTAAACCTAAAAAAATTGGGACTGAACAAATATAGTTGAGCTTAAACAACAACCCCGAGTACATGCATCAAAGTTTCTCAGAGTGCACTTTCACTGTAAAGGCGTGTTTTGATGGCCATAGTTCCTGTGGTTCTGGAGCAGTGAACCCACCAAACTGCTCTTGGCTAGTCATATGCCAGACGAAGTGGCTTAATTTGATGATCCAACTGCAGTTTCTTTGCATTTTTAGAGCTATAGCTCAGCCACAAACAATATGATGCTGCAGAGAGCAGACTCTCCTTAGCGTCGTGGTGCATAGGACAAAATTAACTGTGTGGCTGTACCACAGCAGGATATGGGGGGGGTTGGGGGTGGGGGGGGGGTTGGGGGTGGGGGGGGGGGGGGGGGGTGGATGAGTGTGAACTCAGTATTGAGTTCACACTCAATACTGAGAAAGGGCAACAAGGTCATAGACAGTTAAGTTTACCCTTACCAATTTCACAACACTTTAAAATGATGTGCCAAAGACTAAAGTTCTTGCTCTACATTTACACATTGGCCTTACATACTGTAGATGTTTTGGTTTTACGCACAAAGAAATGAATAGTAATGAAAAATATTTTTAAAAGGATACAATTTGATGAGATTCCAGACTCTTGATTAGAGCTTGTCTAGTGCAGTAAAGTTTTGTAGAAAAGCAATCAACACATTCTAAATACACTACCACTCCAAAGGAGTAATGTAAGATGTTTTTTTAAATAAATGAATCCTTTTATTCAGCAAGAATGCGTTAAATAGAATTTTTGTAACATGAATGTCTTTACTGTCACTTTTAATATATTTCAAATAATACTGTTCTTTTGAAATTTCTACCCATCAAGGAAACTTGGTTTCCAACAAAAAAATTAAGCAGCACAACTATTTTAAACATTGATAATAAGAAGAAATGTCTCCTGAGCATAAAATCAGCATATTAAAACTATTTCTGAAGGATCATGTGACACTGAAGATTGGAGTTATGATGCTTTGACTTCACAGCAATAAATTACATTTTAATAAATACTAATAGAAAACAGTTATTTTAAATTGTAATAATATTTTTACAATGTTGCTGTTTTACTGTATTGATCAAATTAATGCAGCCTTGGTGAGGAGAAGAGACTCTAAAAACATAAAAAGTGTATGTTTTGCACTATATTTACAGTATCACTGTACATGCCATGCCAGAATTACTGCCTCTCTCACCTTAACACTTGTGGTATGGAGAACATGAAAGCATCTTGAATGACCAAACAGAGAGTCCCAGTCAGGAAGTAGGGGCCAAAGTTTTTGGCTAGTGTACGTAGCAGACAGAAGCCTGAGCTTTGTTCTTTATGAAGTTTTCTGAGCAGCTGCTTCTGCTCGCTAAGCTTATAACCAAGAGCTTGTGATCCGTTCAGAGAGCGCTCTTGCCTGTGTTTGAAGGAGAGAACACAACATTTGTAACCGTACTTTAGTCTCTGGAATGGCATTGCTAGCATTGTTGCAACAGTAACAAAGTTGCACTTTGTTAACTAATAATACAAATAAATCAGTAGTTATGAGCAGGCAAATTATGGATGTTACATCTTTAACTGACTAAATCTCATACGTGTGCGCAGTATAAATCATCATCCCAGGATGGAAAACATGCAGTTAAGGAAATAGCAGGTGTCTTACTGTTGCAGTTTGGCGCATTGCTTGGCCCACTCTTTCTCTAGATCACAGATGATTTTTTCAGATGTATCCTCTTCTCGTAGAGACCAGAGGTCTTCAGCTTTTAAAGGTGAGCGGTAGCCCTTTACCACCAGTCTGTGGAGCACAAATATGTGTGTTTCTCTATATCTTAGTGGGTTTTTATTCCCCAGACCTTCACAAGAATCTCAGAAGTTCCATGTAATGAGAGACATAAAGATGACTCTACCTGCCGTACCACCAGAAAAGTATTTTTGAAAGGAAAGAAGCATCCTCAACTGGACATGGATTCTAGTGCAAAAAGTAATATTTCCAGGTATTATTTTTTAACCGTTTTCCAGATAATAGTTTACTCATAAAAAAAAAAACAACAACATTGATGACACTCTACCTTTACATATACAGGTTTAAAAGTTGCTGGGCGTTTATCAGCAAAACAGCTGAGGATGAGCTGAGCCAGCTGGAGAGAGAAGAATGTGAAAAATGCCACGAATCTCATCGCATCCGCAGAGAAACCCTGAAACACACATGACTGGATATCAGTAGAATGTAGACAACCGTGTGGAGAATGGTATTTTCCATGCTTTTTTGTGTGGTGATGTTTGATAAACTAGTATAAAACATTTCATAATGAAAACTTATATTTAATTTGTTGTGGTAAAAAGTATTTTTAATCAGCTAATAATTAATCTGTAAAATAAGTACTTTTCATGCTAAGTATATATAATTGCTTATATGTTATTACAGTATATTAATATATTATAATAATATATACATATTTTGTTTAATGCATGTTTTCATCTCTTCATAAAAATTGTATCAAACAATCATTTTTAGATCCCCTGTAGACCTGCCAGGCAGTACTGAACAAAAAAAAAACACTTGATTCCTTAGCACAAATTGAACTATACAACAGATGAATTATTAAATAACCCTGCATGTTTTCATTCTCCGCTTCTGTGGAGATGTCATACCCGGCACATAAGTGATGCATGGGATTTCCCAAGGAGTCATTCGCCACATAACCTGCATGCTTCCTGTGGGACTATAATCCGTATGTTCTCTTCTGCTTGGGCAGCTAGTACCAGGGCTGATCTGAGATCAGCCGCCCACTTTGTCTCACCACAGTTTGCAGAGGCGGGACTGGTGGCTGATGTGGGGAGTGTTCTTTTGGGGATGATGCCTGCTGTTCCCCTCCCTTCCTTTCAAATACCTCAGCTTATTATAATGACCTAAATGTTCCATCAAAACTAGGATTAATGACACAACAAATCTATTTATGAACACTTCTAAATCATGGTATAAAAATTACAGACCACAGAAAGGTCTTCATGCCAACAGACTGAGACAGACTCTTCATTTACAACCTCTAATAGTAGAAAAGTTATTGGTAATGGTGTTCAGTGAGTATTCAATCGCACACTGGCCTATGAAGCTATCTTGTCATTTTTCTCCTGGTATCCATGCTCTTGTCATATTTGTGCAGCCTATAGGAAAATTTGCACATTTTATTCAAATATTAACTTGTTGTGTTCACACAATGAAACATGCCAAATTGTATCATGGTATTACAGTTTTCGCATTTGTTGTTTGGGCCAAAGTTTTACCACCTAGCACTTGATCTATGTGTGTAGTGCATAATACACAGTTCAAGATTTGTTAGAGAGAAAATATGCTGAGGCCTGGATCTGCTGCTGAAAGTTTTACAGGGGCCACAGAAGGCATCCATTCCCATGGACTTCTGACAGAAATGGTGTAAAATGGCCAAGCTACAAGAGAAAGTGGCAGCGCAGGCCTCTTTAAGAGTATGTAAACACAAGCTTCACTCAAATGGTCACAGTCCAATCTCTGGACACCACAATGCAGGATACTGTGATTATTTGTCTGCCCCACTTTATGCTTAAACAGTTTTGAGAAACTCAAATTGGTTAGGGAACATATCTCCCCCAGTGTGGTATGAGAGGACCAAGCACCATTGTTTTACTGTTTCTTTTGGACCTGCTGCTCATTGGCCGAGGGCTCATTTGGGGCACAACAGATCCCACCACAAACCAAGCTTCAGTAACTATGTGAACGATGTCATCACTGAGCTGTACGCCGGCTTCATTACTTTTTTTTTTTTTTTTTTTACTTCCTTACAATATGATTACTTCCTTACTGTACTTAAGTAGCCTAGATTTTCAAGTATCTGTTTTCAAAAGTCAGTATTTTAATTTTGGGAACCTCATTTTTACTACACGTAAAGAGGGAGACCTGATCTTGAAGTTTCCGTTACCTCACACTGGGCCCCGCCCCATCCTTGGATTGGCCCTGCTGGTAGCCACATAAATAATATAAATATATAACAAAATATGCACATTGCCCTAAAGATTATACATTCCAAACTCAATATACTGTCTCTGCATGTGAGCCACATATTTATTTCCCCTTTCAGTCTGTGACAAGATGCAGTGACATAATTATGGAGTGGGATCATCACAGCAGACGAGAGACAGACAGACCGATGAACACAGTAACAGCATCCGCAGACGTATGCGGCTTCTCCTATCTGTCCCGGAAAAACACCAGCGGTGATTGTGACTGCTCTCACACCACTGCCTCAGCTTCAGACAAAGAGGGCATTGAGGGAAGTGGAAAGGGAAAACCGACAGGCCTGCCCAGACATCAATGCTGAGAAGAGCATCATCTGTAAGCACTCTGTTTACGCACCGCTGTGTTAGGCTCTCAGATACAGCACAGATAGATTTAGAGAGTGAGATTGAGTAACATTAATTAGAAAAAACATTCGAGGGCCCGTGTTATGCATACGTAAAGGGTGAACAACAAAGTATAGAAATGTTGTATTGCCAGAAATTCAGAGATTAAGGCAACAAGTCAAATTTACTCATTTCTCAAAGCACCATTAATGCTATTATATTAGAAACGCTTATTTTTGTTGTATTTTTCCAATTGAATCTGTTTTATTGCTATAGTAGTACAATTATATTGTCAGCAGCACTCCTAAAATAGTGCAGAATGTTTTTTAGAATCCTAAAACTTTCTGGGGTTTAAATTAGATTTCAAATTCAAGATTTTAAGTGTACTATCAGACATTTGAGTCCCTCTGTACATTTTGGGTGAACTCAGGTAAATTGAGATGACAAAATATCTTTCAACTTTTATTTTCACTAAACTAAATTAAAATATAAGCAAATAATCATAATAATTATAATATATTTGTTATACAGTAGTTTGCTATAGGGATATACAAACCTCGTCTATGATGGCTTGTATGTTGGCTCTGAGAGGCACAAGCGAGCAGACGATTGCCAACGTCCAAAACAGGAAGAGAAAGACAGAGGACCGAAAGCCCCTCAGCCTCTCCAAGTGGATCACCAACACTGCCAGTATCTGAGGACAGTTTTTTTCAGTCAGTGTGCTAGTTGAGGTCAATAGAGAAATCCAACACTCACTAGAAGAAGAGGACTGAATACCATTAGACAGCTTAAACGTGGAGTTTTTGTTGATACATTTTGAATTGATTCTATACAGGAAAGCATAGACTACTGTGAATGTTTAGTCTGTGTCAGGACTTTAAAATGGACTTATCTTGTTGGGCAGATCTGGGGGAGAAAAAGTCATTTACAACCACTGTTGACACTGCTGTCTGCTGTGACCAGAGGTAAAAGAGGCTTATTTATCCTGATCCCTTTAGGAAACTTCTGCCAGACGTCTAGCCACAAAGAGATTTGTTCATTCAAGCTTAAATATAACAGATCATAAATCTTAACCATCCTCTAAAAGAGTTCATTGAAAAAAAGAAAAAGATTTCAAAACATATATTTAGACCCTTATATTTCTGAAATCAACATGGTATTTCATAACAGTCCTTAATGGAAAGGGGAGGTTCAGGAGAAGAGTAATATTGTGATTTACCATGGTAAGGCTGCGAATTATAGGGCTCAGGAGAAAGACCATGTGACGCTCGATATCTCTGCTCCTTTCCACCAGCAGATAGACTATCTCCAGGAAACCAAAGGAAGCCAGACAGAGACCCAAACCCTACAAGACGTGAACACAGACATGTAAGCATTAACTGCAACGTTGTTTAATTAACCCCCCCCCCCCCCCCCCAAATTTGTATTAACTTGCATTATTGATCAAAAGTTTTTAAAAGTCTCTTATGCTCATCTAGGCTGGATTTATTTGATCAAAAATACAGTAAAACAGTATTATTGTTACAATTTAAAATAACATTTCTACTCGAATCTATTTTAAAAGTAATTAATTCCTGTGATGTCAAAGCTATTTTCAGCATCATTACTCCAGTCTTCAGTGTCACATGATCCTTCAGAAATCCATATGAAGATTTGCGGCTCAAGAAACATTTCTAATTATCATCGAATTAAGTTCTGCTGCTTCATATTTTTTGTAAAACAATCTTTGGTAATATTATAAATGTCTTTACTTTCACTTTTGGTCAATTTAATGTGTCCTTGCTGAATAAAAGTTTTTTACCCCGAACTTTTGAAAGGTAGGCTATGTGTGCTATATTAGAATTGATTTACATGTCAACTGGGTCAAAGTGTATGATACGATATGATCTATTTTTCTTCCTGTTGAACCATTTTCCTATCTTTTCCACGCTCGTTAATTATGTCACTTATTTTCAGTGTTGGGGATAACTCAATTTGAGTTACGTAATCAGATTACCCTTTCAAGTAACTAAAGTAACGCATTACTTTTAAAATTTACAACAAAAGTTACTTTTTCAAATAAGTAACGCAAGTTACTTTGTTTTCCCATTTATTGACTGACAGCTCTCTTGTCCCACTTGTTGAGACAAATCGAAGTGCAGAGGCGTTGTGTGTAAACATGATGGTTATTGTAGTAGACTAAATGTGAGCATGCATTTACTCATCTCACTTGCACAAAAAAAGATTCAATATTCCTCAAAATGAATAAAATCATTGAAATGCAGAACCAGAATACTACTGCAAACCTCCAATAACTAAATATGTTAAATAAAACATTCCTTTTTATGCATTTAATCTCACTTTATTGACCAATGTACTTACTGCTGATCTTCGATGATTCAATTAAACCATAAGCAAAAATGACTAGAATTTTTTGTTTTTATTGGTAAAGTAAGTGTTAAACTTTTTTCTCCTGCACCCTTTTCTTCCGTTATCCAGAACAACAGCACAGCTGAAAGGTTTGTTTGAGCGGCGCCCTCTACTGTACAACCATGCATTTCCTTCAGCCTGAGGCTTATTGGTTCACTTTAGGTGTGAAAGGGTCTACATTTGCCCAAAAATATAACTTTTTTGTTATAAAAAAAAACAAGCCCAGCCCAGGTAAAAAAAAAAGTAACGCAAAAGTAACGTAACACGTTGCTCTTCTAAAAAAGTAACTTAGTAACCCAATTAGTTACTTTTTAAGGGAGTAACGCAATATTGTAATCCATCACTTTTTAAAGTAACTTTCCCCCAACACTGCTTATTTCTATATTGCCATGCACACAACAAAAGCCTGTGAATTTTTCAGGTGACTGATGCTATACTCGACTCAGGGTCTTAGAGAGGTGGTAACTAGATTTTAGTCTCGATGACCGGTATGACTCACCGTCTTGGCACAGTAGAGGCTGGATATAGATATGCGTCCATTGTCGTAGAATTTGAGGTACAAGCAGTAGAAAGGGGCACAAACCCAGAGATAGAAACAGGGGAACCACACCAGTATTGTGTGCTGGAAACACTGGGTGAGGTCTGGATGTAGTGTGTACCATGTGACGTTCCAGTCCTGAAAACACAATTATATTTATTAATAATAATTTGTTAATAACAAGGTGCAGTTTACAACGTATTCGATTTTATTCACTCTCTGCACTCTGCTGAATGTTCATTAAAGTTCCCCAATATTTCTTCAGTCCAAATGGCTCTGTGTATTTGTGATTTATTTTAGTTGTCTTGCAGTGTTTGCAACAGACAAATAGTGTGAAATTGCAGAGAGGTGAAAGGTAAAGCTCCTGTAATAAATATCCACTGTTTGCCAAGTGAGTTTATGATGAGTATAGCTGGATTTGTCTTGGTTGTTATAAGTCATGACAGGAAAAAAAACATCTTTACCTCTATGAAAGTGCACTGATCATGTCGTTCAAATGTCTATGGTGCATTGAATATTTTTTCTTTGTTTTAGCCCTAGGAATTGAATAGAACTTTTACAAAATATGTTTAAAATACTATAGTCATATCAGCATAATAAAAACCACCAATTTCCAGAAATGTAACATACAAATAAACTAATTAATTTAAAGATTTCACTGCAGATATTGTTTCCACTCAGAAGCATTACAGCAGAACAAAAAGCATGTAGTGTGTACAAAATATTGACATTGTAGAACAGTTTGTACACATTTGATAGATTGAAAGTCTGATAGATTTGAAAGATTGAAAGTCCTGAAGTGAGTGTTGCTTTCTTTAAACTGCATATTTATTTAAAGTAAATGCAAAAGTATTTCACAGTAGGCTGGGTTTATGTGACAAAACAAGTAGGCTTTGATATGTGACAAAAATGCTGTTCTGTGCATTTCGATTACATCAAAGTTGGACAAACTCAGTTTGAAATCATTGCCAAGACATCTCTCTCAAGCTGAATTTCACAGGCTCGTTCTATTCAGACATCAGTAATTCACACAGTATCTCCTCGGTTATTTCTGGCTTTTCTATGTTGGAAAATAGGCTGATGTCCAAACGTAGCTGTAGAGCTGTTATGTTACTTTTTCCCCCCCTAACTTTCTCTGGACTAATGAGAACTAATCCAGCAATTGCACAGCTCTGATAAATACGGCATGCTGGTTGGAAGGAGTCTTGTGGTATGGCAGTATATAAGAAGTGCACCTTTGGCAAGCCACAATGTAAACCCATACACCATGAGAACGGCCATGAGCACCAGGCTCAGCTTTGTTTAAGCTTGTTTGCTCATGTACATTCAATTGGCTGATGGAGAAGTTCAACAGATTTCTGTCCTATAGGTCTTATTTTTCTCAAGTGCATTATCTGAACATATTTTCTCAGCCTTATGTTGTTCCCAACCCCATTTTTCCACGAAACACAAAAAGAAGATTTTTGACTGATTAAAGCTTTTACACTTCGAAAAGGATGCAAAAGCATCATACATATTCTGAAGTCATGCAATAACCTTTTATGAGGAATAGACCAAAATTTAACTTGTTCTTATAATCTCTCCCTCCATTGATCTGTTCACTGTTGCAACCATATTTTTGAGTTATTGAAGGCTCAAGAGCTGGATCAGATTCATACTGGTTTTGTGAACTGGATGACCTGATTCTATTAAAGTCTGAATCAAAAGAATGATTCATTCACAAATAAAACATCTTTACTTTTTTTTTTTTTTGCCCATGAATGCACCAAGGAGAGTTGTCACGATTTTCAGTTTTGGTCTTTATTTCACAAGTTTATTTTACTTTATTTCAAGTTATGCATGCTTTCAGAAATGTGTAATATAGCGCAAAAGTCAAATAGACCACTTTTATGATGATTTCTTGGTGTATGATATGATACTCATGATACTCTTGGTGTATGATATGACATCTATTTATTTAGACCAGTATCTTTAACCCTGCAAGTGCAATATAAACACATGCTGCAGGTTCAAGATGAGACACTCAATTACATTGTTGTTTTGGCCAGGATATGTCCTCATCTATGAGGGGGTGTACTGTGGTCAAGGCCCAAAAAGGGAAAGAGATTCTCATTCATGTGGCAGCGCACAGCACAGTCACAGTTTTCCACAGGGAGTTCAATGGACACCATCTTCTACCCATCCTACATCCTCTAAGACTATGTTTGCACTGGTCTAAACCCAATGACAACCACAGTCTCAGGAAGTGATTCAGAGTGGTGTGTGTACCCTTCCTGCAAGTGTAGGAGTACAGACTGCCGGTCAGCACAAAAAAATTGTTTAAAAACAGTTTAAAAATGACACCGCTGATGTCTGGATTTATGAAGAGGAAATTTGTAAGGGTGGCTTGTAGTTCACAAATCTCTAGTTATTTTTTTTGGAGATGGCCATCAATAAATGTCATTTTGATTGTGCACAAGCAGGCCAAACAGTAATGCTGTCAGACATTCTTCAATAGACATGAGCTTATAGCCTTGACCTCTTCATCTCATTTCACATCCTTTCCCAGCTACAAATGTAATGCTCTAAGAATGTTGTTCTTATGTTCCCATTATATTATGAAAACACTATTTCAAAAAGTTCTGAGAATGTTCAAAATGTTGTTTTAGAAACATTGTTTCCTAGGTTATATGAACGTTCTGAATAATGTTCCATTGGGTCAAATTGCACAAAATTATATTCTAACAACAGTAAAACAAAGTAAGTAATATAACTAATGAAACACTGTAGACTGTAAAGCAAAGTCCCTTTCAAGGAAAGTCAGTTCATCCGCGGCCATAATTGCAACTCATCTACTTGAATGGGGAAATAATCACAAGATCTCACTAACTGTTTTCCAAACTCATGTTTAATAACATATTTCAAGTTAGCAACAAACTCGGACATGAACTGTCACAATTATTTTTTTACTTCATACGCTCATATAAGATTTAATAAATCATATGTTTCAGGTTGGTCCAGTCAGTGCACATGTGCATTGCCAAGTGTGAGTCTAGCTGTTTTTATGGCAAGCTGAGTTTATACCAACTCTTTTATTTATAAGGTATGACTTATTCTGCCATATTGTGTGTTGTGTTTTCTCCCATTCATAGTAATATGAGTGTGCTCCTTGGATTCGTCTGATTGGCTTAATGATTAGTGTGTACCATGGTCCATGGAAGACCCTAATAAACCCCCTCATCAGTGCCTGGGACAAAATTCTCTTGAGGGCATCTTGGCTCTGTCACACACACCAATATCATATGATTTTAAACGAGCCTTGTATATGCATTGATCTTTTATTTATTAACCGAAAGAATTTCAACATTGGACATCTGTAAACATTGTTAAAAACATAGTTTAAAGTACAGTTACATCATGCACTGCACTCTTGCTGATAACACACATGTGTAAACACACATTTAAAGCATGTTAATTCTAAATCTTTTAAACAGTTGTAAAAATATTTTCACACATTTAACAAATGTTATGTGTGAGTGAGACAGAATAACCATATAACTGAAGATTAAAGTCCTGCATTCAATCTCAGTCAATCTAGTGTCAAAAACAATGATCACTTCCAAGAATAATGGGAAATAAATAGCAAAAACTAGATACGTAGTTCTTTTTAAGGAACCTTCATATATTTGTATCTCTGTTTTAATGGGCTATTGAAGTGAGTGAGTTTATTATTCATCCGAGACTCACCCAGAGAGGGTCCAGGCCACTGAGACTGCAGAGGGTGTCCATTCAGGTTCCTCTCTTCTTCACTTCCTGTAGTAAATCCCTGCTCCCTGGACTCAGCAGTGTCCCACTCTCCTGTCTATGTAGTCTCTGTTGGCAGAGTAAGTGTTTTTGTGATACTAGTATTTGTGATACTAGTATTTGTGCCTGTGTGCGTGGGTGTTTCAGCCCCTTTTTTGTAAGCCAGCCTCCCGTCTCCTGACCTGAGTCTCGTCAAAACTACAGTCTGAGGCCAGGTTTGTGTAACTGGCCTGTTTATGAGTGCTGGCCTGCGAGGTGGGTGGAAGATTTAGACTCTGTAAAACTATCTTCCCTGCTCTCTTTCGTCGCTCTGGCCCACGTGTGCCGAGGCCACAGTACCACAAACACTCCCCTGGAGGAGATGAGAGCGCCGCAGACGTGGCCACACCCCGCTCTCCTTCAGGTCTTGCCTCTGTAAACTCCCCCAATCCCACCCTCCACCCTGGTTTTCAATAGAAAGGGAAAATGTTTAATGGCAAGTGTGAATTGTAATCTTCAAGGAATGTGTGTAGTTTTTTAACAGGTGGTGTTAATTGCATTTTGTGTGGGGTTTAGTGGGGCAACAGGTCTCCCTGAAGGAGAGCCTCACAGCAAGACGGTCCATGGTTTGAGTCACGGCTGAGCCAGGTGTCCTTTCTGTGTGGAGTTTGCATGTTCTCCCGGTCCAAATACATGCAGGTAAGGTGGATTGGATATACCAAACTGGTGATGCAAATGGGTAGTTGCATTTTATTTTTAACCACAAAACTCTTGTGTCTAAACAGATGTGTAATATTTTTAGGGATTTATCATAAATCTGTATCGTTTTAAGAATGATTATATTACATTTTAAACAAATTTACCAAAAAAAAAAGAATTATCCATCATTGCAAGGACTGCATAGTAACAAATAAGAAAAAAACATTGGCATGTTTTTATTTATAAATCTATTTGGAAAAAAAGGCATTTAAATTTGCTGCTCCCTCTGCCTGGAATTGTTTGCAAAGTACATTGAAACTGAGGAATCTGGTCTCGTTGGACACTTTAAAAAAAGTTTTAAATGATTTGGAGAATGAAACATCGGCTGTAGATGTTTTAGCTAGTTATGTATTTGATATTGAAATTTTATTAGAGTTGCTTGTGTGTGTATATGTGTTAATGTGTATGTATTGTTGGATGTTATATGTTACACTCAAACGTGCTGTGTCTGTCAGTTTTGGCCAGGACGCTCTTGTAAAAGAGATTCTTAATCTCAATGTGCTTCTTTCCTGGTAAAATAAAGGTTATAATAAAATAGTGATATTGGAGAAAATAAATTAAAAGTGCCTTTAAAGGGTTAGTTCACCCAAAAATGAAATTTCTGTCATTAATTACTCACCCTCATGTCTTTCCAAACCCGTAAGACCTTCGTTCATCTTCGGAACACAACTAATGAAGATATTTTTGATGAAATCTGAGAGCTTTCTGAACCAGCCATAGGCAGCAACGTCATTTTAACTTTCAAGGCCCAGAAAGGTAGTAAAGACATATAGTCCATGTGACTAGTGGTTCAACCTTAATGTTATGAAGCGACGAGAATACTTTTCGTGCACAAAAAAACTAACAAAAATAACCACTTTATTCAGCAATTTCTGATGTATTATATCTTCTCTAGTACAGAGATGAGAATGACTCAGATGAGGTGAGTGTGTCCAGAGGTTCTGCAACCCACACACACAGTTCCCTTATTCCTGTATGGTGGAATCATGACATAAGCTTCTCTCTTTATTTTTCATTCAACTCCAACTTGACTGTAGACAGTCATCAAAACAAACACAGGGATGGTAATGGTACGTTGGAAAATGTATCATCATTTACAAATGAGAATAGCGAACTTTTGGTTGGTAGTAACATTTTATATTTGTCTAAACATGTTGATGTGGAGCAAATAACATTTAATTTTCAGTGGAACTTACTGCTTAAGCGTTTTTACAGTGAGACATTGCTCACTATTTCTGTATTCATTAATGGTTACTGTCACAGCCTGTTTCCACGCTTAATGAATGGTCATTTCAGATGACAATGGAAACTTTCTTTTGGAATCATTTTCAGAAAGCAATGGGTTTATAGGCTAAAAATACAAAATGTGTGAACTGATAATTTTTTCCAGAATGCCCCAAAAATATGCAGATTGTCATACACATGACTAGTCAGTGACTTTTCATATGCAGTCACTGGAATTTTCCTCATGATTTATTGTGATGAATACTTAATTGTATGGCAGGGTAACTATACTGCGTTATGTTTATGTCTAAGATGCATACATTTACAGCCAGCATTCTACAAAGCTCAAGGAGATGATTGTTCACTGGCCCTTGCTTTTGGCATTGTCCACTGAAATTGAAGATCACAACAGTGACATTTGGCTGAAAAATTGCTTTGTGTCTTGAAGTAAACTGCAATTTCTCCTGCTGAGTTTCCTTACAAGGAGAGTCTTTGCAGTAAACAGGAATGATTGCAGGCTTTCTGACAATTTTTCAGGTCAAAAGAGTCAACAATAGGTGAGTCTATTTTTCTTTTTGTCTGTTTTTTCCGAACTGCTTGTAAAAGTCTATGCAGCCCCATACATCTGAAGACAATGTTGCACAACCTAATTTTCTTTTACCGTAAACAGGCCTGGAAAGTGTTGTATGGTTGTCAGCTGAATGACATGCATTCTTAGGATGCTTGCTTTGAAAACCTCATTACTGAACATCCAGGCCAGAGGGTAGTCACTTTACTTAAAGCTTGAATGTTTACTGTTATCGTAAATTATAATTTATTGGTTTTTGCATTCACTATATATGGAAAAGACCATCTTAAATATTCTTCAAAGTAACACAAGTTTTGAATAACATGAAGGTGAGTAAATGATCTTCATTCTGTCCGAATTTGTATAACTATCCATTTTAACACTTATAATGCTGAAGTCTTATTATGGTTATACTTTCAAAACTGTGTATTTCCATGTTTATTCCCCCAGAATGAGCTCCATGACCCTCGTGCGCTTTCTGTCCTGTTGTTGGACCCCTCTAATGGAACGTAATGCATGAGCAATTCCCAAACCAAAAAAGAAGGAGGGAGCAGACAGAGGAAGTGTCAGAAACATACAGACAGCTGCCTCAGAGGCCTCAAACGCGAGCTCCGCTGAGGATAACATAAGCGGACTGTTTGCATATAAGATGTTGTGGGAGGTGACTCACTGACTCTAGGGATGCAGTGGGGAGATAGACTGTTTGGATCCCTGCCACCTCCACACTCTCAATTACAGCGTTTGGCTGGGCCACTTCTGGCTGGCTGCGAAAAAGCGGCCTCCGCCAGACGGTCTGGGAGCAGCAGCCATGCAGTGGTAAACCAGACGCAGATCACCTACACTTCCTCTGGCTTCTCGCGCTGCAGCAAACACGGTCTAGTCAAAATAATAGCGTATGTTTCTTTTTGAGTTCTCAGACAACGTGTAAATATACTCACATCAGATGGAGACAGAAAGACAAAAACAATAATTCTTCTCATGAACAGGAAACTACGGAAGCGTATTGCATTCACTTGAGGAAAAAAAATCTACTCTGTTTTTCTGAATTAACGAGTTAATTATCTCAGAATTACGAGATATTTTTCATGAAAAAAAGTTTTTGGTCTGTTTTTCTGAATTAACGAGTTAATTATCTCAGAATTATGAGATAATTCTTTCTTGAAAAAATGTTTTTTTTCACTCTGTTTTTATGAATTAACGAGTTACTCATTATTTTGAGATAATTATTAAGTCATTAATTCAGAAAAACAGAGCAAAAACTTTTTTCCATGAAAAATGATCTCGTAATTCTGAGATAATTATGTATGTCCAGTATTCTACATTGTATTAAGCGATACGTTTATGTGTTAATGATTTGCTTCTTGTTAAATTAGTTTTTGTTTGACTGATTGGTCATTATTTTAAATAAAAAAAGCAAATATAACTAAGGTTATTATATTTATTTGCTATATGCTTTTGAGCTGGTATTTTAAAGGTAGGGCAATTTCGGAGAGGCTAGCAATAGCAAGCTAGCTTTGAAAGAATAAGATCCCACCCTCCTTTTAGAGCACTCATAAATGCACATGGCATAGTCTGCAAAGCGTCACGAGACAAGAGATGGTGTTAAATTACCTCAAAGCACATAACATAACATTGCAATAATAATGAATGTAACAACTTACAGAGCTTTTACTTTTACCTCCTGACTGCTGCAGTTTCATTACGACGTTGATAGTATTGACAAAGAAACACATAAATTCGAGTCTGAGGACGCGAAACATCTCCAGATTGTCCCGTGAACATCACGTCACGGGTTGCTATCTTGTAATTAGGGTTGCCACCTGTCCTTCTTTTTAATTAACCTGTCCCGGGAAATTTATGGACTCTTCCGGGACACTGAATGTCCCGGTTTTCGAAAGGCTACGTGAATATGTGTTCAAACTGTGTAGCGCGCGCACACAGAGAGGGAGAGAGCGAGACTGCGAGAGACCTTGCGTGTGTTTGCTAGTGTGCCTCAAAAAGCGCATGTAAGAAGCGCATGTAATCGCCTCCCCCCGTTGGGCGGGGGTCATCGATATGTCCCGGTTTTTTATCAGACATAGGTGGCAACCCTACTTGTAATTATAGTTACGATATTGTGTGAACGCAGCATAAGCTTGTTTTTTTTGTTTCAGGACGGAGGCACTGTAAAATATTTTACTTTTTGTTTTTGGAGCTCACTCTGTGTCTACAAATCTGCATAGTCTCATGAAATGCGCTGATGATGTGTGATGTCTGATGTCTGCGCGAGCAGGGTGCGTGTAGGTATGCAAATACATATGTTAAAAGGCAGGTAGGACATAGTATCATTGCATTTGGACCGAATGCACTGATTGGATGAAATTGTTTTTTGTCTAAAGACTTCCACAGAAGATATATGTACATGTTTTAATATTTAGACCACAACTATCATTGATAGATATCAGGATGTGAAGACAGTTTCAACCAGTATAACAAAAAGAGTTTTTATAAAACAAATTGCCTACCCTACCTCTAACTAAACTCATGTTTTATATGAAAGCTGAAATTGTGTGTTGAAATTGTGTATTAATTATATATAATTATTATAACAGCAAAATGACTGCAGGCATTTATGTGTTTTTGCAGGTAACGTTCCACCACTCGTATAAGAAAATTGTGATAATGTATGTGTAATATTTAGCTCCCTTTAGCAACTTGCAGAAGAAAAATAACTTGTGTAGTTTTTAACTAATTTCTGTTTATGTATGAGTAGCTTTTATTTTTAAGCTAATCTTTTCATTCATTAGTGCATACATGTACTTCGTTTTGTGCCTCTTCTGTTTATTTTCTTATGCTCTCACCATAGGCTCTCACGTCACAAAAGTGGGAAGACATATTGTCTAACACCATGACTATCAACAAATAGTTCCTAGTATGGCATTGGTGAAAGACATTTTCGTGATGTGGCATCCTACACTCCCCCTCTGACCACGGCTGTCCGTCTGAAACCACCTCGCCATGGTCATTGTCCAAATGAAATACACAGGCTGACCTCAAGCCAGACCACATTTCACACCAGCAGAGTCGACAACGCTCTTGGCCTCTCAATGGGCAATTGCCTGTATCAACAACAGTCTAGTTTAACACAGTGAAACACTGAACTCTGAGGGTCTTTAAAGACATAACAGAACTTGAGCATCTGAACTCTGCATTACTGACAAAGTGTGATCCGGTTTTCTGCCAAATAATGCGTCCTATGAGACTGTGCTTGCATTAAGATTGCTCTTCCACTTTTTTAATTAGAAATATAATTAGTTATACAATGAATAAATATGGCTATAATTGACTGCAAAGTTCTGTATTATTAAAACAACTACAACAACAAGCAAATCCAATATAGAGCTATAACAAAACTAAACACTTAACTAAACAAACTAATTTCTAAAGTTTTGCTGCCATCTATTGGCACAATAGCTACATCCTAAGAATTAAAGATCTGCTTGAAAATCCGAATGATTTTCAAGTAAAAACACTTAGCTTCATGTTTTTTCACAAACCTTCATATCTTTCAAACCATTTTATATAATCTATGCCATTTGGATATATTGAGGATACTGTTGATAATAGCTTTTATTTTCTGTTGTGTGTTGTTTTACTTTAATTTGACACAACAACTCCTTTTTATGTCAATTGTAGTCCATTCTCAGGGGTCAGCTTAGCCAGCCACGTAGAGGGGTAAGATGAACCATCAGCTCACATACTTTTTCATCTGTCCAGATATGTATGCTAAAATGGGAACGCAGGGAGAACAAGAATGAGAATTCCTCTGGTAAGTGTCAGAAAATTTATTTTCAAGATACTGTATCAGTGTGTCGTTTTAGGTGACTGCAAAAAATACAACAGCACTTACAGCACAACCATGCTGGGGATTCATCAATACATTTCCCTTCATCTATTCCTCATAAACCTTTTTGAATTTAATTACATTTCAAATTCTTCTTCATTGTGTCTATCTTCCCTTCATGTTTTTTTAAGTAGGCCTATTCTTTAATCATTCTCTCCGTTCCTCACTTTTTGTTTTATGTCTTTGTTCAAATCAATACACAAAATGTTTAACTTTGAGTACTTAAATAGTGTGAATGAACATTGTTAACATCTGTTGAGGTATGAAAGTTTTACAAAGAGCTCCCCAAATATCAAATACCACGGTAAAAATAAGGCATGGACTCCATTTATATAAGAGCATTACAAATAAAAATAATAATAGAAATGAAAAATCTGCTAATGCTGAACACTCTTTTAGATTGTCTTGCACCTCAGCAACATCATACAGAAGAGATCAGTTTTTATTTTGGTTGTGACCTTGTGCCTTTAATAACAAAAATTGTGAAACAGTTTAGAAGCAAAGATCAGCATTAAATAATAGCAGCAGTCTAAATGAAGTTACTCATTCAAATGAACACTTTTGGCGAGATAACATTTGGATAGGATATTTAATATATTAACGTTTTATTGGATTTGGATAACTCCAGTTTAAACCACTGGGTGGCAGTATCACATACATTTTTTCTATTAACTCATTTTTAGAGACGTTTGTGTAAATGGAACAGAGAAACGAACAAACAAGTTAGGGCATATTGTCCATAGCCGGTATTAAATATTTATAGACATGATTATTTTAATATGCATGCAAAGTAAATGTATATTAAAAAAAAACGTAATGTGAATCGCGTATGTAGGCCCGCTCCGTATGTAAGGCAACAGAATAAAACGGGTTAGCCAGAAACTCGTGTGAGTAGTGCTGTATGTAGGCCTACTGTAACTGTAAGATCGCTGGCCAGGGGAGGGTACACATGTGAATCTGTGTTTTGGATCAGAGCCGGGGATATGGCAGTAATGAAGGCCAGGAGCATCTGGCCGACTGTGAATGGCTGATTGCTGAAGATGTGAGGGTGTGTCCTCTCTCCCGAGACACGTGAGAGTGACGCCGGATTGGATGATCTGTTTGCGGAGGGCGTGCGTGTGCCTGATCTGAGCCGGAGGAGGACGAGGAGCAGAGCCGAAGAACGAGACACAGGAGGAGGGAGATTACTCTCGTTCCCACCACACCCTGCCAGGCCGAGTCCTGACAAACACATAACGTTTTACACAAGACTTTGAGTGTGTGTTTTACAGTGGAATACTAACTACTCTACAAAACATTATAGTGAGCAGTAATATACCTGCAGAAAAAAAACCCACATCTTAAACTGGTTTGAGAGAGGTTTTGCAAATTGTTTTAGGCTGACCAGGCTGGGAGACCATCTTAAACAAGTAGGGGTGGTTTAAGTTGTTTTTACAGCAGTGATTTCATCTTAAATTCAGTTGTTTATACTATGAACAAATAAGACCTTGTATTTTTTATTGACTTTAATACAGTTCACTGGAACATGATGCAATACTATAAACAGCTTCTTCTGTTTTCTCTCATTCCAGCATTTTCCTCTCCAACATAACCCTTCTGTCTGAAGTGTGAGGGTCATTTTGAATATTTGAGCTCTCTGTCACAAATCCTTTTCCATGTGGAGGCAGCACAAACACAATATATTATTAATATGTAAGGTTGCAAAAAGGACACTTTTACTAAAATCACAATGATAGACTTAAAAACATGTAGTTTAATTATATAAAAACATTTTCAATCAAAGTAAAAGGTGAAGTATAGATTTATTCACAGGCTCTTAAAGTGGTTCTGTACATATGTCCATTAAGAACACATCTGTAGACATACACTATTTTTTTCTAGTATAAGTGATGTGAAACAGATTTAGTTAAAATGTATTCACTTAAAATAATCCATTATTGAAATAATTATAAAACACAAACAGAAGTCTCATTCATGTGGCCACATTGATATAGTAATTATATTGCTAAGTAAATTACAATGCAGTTCCGTGTAAAAGGCAGAGTAAAATTAACATGGACAATGCAAGTGGACATTACAGTCTAGGGCTCTAGGCTATATTTCTCCATTTTCTGACATCCCTCTCACATGTTTTTTTTTCTTCTTCAGAGACATTTGTACGTAATTAACTTATATAAATAAACAGATATTCATTAAGCGGCCTGTTGAAATGGACACTTTCATTTGGCTTTGTTTTGTCATGCATTTGACTCATTTATGCTTAATTCTTCAATGATTGTCACAATAAATTTAAAAAGTCAATCTTTATGACTTGTGTCAAAATAGAAACGAAATCACCAAGACACTATGCTCAGAGTCAGCTAAACAACTCTTGTCACCAAACTAACAACGAAATCTAAAACATGGGTTAAATATTTCATAGATACAGTGCATAAGGTGGACACTCAAATCAGTTTATGTTCTGTGTTGTGATGTTTTGTTCACCTGGTTAAGTATGCAGTACATTTGACTGCTTCAAATGAACCTTTTTCCATTGCCATTTCACATTTTATACTTAATTAGATTATGCATTTACATCCTGAAAACCTAGCTGTGCAGTTTGTAGATGTGATTGTCATAACAATGCCTTGAATTATCTGAAATGCACATCAGCTGTAGGTTAATGATAAATATACTTTTCTAACCACCAATTATTTCATTGAAGTACAGTAACATTTTCCAGTCAGAAGTCACCCCCAGAAGCTCATCCTGGTTTATTTGATCCTGGAGTCGACCAGGTGCACATTCACTGCAGCGGAGTGTTGGGCCAGGAGGACATTATCCCGGAGTGGGATACCATCCCGAATGAAGAAGAAACGAAGCAGAAGAAGAAATAAGAACAAAATCTTCTTGCACCTGGAATCTTCTCTAGGACCTCCTGTCTCCATTTTTAGTCTTGAGAACAACTAGGACCACCATGGCAGGGATTAGGCATATGGGGGTCATGACAAGGGCAAGGATGATGCTGGGAGGGGGGTCTCTCAGTGCCTCTGTGGGGCATTCTTGAAAATAGGTGGTATGGATATCCACAAATATGTTTTCAACAAACTTATTCGGCCAGGGAATCAGCAGACATTCAGCAACAATCTCAGTACACACAGTGAAATTGTTGTATGCACTGCCAGAGAAACAGACAGAAAGAAAGCCTATCAAGAAACTATCAAGCACATACAGTATATGGCATTTGATAATGAATCCATAGAAAGTACCTTTTTACTCTCTCCAAAGAACACCAGTCAGTACTGTTTATAGACTCCATAGCCAAATCAAAATTATATGTACAAAAGTGCACCAGCATTTCATAGCATTCTTGAGTTTTCCAGGAACTGCTCACACAAATTGAACAGTATGTGTCACAGATGCTCTTGTTGGCACAGCCTGTGATGTAAATGAAAAAATAAAATAATAATAATAATAATAATAATAATAATAATAATGAGTGATATAAGTCATGTGAATTATCCTGTCATACATAATGTCGTTTTTGCATAATGTATCTTTTAGGTGTCACAGTCAAGTTGATATAAATAAAGTAGGCTAATTATCTCTTAAGCTATTTTGACAAGTAATGTAGCCTACATACCAAATGTCCCTCCATCTCCACGGCCAGGATCTAAAAAATATAAGTAAATCTTATATCATCATTAAGTTCATCCTACTACATCATACTCATCTTATTAGATAATCGTTTGTGACATCTTCATCCTGCAAGCACAGATTTCTCATGCACTGCTTAGTGTCTTATTTAGGTTAAATGAAAGCTGAAGTTGTATATCGACGCGCACAAAACTTACCACAGAGAAAAGACAGAAAGACGCCAAAGAAGCTGAAGGATACCCTCATATCAGAGCAAACGAACGCTGGCGAGATGATCGAAACCCGCCACTGAATAAGCCTGAACTTTTACACCAAAAAGCGCGAGGCATAACAGGAAACGCGACGGGTGGAAGCGTGATGCGCCGTATCCACATGTGGAACCGGGGTTACCAGATGTTCAGATTTAGAAAGCTGCTGACCGAAAGCGCTTTAATTTTCCCACGTAATAATACTCCACCTCTGCCCCCTCCCTCCCTCTCTCCCTCCCTCTCCCCCTCCCTCTCCCCCTCTCTCTCTCCCTCCCTTCCTCTCTCTCTCCCCCACTCTCTCTCCCTCCCTCCCTCTCTCTCTCCCCCTCTCTCTCCCCTCTCTCTCCCTCCCTCCCTCTCTCCCTCCCCCTCTCTCTCCCTCCCTCCCTCCCTCTCTCTCTCCCCCTTTCTCTCTCCCTCCCTCCCTCTCTCTCTCCCCCCCCTCTCTCTCCCCCTCTCCCCTCCCTCTCTCCCTCCCCCTCTCTCTCTTCCCCCCCCCCCCCTCTCTCTCTCTCTCTCTCTCTCTCTCTCTCTCTTTGTCAGACTTGAACTGAAAAACACTAAAACTTTTTAATGCATTTTCAATTACTTTCAATTAAGGAGGCACAAATACAATCCATTAATTAGCCATAACTAAATATTAAAATATTGAACAGACAAAAAAACCTGAATGAGATTTCAGTCATAAATTTGTTCATTTGTTGTTGTTTTTTAAATACGATTAATTACAAAACTCTTAATGTCTATATGTTTAACTACAGGTGAAACTCGAAAAATTTGAATATCGTGCTTCATTTATTTCAGTAATTCAACTTAAAAGGTGAAACTAATATATTATATAGACTCATTACATGCAAAGTGAGGTATTTCAAGCCTTTATTTGTTATAATTTTGATGATTATGGCTTACATCTTATGAAAACCTTTTCACAATATTCTAATTTTGACTTTGGGGTTTTCATAAGATGTAAGCCATAATCATCAAAACTATAACAAATGAAGGCTTGAAATATCTCACTTTGCATGTAATGAGTCTATAAAATATATATTAGTTTCACCTTTTAAGTTGAATTACTGAAATAAATGAACTTTTGCACGATATTCAAATTTTTCGAGTTTCACCTGTATGTAATATATAGGCCTACCTGTCAGTTTACTTATGTCTCACAACAATCCTTCACAATGCTGTTATAGCCAAGTTCTTGCTCGTTTGGAGTTGAACATGACGAAAGTAATATCTTGCGTTCGACAGCAATTGTAATTCTTAAATGTGTTTTTGATAAAGAACCGCTTCATATGAGTAATCAGCTCGGGAATCGGGACCACACGGCTCTGCTGTATTTTTCTGATTTACTTATACGAAACATAAGGGCAGCTAGCTCACACAGGACTGACGACCTGAATTTGTGGTGCTCACTACACAACAAGGTTTCTTCCAAGCCAGACTTGTTTTATTCACAAATGTTTTCAGTGGCAAATTTTGCTTTTGTTCCCAGAACGTTTGCCTAAAAGGTAGGATATTCTCTTAAAAACATTCTAGTGATAACATTGTTCAAAATGACCCCCTTTTTATAAAGTGTTTATAGGTCTAAGTTTCCCAGGGGGGACTGGACGTGGACAACTCCCCAAACAGCATTACAAGCTTCACTTATTACAAACCAGTTTGACGTTATTCTGTCATGCACAAAAGTTCTAATTGAGAATTAACAGAGGTTTAGATGTTGATGTTTTATTGAAGATAATAGTTTGATGTCACCATTTTGGTGATCAGTGTTTGCTTTAGTTGGGCGACTCTTGACCTTAACATTAGTTGTTGTCTGGCTGCTGTAACTGTGCTTGTCATTGCCAGAACAGCAAGAGAAAATGCAATCAGATGTTGGCTACTTGGTGTGCAGCTATAATCATAAATTCACTGATCTCATACAGAAGCTAATCTTTGATAGATTTGATTTGCTATTAATTTCACGTGATTGATTATAATAGACCTGCGATAGGTTTAGTAGTCCAGGATGAGATCCAGCAGTTCTATAATCAGATAATCTGAAGGATTAAAAAAGCCGGGTTGTCATCTGTCGTCGTCTTTTCATAGCAGCACTCATACTACACAAAATAATGCTGACAAGGTGCACAAACTACAATATATTTGGTCAAGAGGCCAACAGCGCAAAAAAACTCTTTCTCACATAAATTCACGCAAGAAATTCATGCAAGTGATTACGAGATTTTTTTGATTATACCATCTGGACTGTGATTGGCTGGATTTGTTCCACAGTATGAAATCACGTTGAAGGCCAAAACACGGAAACGAGTTCGCATTTTAGATCTTCCGGTTCCATCGTCCCGAAGTCAATGGGTTTTTTGGTTATTTTGCTGAAATAAGGTCTGTGGTGAACACTAGCTCAAGACACGTTCACGTTTTATTCTATGACATAAAATACATCAGTATTACCCCAAGCTGTTCCGTGTCTTGAAAAAGGCGGTTGCTAACAAGTGGGACTACAGAGGCTGTCGAGGAGATTAAATGTCATCACGCCGAAAAGGTAAGCTCAGTCTGCTTTTACAGCAGTATAATTGTGCTCTTACACTTGATCAGTTGATTGTGCAATACAACAACAAGTTGGAACTAATCTAGCCAATCACAGTGCAGATGGTATAAACAGAAAAACTATGTAATCATATACATGAATTTCTCACGTGAGAACATGTTTTTTCCGCTGTTGGTTTGCTTTGGGCTGCCTGTTGACCAAGGCTGCATCTGAAAATCGCATCCTTCCCCATACAGTTGGCGAAAAACAGCATGTCAAAAGAAAAAAGATGTATGTCCAAATTCACAGTATACTCATAAATGAGTAGTTGTATTCATAAATGAGTAGGCAAAAGGTACCGGACGCAGATTTTGGACGCAGCCCTAATGTCTTGTGGTTTGTGCACCTTGTCCGCGTTGTAGTATGCATGCGCACTGCTATGGCAAAATTACGACAGATGACAAGAATCCTTGTTGTGTAGCGTGAGCTCCACAGCAATTCAGGTAGTCAACAGTCCTGAGTCCTGTAGTGTAAGCTTGCTCTTAGTTGAGTTGTAGTGAGTAGTAGAGGGAACTTTAAGAAAGAGGAAAAGTTAACTGAGCTTCATGAAAGTCCCTCTTATTTTAATGGAAATGTTTCTGCATAAGAACTGGTTCTCAGTTCTAGTCTCAACTCATGATATTGTAAAGCACTGTTGTGTTTAAAGGATAGCTGTTTCCCCGAGGCGCGGATCTTTTCTGAGCCGAGCACACCCAGGCCAGATGCACATCTGCAAACGGGTCTCCCCCTTTAAAAAAACACTCTGTTTCTCTCAGGTTGATTCCTCGTCGGCTCAGTGGTTTTGATTTATTTGCATTTTTCGCATCTGTTTCCAAACAGGAAACATAAGTGAACATTTAGAGGCAGAGCACTGCGGCTTGATGGAAAGGACACTTTTAAGAATAACTGGGTCATATTAAACAGATCGAGTTCGGGAAACGATATAATCAAAGTTTGCCATCTGTGCTCGAAGGGCCGCACTTTTGGTTTAAGACCAGCTGTGATTGAAACAAACTCTCAGCTCACTCACTTCAAAGTAAGAGAAAGAGGCGAATCCAGGGCCGACGGAGGGCTGGAACAGTTTATGTAACACTTCTGTGTTTGTGGATCTCATGACCATGTGAGTTTGTCTTCAATCGGTACCAATAGATTAAGTCTACTCTACAGGAAACGATTTAGTGTAGGTCTACTGTTTTTTTGTTTGTTTTTTTAAATAAAGTTTTGATCTTTCAGGGTTTTTTTTTGCAACCTACTTTCACATTTTGGATGATATATCACCAAGAATCTTTTTTTTGCATTGATTTTTAACTCTGCCATTGATGGAAATTTCCGTCATTTATGAGACAACACTTCCCCGCCATTGACGGAATTTTCCGGCTTTCCGTGTTTTCACTGTTATATGGTAGGGGGCGCTATGAAACATCTTCTGAGAGAGTACTGAATCTCCTGATCAAAACAGAGGTGAAAAAAGAAGAAACAAGCAATAATCATATGCATATGTAAATCATGTAAATATGTAGATCATCAACATTAAACAGCATATAAATCAAATGCCTAATGTTACTGAATGAAATGTCGACCCAAGATGAGCTACAGGACTGTAAAGCTTTGGGGGTGTTGATGGACTCGATCTACCCCATCTATATTTTGATCATCGTTCTGAATCCGATCTGGACAACGTCTTTGATAAAATCGTTATTTTCTCAGCTTTTTGCTCAAAATGTTGCCTTTTTAAATGTCCTACAATACCTAGGACTCCCAATTGCAAAAAGAGTGGATCACGATCCTGTGAAGCATTGCAAATGACATGACAGTCTCCCTACAACATCAAACAATATATATTTTAAATTATATTTTTTCAATAAGCGTCACATATATTTTTATTTAGAATTAATGACTTATTGTTGATAGTTTTAATTTACTGTTTTATTTTATTCAGTTGTCATTCACAAAGCTATTCATGGGATAGGCTAGTTCATTTCGTAGCCTACATATGAGTTTTTCCATCTTCAAATATATTTTTGCTTCAAACAAAAAGATTCAACTCAGAGCTGGTTGGTTTGCTTTGGTTTGATTTATATTAAAGAAATGCTTTTTAGAGCTTTAGATTTTAAGGTAGAATCAAATATTTCTTTCTATATATAAATAAATAAAAAATGTATGAAATTAACTCTTTAAGAGGTGAGAATAAAGACCAAATAAGGACTTTCCTTTGTAGCCTATGTGTGTTAACGAAACCAAACAACAGAGAAAGACAACATTTATTTATGTGAATATGCTTTATGCCGTGCTGTAAGTGTTGTTAAACGTCATATGTGTGTGACACTCAGAACAATGCAGTCTTTGTTTCTGTTTTTGGATCTTACAACAGGCCAATCTAAATCTCCCATGTGCCCATGTGTTTATCCAAATATCAAACTGAAGCAGTTTATTCATCGTTCCAGAGACTCTCCCGTGAATATACATATTAGGGGAAAAAATCTGATTGAAAGTGTCAACAAAATCTCTCACCGCAGTGTAGAATTGCGACACAATATTCTTTACACTATTATTATGCTGTTACCTTCACTGGTTGTCTGCTATTCTTTGTTATACGTGCTTACCGTATACATTGCAGCATATCAGCTGCTCAAAATGGACTCAATTGAAAACAACTTCACAGTATGGTTTATTTGGACATAAAACTCAGAAAAACAAAAAATTTGCAACATGTCTGTCATATTTATACAGCTGTATCCCTCACCTGCTCTGGTGTAGGCAGTGGTTTGTACTTCTGTCGGTGGGGTTGATGCAGTCGGCCTCTAGGGCACAGAAGAAAAACACATTTTTATGAGAGACAGAGCATGGGTTTACAAAAATATTTTTTTTGATAGTCAATAGAATAATTAAATAGAACTTTTAAAATGTGCATATTTTTATCAGGAAAAAAACTCACCACAGCGTGTTTCTGTTCGTTTGGTACCAGGGTCTGCAGAGTTGAGACCATTAGACACAGACAGACTATCATGAAAAATAAACTTTGCATTACACACATGAATCACACTTAATTTCAGAAACGCACTGGCATTTATTCATCATTATAAGACCAGCAATTCCAGCAGTTAGGGGAATATTGACAGGCATGGAAAAAGATGCAGGAAGGGAGGAGATGAAGTGCACATCCTCCCTTTGTCTTGTCCAGTTGGATCATTAAAATAATTTCCTCAGAAGTGTTCTAATCCCTTATTTATCTATATCTACCAAAACAGAAACTTAAAGCATAATTTTGAAGAGGTCAACAGTATCATTTATCTACAAGATATTCCATCAGGCTATATTTTCTTTATGGTCACGAGGGCAAAAATGTAAAATATGAATAGGCTACATTTAAAATACAATTCAATATGATATATATTTTCCATTGAAATGTTTCTAATTAAAAATTTAGAACAATAATTCCGGTGTGATCTCTAGTGGAATATATTTCTGGCATCGCCACTGATGTACATTATATTTTCTTTATGCTTATGAGGGCAAAAAAATGTAAAATATTGATACATTTAGAATACAATATAATATTTTAATATATATATATATATATATTACACTAGAGTTCACATCAGAATTGTTGTTCAATTTCTTTTAATTAGAAAAAGTTCAAAGTTCAAATTACATTTTTAAAATATATTGAAGATACTTCTTTTAAAGACCATTTTCTCTTGGAGAATGCCTCTGATTTTAAGTTTCAATCACATAAAACCAAACTTTTATTCTGATGGTTCAGATCTTACCCCAAAACAGAAGAGTCCCTTGTGGTTTTGAAGTAGCTATAGACATGAGCGCCATTATGCTTTAATCCTGGGATCCTGCCTGTCCACCTCAGCTTGCACACATCACATGTATGAGCTCTTTAACAGGAAGACTCTATTAAAACAACAGGATATGCTCATTTCCTTTAAGGGGTGGTGAATTCATACATAGAGATACATTACAGATAGAGTGGGCTGTCTAATATATCCCGATGTTGCCAACATTTGTCTCTGAATTTCCCTTGAACACATATTCTCTCTTGCCCCTGTCTCTCTTCTGATTTATTTATCTGAATTGTGTACATGGACCTTTCTAATGATTTATGCCCACCATTTTAGGTAGCCTATTTTTCTTTTTGTGTTTTAATAATTCCTGATAATTCAAATCATGAATAATAACAGTTTTTCTAACTCTACCAAACATTTCTGGCTCTTCCAAACATGTCTACTGATGTATACTAAAGTGTGTGGGGATCATACTACATAAAGTCAGTGTGTTTGTCACTGCACACACCTTTGTTTAACAGCATTTTTGTTGTTTGTGTACATTGATTTGAGGATGTTGTATGTATGTCTTTCCTCTAACACTACTCGAGAGTGGAATGACTTCGAAATCAACAAAGCATGAGCCCGATTGTACTTTTAGCCTAAGTTTAGTTCATTTGTTTATCATGTAGTGTAGAGTATATTATATTGATGAGATGTATGATGTTTTGGTCAAAGACCAATTGGCATTTATTCAGAACTGAGGAAACAGTGCGGAAATGGAAGAATCTGAGGGTTGTTCCACAAAGGCCGCTTAGAAAAGCGGGGATTAAAGTCCAACACCTGACTTGAATGAACCGAACTAATCAGCTAATCATCATAACACGAGAGAAAGACTGCAGGGAAACTGCTGACCGTCTCAATGTGTAGCAACTAATTTGAAATGTTGCCTACGTATTTTATTCAAGTTAAATTAAAGTGTGTCTGCCTGTGTGTGTCTATGTATAGTCTATGTGTCATAGCCAGCTTGATGTAACAACTGATCAGTCTCATGATGTTTATTAATTAAAGCTCCCAAAAAGAAGAGTGAGGTTGCTGGCACTGGGGGAGGGCCACCAACAGCCAACTTTACTCTTGCAGAGGAGCTGGCATTAGAAATGAACAAAGGGAGGCCCGTCATTGAAGGAATAGAGGGGGACAGGCCAGCATCTGAATCCATTCCACCTATAAGGAATTACTACATAAAAGGTGTTTTTTTTCTTTTCTTTTTTTTTTAAATTCTTGAATTTCTAACCAAATCTTTTGGTTTCATAGTGATGCCAAATTCTGTGTGCTTGCTGGATCCACCAGACATGCTGAACCCTGTGAGTATGACAGAGTATGACAGGAGGCCTGAGGTATAGATTTGCACATTAAATATTTAAAAGCCTACCTGTGAGGTGCAAATATTGTGTATTTCCCCTATTATTATTATTATTATTATTGGCTACAGGATGCTGACGCCCTTCTAGTGCCCTCTCAGTCTGGGACCACATGTGACCAAGTGAGTATTAAGAAATTACAAAAAAGTGCCCAGAGCACTCAATCAAATAACTTACATTTTTGTTCCTACAGACCATAAAGGGAGTTTACAAGCGCTATCTTCTGAAACAAATGGAAGCCATAGATACTGACATGCAATACAAAAAACACAAGATAAAGTTGGAGCTGGAAATCCAACAGCTAGAGAAAAATGCAAGTAGAACTGCCATATTTAAAAAAATGACACATAACCTTTTTGTTTTTTGACAACATTTAATTGTATGTTTTCACCCCCAATAGACAGCTTCAACCTGAATAAAAAGAAAAAACGCATTGAGAACTAATCAGACAGGCAATGTTATGTAGCACAACACATGCAACTACAATTTCACATGCCCTTTGTGGAGTCACTCTGAGGTAATTTAGGCACTGGAACCTTGACTTGAGCCCAAATGCCATCTCTATAGGAGCTCTTGTGCGTGCATGGGCAATATTGTAGGTGTGCTGTGCCTCAGTCTGGGGCACCTGATAGGAGTCAAGAGATAAGGCTGGCATGCATATCCCTTGTCTCCCAACAAAACTCACCTGAGAATTCACCTGAATAGAGTTTTATTATTTTTAACGTTGAAATTGGTGAAGGTAGGCTATTTTAAAGTTGTAGTTTTGCATATGATTATCGCTCCCTCATCCACCACCTCATCAATGAAAGGACACGCATGATTATGCATCCGACACATTTGGGTTGAGCTCCCTATTTATAGACATTTAATTGATTCATTACAAAAATTACACAAACTAAACAAATGTAACTTTACCTCTTTACATTTGTTACTCATTTTGTATGTTAGAATTTATTACATTAATTATTAAAGTGCATTTCCTTTCATTTTTGGACTGATAGTGGTTACATGAAATAAAATGGCAGCATGCCAGAGAGTCAGAGGTAATATCATCACATTCCCAGCGGGTCAGTGTTAACTGTATTCTGGTTAAGCATCAACCCAGGCTTAGCCTGACCGTTAGCCTGCCATGGACCAGGTTAGTTTCCCAGCATAAGTTGCCAGAGTAACTGTGTTTGAACCAATTTAAGTTTGCTTTATGAAACAGAATCCACCGACAATAAGTCTGACTAACCGAAATAAGCCTGGCTTGTTTTCTAATCGAATGGAACAACCCTCTGTTGTACAGGATGCTTTACATATTGCTGTTTACATTTCACTTAGTTTCATTATAAAGTATTTATTAACAAACTTTTATCTCTATATACTTACAAACAAAGCTTATCTTCCCCTATATTGCTTCTGTATGGACAACTACAGGCAACACATCATTACATTTTAATAATGACATTTCTTTCAAATGTTAAACCACAACTGGCTTCTGTGGTAGGTCTCACAGTGTTTATTATTGTAGAGTTGAGTAAGCAGCTTCAATCCAGATTGTTTCTTTTAATGTTTCTGGCTGGGATTCGTTTAACCTCAACGGGCTCTACAGGGGGTCTTACACCAGGTGCTTTGGAGAGTGAACTGTGCTTCAGTGAGGAGTGGAAAGATAAAGACTGATGACAAATCCACCCCCTGAGCATTGGCTCAGAGGTGTGTCTACCATCGCTATTGACGTACATAGAGCTACACTACTGCCATTGACGCATGTACACTATGACCACCAGTGGCGTGCACTCGGTACAGCTCAGGAGTGATGCAAGAGGAGAAAGTATCATTCCCTTAGAGTTTATGTGCACACACACACACACACAGCCACAGATGTACAAGTCAACGTCATCTGGCAATCCCCCCTCTCTCACTCAGCTGGACTTGGTCTGGTGCCTTGTGAAGTTCTGACGACCTAAATTACTTCCACATTTGATTCACATTAGTAAGGAGAGGCTTGTTTTTCACCCTTAATTGGTTTGCTCTGTTTATAAAGCAGATTAAGTTAGAGGGACAGAAAACACAGGGTTTATTTAGCAGTTCAGGACACTTACATTTCACAAAATTGGAGCTCCAAAAGGCAAAATCTGAAGACATACTTCCTGATGTATACAATAATGTATTTTACACATTATAAGAACAAAGCTAAAAAAAGATGAATAAATTCAAAAGACATTTTCCCCCATTGAAACGCATGAAAATGCCCCTCAACTATGTCCTGCAATGGGATAAGTCAGTTGTTTTCAAACTATGGGTCACAACCTGTGTAGTCCGATTAATGAGACAAATAACTTTTATTATTCTGTTATTTTAATGAATTGTTCAAAAAGACAATCTCAGGAGTTTAGTTTGAATTCTTTACTGAATGAACTCTGAATCTGTGAATATTTAGACAATATTTCCTCAATTGCCCCCCCCCCCCCCCCCCCCCCCCCCCCATCTTTTAAAAAAAAGTTATTTGTTTGTTATTTTCTTTGTTAAAAGTTTAAGTGGCTCCTAGCATGAATCAATTTGGGAACCTCTGTCTTAGGTCATTGAAGAGAGAAAATAATTATAGAGGAATTTAATGGTAATAATGCCACATTATTATAATACAAAATATGTGCAAGATTTTCCTTTTGTTTTCATATAACATAAAGCTTGTACACTTTAAAGCCTCTGTATCTGGAGCTGTTTAACACCATTTCAAATGTCACAGTCCTTATGATATTTCATCTCATCCTCTAAACTCCGACCTCAGAGCAAAGAGCCCATCCCTCAGTACCCCACACATGCACCGGCTGATACTAATCTTCATTTGACGAGCCAAAACCAACATCGGGGTTTACACTGCACATAATTAAAAACTTTCCACAGATAAGACCTCCCTCTTATGTCAATCTTTCTGCCTGTGCTTGCTTCTGTTGTGAAGTCCAAGATAAACACCTGACTGGCCTAAGAAAACCCCGTTAGGATGGGCCCATTACTGAGATAAGGGTGTGAGGAAAAATTGTGTTACCACTCTATCTATCACATACTGAACTGATGAGCAATTCCACCTCAACCCTACACCGACAAAAGAAGCTAAAACACCTGCACATTGCCAGTCTTTAGCCAAGTCTGCATAAGCTCAAACCAACACACACACAATGTCAGTATCAGAAAGTTTTAATTGTAAAAGAAAAAAGAATCTCTAAACAGTATTGGATACAGTAAACATTATCAGCATATGACAAAAACTAAATCTTCATTACAAATGTTTACACGTCAGAATTGATCCTTGTTACTTAAAGGGACAGTTCACCCCAAAATGAAAATGTACTCACATTTATGTTCCAAACCTGCATGACTTTCTTCTGTGGAACACAAAATAAATTATTCTGAAGAAACAGTTTAGGCATTGACTTCTACTTTATGAACAAAAAACCCTGAGACAAAATCTCAAAATCTCTTATGTTCCACAAGAAAGAAATTCATACATTTTTGGAATTACATTTTTTTTTTTTTTGGTGAACTTGTCTATACACGACGTATTTTCTACATGTAGGCCTAGGAGTGTCACGGTATCACGTGCACTAAGCATGCAGCAAAAAGTGCATTACTGTTTTCCAGCTATTAATCTGCGAAACCAAACCAAATATAAATTGTTCCTGCAACCACGACAAAAAATGTTTTTAGTAGCCTAATGCTATAGGCAGGTAACTTATACAGTCAATGGGATATTAAGCCAAAAAATTTTGAAAATAAAAATCCCTATGTTGTTTCAAACTTGACTTTCGTGAAACACAAAAGTATAGTCCCCATTCACTTTCATTGCATAGCCTATGGCTATATTTTCATACAAAGAATGGTGAAGGCAGACGGACGGTCTCATAACATCTCCTTTTGTGTTTCAGGAACGAAAGAAAGACAGATAGGATAGGTTTAGAACAACTTCAACTTGAGTAAGACTTTTTATTTTTGGGTAAACCATCGCTTTAAAAAATAGGACCTAGATTTAACAATAAATGGCTATATGGCGACATCTAGCGGTATAAAGTATAAATATCACAACATCTGTCTGTCGAAAGCATTCTTTTATTAATCACACGTGAGCCAACAAGAACGCCCTCGAGAGATAGCAACGTTTAATATATATAATATATATATATATATATATATACTATTAAACTGCGTTGCTATCTCTCGAGCGCGTTCTCGTTTGCTCGCGTGTGACGTGCAGAGAAGGATTAGTGTCGCGCGGCGGGCGGACCTCACGCTGTATGGCAGGCGGTATTGGCATGTAAAACTAACCATAAACATATTGTATATATTTACAATTGTATTTCGATGAGTCATAGTTATATTTTGACTAGTCAGACAGATAATTAGAGATATCTGCAATTATATTTTGCACTAGTAAGAAATTAAATTTGAGATATAATTTGAGAAATGTCTTAGGCCTATAGTCAAAAATCAGATTGAGATATCCATAATTAAATTGCAGATATATTTAAATGAGATTTGACAAAAAAGAATTCCAATTCAAGATCTCTTTTAAGTTATGCCTAATCAAAAATCCAATTCAAGATATCTACAATTTAGTGGCCTGCAGTGGTGTTCTGATAGGCAAAGTCCTCACAGTTTTTTAATGATTTTTTATAAATCAAATCTAAATTCATGTCCCAGACACTTAATATTGTCACATTGTTCTGGTTAAATATTACTTTACATTTCATTCAAAACATACCATTCTATTGTGTATTCATTAACTACTGTAATTAATGTTCTTTTGATTAAAACCAAGTATAAATTTCATCAAGTTAGTTTGAAGCATTTTTATATTTATTCTAAAATAATAAAACAATATATTTTATTTGTGAATTGATGTTCAGCTGTTCTATTTAAGACAACTTATTTTCAGATCATCAGTCTTGCTCGGGAAACACTGGTCACAGACACGAAGATGTAGTACGCCTATCTTTAGTTTCCCCAAGCTGATTGCTCACTAAAAACCCGCACAGTCATCATGTTTTCAGGCCATTTCAAGTTTGATTTTGGCATGACATAAAGCAGTGATATCTAAGTGAAGGAGCTGTTATACTTTTTCATTAGCCTTTGTTCAGACTGATTCACAAACGCAGAACACTCTCTAAAACAAGAGGCGTGATTTATCGTGTGAACCAATAGAATCATAACCAATCATATGGAGGCATTGCCTCCTCTCACGTGACTTTCCCCATCATATCCACCGCAGGCTTAAGGGGGTCTGTTAAAAGTCAACGGGCTCAGGGGAATCAAGGGAGACGCCGGCTCCCGCGGTATACTATACCTGCTGGCAGGGACGTGCACAGACATTTTGAGGGGCAGAGGCTCAAGTGAATAACAGGGCACTTCTCATAATTACGTTTTTTTTTTTTTACTTTTTTTAAACAAAAAATATATTAACACAACTCACGCAATTGTTTCATTTTCAAAAATAATCAGTTCACACAGAAACCATGGTCTCCTTAGTATTCATAGGTTTATAGAGCAGCAAAGGAAACCATGCAATAATGTGCATGTTTTCTATGCTACTAGTTTCAATCAAGTATAGGCCCCTATATCTGATACACCTGATGGTGACATGGACTTAGTTTCACATTTGAGGGAGGACTGTATTATCATCATCATCAAATAAAACCTTCAAAATCCACATTTAGATGGAGTTTGTTTTAAACCTACTAGCCTCCATCTGTTTGCATCTGTAGATTTCTTCTAAATTCACCAATTTAGATTTCTACATTTCAGGGGGAAAGACTCTTTATGTATGTAAGTTATTAACTTTAATAATAAGAATTTTGGGCCATAAAAAGTCATAAAAACGTCCGGATTTTCCATACAAGTCATAAATTACATTTAGCCACGTCTTAAATTGATATGCTCATTCATTCATTAGTGCGATATAATTTTTCTCGATAAAACAATATCAAGTTCGAGTCATTATCGTCAATACTCGATATCAATATCGAGTTTGATAAATGTTCTATATAATGTTTATGTGCCAAAAGCGGAACCAAACTCACCGCACGCGCCTCACGGACTGTTTATTCGCTCGGCTCAAAGTCCAAACCTATGGTCCAAACGGCAGCGCAGCACGAGCTCACTAGAGCAGACACGTTCACTCTGATCGGCGCATTAGAACTCCTGACCTGATATTTATATACACTATTCAATAAATATATTTGTTTGACATGGAAGCTGTGCGCAAACAGGAATATATTATTTTTCAAAAAGTAAAAAAAAAAAAAGAAGCACCCCAGAAAAAAAGGGCACTTTCTCTCCAGGAATAAAAAGGGCAGGTGCTCAAGCCCCCTTTGATGTCTATGTGTGCACGTGCCTGCCTGCTGGTGTCGCTGTTAGACAGTGTTACTTTAGAAAAACAAGTGATTAATACAGTCTTTAATGTCTGTTATATTTGCGTTGTTTTATTTTTGCAATATGGATTATTTTCTCATCCATTTTTTTTGAGGAGGCACTGTTTTCCTTGACTCTTCGGAGGAAACGCCACTGCTACAATTGTAATCTGACTAACACATTACTTTAATTTGAGATATCTCTAAATTAGAATTATTCCTAAAACTATTATATCTTTAATTACAATTTCTACTAGTTAACTCATTTCAGAAATAGTTTCCAATGGAAGTCAATGGGAGAATATGACTATAGTCAGAATAGCATTGTCAATATCTCAAATGTATAGGCCTATTATGACTAGTCAGAATCATGTTGTAGATATCTTAATTCCAATTACGACAAGTCAAAATTGCAGAATAGATATTTGGAATTTTGCCTAAATTACAACTAGAGCCAGGAGTATTATGGATAGTTCAAAAAGAAGATAAAGAAAGTAACCTAACAGTTGATGGACCCCATTGACTTCCATATAGCATGGAAAATAAAATAGCCTATGGACGTCAATAGAGCACATCAATCGGCTGATTCTTCAAAATATCTTCATTGGTTTTCAGCAGAAGAAAGAAACTCATACAGATTTGGAACAACTTGAAGGTGAGTAAAGGATGACACAATTTTCATTTTTGGGTGGAGTATCCCTTTAATGCTATGACGGCTTGCCATACTCGCTGCCCTCGCTTGCTCTCTGAAGGAAAACAGTACATGCTATGCTGCGGATCTCAAAGGAACCGTGCCAAAACAACAAGCATTGGATCCTCAAGCCAAGCCCCTTTGCGCGGAGACGTCTGTCTCTGCATATATTAACATCCACGTGTACATATCACGTCTATACATATATGATTTTAGGTATTGCTATAAAGCACATTACTTACTAAAATGGTTTATATGGCAGCCGTTTTTTTTTTTTGTCACCAGCACTTTCATATTTAAAATACTTAAAAAAAGTGTGTATTGTAATAAAACACGCTTTTAGGGACTACTACTACTACTACTACTACTAGTAATAATAATAATAATAAACATATATAATCAAATTATCATTTTAAATTCTGACAATTAATTGTCAGAGCTCATACATATGTTTGTATTTAGTCTTTTAATTATTCAGAAAATAAGTTGCATTATTATTTTCCTCCACAGTGCACTCGCAGCCTGTGGTCCAGCCAAAGAGAGCTAGAGTATGTTCATAATAAAGACGTCACCCTGTGCTTTGACCGTGCCAACCAAGTGCGCAGCTCTTAACTGTACAACAATCTCGACATGCTCACGGACGACCGAGGAATCCTCACATCCCCTGCGCTCGTCAACACAAACATTCTGGCACCGACATCTGCAGTGGATCGGTAGCCAGGACACCGTTTTTCACTATAGGACGTTTTTGGGCACGCGGACTTTTTTGCTGCGCACTTGAAGCTGAAGCCGATTAGCTTGGATTTAAAGGAAGGAGAAGCCAGGGACTCTAAAGGTATTTCAAACTGCGACAGTGATAATGCGTATCGTTATCCAGCATGTGCGAGAGAGAAAGAGCACGTGCACACGACATGTTTAAATCGTCTCAGCGTGTATCGTTTGCTTCACAGCGTCTCGTGCAAATATTTTCAACGTGTGGCGTTGTTGATGCTTAGCGTTCTTCATTGAACGCTTTCGTTCGTGGCCCGTGTAGCCTTACGCTATTCATTTTCAAACCTTTCATATTTCATTTTAGTTCCTCGAAAGTTCGAGAAAACAATATTTGAGGGTTAAGAAATGGTGAAAAGTGTACTACGCACTTATCCGCACCGTGGTGATATGGGCTCGCGAGAGAGACACGCCCACTTCCAGTGTGTACGCGCGAGGAGCGCGTGTTTTTCAGTGCAGTGTCACTTGGATGCTGTTTGCATAACCAGTTTTGCTCTCTGACAGCCAACGCGTTTTTGCCATTTCCCGTAAGTGATTATCGAGTTTCGTTAATCTTAAATACTAATCTGAATTGGAGACCTTTACATGGTGTATAATGCGGAATGCTAGTTCTGTTTTGTGAACTGCAGGGGGCAGTGAGTGAGTCCTATGTCGAGTCACTACTGAATGATAAAGTTTGAGTCATGCGAATTATAGGTCCCTTGAGTGTGTGTCTGTGAAAGAGAATGAGTCACTTCTGACGGGAACCCTTCTGGAAGGTGCTGTTTATCACATCCCAGAGAATATGTTTCACATGAAGATGAAGATATAGAATCATGTGAATAAATATGAATACATTTTATGCACAATTATTATATGTATATACAATTTATATAATTTTTTAGGCTGACATTTCTGTTAACACTTTAGTTTAGGGTCCAGTTATCACTATTAACTGGTTGCTTATTTGCATAAATATTACTAGGATATTGGCTGTTCATTATTACTTATAAAGTACATATTAATATTAGCTGTTTATTAGTACTTAAAATGCACATATTATTTGCCATATTCTGCATGATCATATTCTACATCCCTTAATCCTACCCAATGTCTAAAGTAACAATTACCTTAATAACTATTAATAAGTGACCAAATTTCATATATATATATATATATATATATATATATATATATATATATATATATATATATACACTGAACAAAATTATAAACGCAACACTTTTGATTTGCCCCTATTTTTCATGAGCTGAACTCAAAGATCTAAGACTTTTTCTATGTACACAAAAGGCCTATTTCTCTCAAATATTGTTAACAAATCTGTCTAAATTAATTAATGTTAATGAGCACTTTTAATGAGCCGAGATAATCCATCCACCTCAGGTGTGGTATATCAGGTTGCTGATTAGACAGCATGATTATTGCACACGTGTGCCTTAGGCTGGCCACAATAAAAGGCCACTCTGAAATGTGCAGTTTTACTGTATTGGTGGGGTCCAATACAAAAAAAAAGGTTGTTGATTGTGGCCTGTGGAATGTTGGTCCACTCCTCTTCAATGGCTGTGTGAAGTTGCTGGATATTGGCAGGACTTGGAACTGAATGTCGTATACGCCGATCCAGAGCATCCCAAACATCCTCAATGGGTGACATGTCAACGAACTGCAGTCAGGTCGAGACTCCGATGAGGACGACATGCGTGCAGATGAGCTTCCCTGAGACGGTTTCTGACAGTTTGTGCAAAAATCCCACCCACCCCAAGCAACCCACCCCCGGACCCTTCCGGACCCCCCCAATACAGTAAAACTTAGAGTGGCCTTTTAATGTGGCCAGCCTAAGGCACACCTGTGTAGTAATCATGCTGTCTAATTAGTATCTTAATATGCCACACCTGTGAGGTGGATGGATTATCTTGGCAAAGGAGAAGTGCTCACTAACACAGATTTAGACAGATTTGTAAAAATGGGGGCAAAAACAAATGTGTTTTATTGCGCGATTAACGGTCTTTTTGGCCTAGCAAACTTTGTAGTTTTTTTTTTCACATGCTGTTACAACAGGACTGCTCTATGAAACCCATTCATTTCAATGGCTTGCGCTGCGCGAGGACGTTTTGTTGCTTCCACGACCAAAGCGCAAGCGGATCTAGCTAGACCGGAAACAAAACAACAGGCGCGCCGCACACACTCGTTTGGGCTTGCGAGCCGGCCAAATAGTTGGTTAACGTTACGGTTTGAGTGGATGGCGAGCGCGAGACGCCAAAATGGATGCCAATAAGATTCTGAATGGAAAGTTTACTTTTAAAAAGTTGCCAAATGGTTCCATTGACAAGACCAAAGTGATCTGTGTGTTTTGTCGTTGTGAACTGAGCTATCATCATCGCAGCGCGTCTAGTCTGAAATACCACTTGATGGCCAAGCGCACACACACACACACACACACACACACACACACACAGCTGATGCGAATTCTCCGCCCCCTCGTCAATATCAGGACCTCGTCAGTATTTTTTTCACCCTTTTATTAATGGACAGTGTTACATTGAGAGATTATTTGCTCCAAGTGAGAATGTTAGTGTGAAATTGAACACAGCATATGTCAATGTTGTTTTCAATAAAAAACATTTGCACAAAGCAAGCCGATCCACTTTTCCATGTTGATAAGAGCATTAAAATGAGAAAAAATAATGGGACAAAAAGAAAATCAAGATACATTTATAATAGATAAAAATAATAGCGATTAATCGCGAGTTAACTATGACATTAATGCGATTAATCGTGATTAAATATTTTAATCGTTTGACAGCCCTAGTGTATATATATATATATATATTAAACACACAGACACATTGTGTAATGTATTATACATTTTGGACAGAAAGTTTGGACTATGATGAATTTGAAATATTTTATTTTACTTGTACTTGTTGTTCATTTTATAAAATCCTTAGACATTCTGCTTTATGTCAGTGTTTTCTGGATGTGAGCTAAACTATATGTTTTTTTTATTACATACATAAGCATTGCTCCGGCGATGGAGGAGGTGTCAGGTCCCCGGTCCTGCACTGCAAAGCCTCCCTGCAGTCTGCTGGAATGGAAGAAGAGAGTCAAGTCTGAGTACATGAGATTAAGACAGTTAAAACGCTTCCGCAAAAATGAGGAGGTCAAGGTATAAGGCCTTTTGCAGTTGCTTTTTTTTACTCTTCTTACTTTCACTCTGTCAGTATTACCTCTCACTATATTTTATTCTGTATTTTTCTTTTCTCACTTCTCACAAAGTTTTTTATACACTACTGTGCAAAAAAAAATCTTTTAAAGAAATTAATACTTTTATTCAGCATAGATGCATTAAATAGATAAAAAGTGACGGTAAAGACATCTATAATGTTACAAAAGATTTCTATTTCAATAAATTCCTTAAAACAACAACAACATTCAATTCATCAAAGATTCTGAAAATCTTGTTTAACGGTCTTTTTGGCCTAGCAAACTTTGTAGTTTTTTTTTCACATGCTGTTACAACAGGACGCGGCACTGCTCTATGAAACCCATTCATTTCAATGGCTTGCGCCGCGCGAGGACGTTTTGTTGCTTCCACGACCAAAGCGCAAGCGGATCTAGCTAGACCGGAAAAAAGTTTTCACTGTCACCGTGAAAAAAAAATTTATCACAGCTTTCAAAAAATATACAGATTGTAACCATTCCATTCAGTTTATTTCGTTTTCATGGACTTTCAGTTTGTTTTAATATGTCATGTGTCTTTGTTCAGATTACCGCCACTCATTCGTCTCCTTGGTTACCGTCCTTATTAGTTTATATGCGTCAGCCGTGTTTGATTAATTATCCTCGTTTGAGTTTACTACTTAAGTTGTTCCTTCACCTGCACCTACCTGTTGTATGAAAAGTAAACTTTGTGCTGAAACCTCATTCTTCAGTGTCTTCTTCTTCCTGCCTACATACACCATAACAGATGACCGGACCAAAAATGGATTGGTATGCTAAGTTCCTCGAGGTGGCTCAGGAGAGCACAGGCTTTCTTTCTTTTTCTGCTGGGTTTTTTTCATCTTGCCGTCATCTTCCCACTCGACGACGAGAACCTGAAGACCACGGAGAATGCGCGAGAGCCCCCCGCAAACATTGAGGGACAGCCGCCGTGATGTGTAAGCCAGAGCCTGAGTCCAAGAGGACAGAGTTCACCATCGCCTAGTGCCTCCCTGTCACTGCTAGAAGCTTGCAGCCCTGCGCCATCTCTGGAGATGCCCTACCGGGACGTCAAGCCGCAGATCGAGCAACCATCAGCAGAGCCAGCACTAGAGGATCCTGTGGCTCCGCCTCTGGCCTCGGATCCCTTCACTCCATCTCGGTCTGTTGACCTGTCGGCTCCGTCCTGGCTCCTTTCACCTTCGGCTCCACTAGGGACCCTCGGCCTAGTGACTCCACCGGGTTCCCTTGTCCCACCGGGTTCCCTTGTCCCACCGGCTCCCCCTTGGTCAGTCGTCGCCCCACCTACGCCATGGACATACGGGCTATCTGTTGCACTCCGTCCCTTCTCCCCTACGGCTGCAGCGGGCTCCTTCCACCCATCAGCATCACCTCTGTCCTCAGTCTCAAAGGCATCACCCCAGGCCTCGGGTACTCTGGCTCAACCTATGATGTCTTCGTTGGTCGTCGACAGCCACAACTCCCAGAAATTGAGAGCCACAACTACCACATCTTGGCTCCTCCTGCCTTCGTCTCCGTCTGTCGGCTATGTAGAACTCTGAGTCTGCGCCATCAAACTTCCTCCACCTGTACCATCTGGGTCTCGTTGTCCTGCCATCACTTGCCCTTTGCCTGGTCGTCCTGCTATCACCAGGCCTTCGCCACATCCTCGCCCTCCTCTGGAACCCCGCCTTGCCGTAGGGGGCGTTCTGTCACCATTCAGTTTAGTTTAGTTTTCATGGACTTTCAGTTTGTTTTTATTTGTCACGTGTCTTCCTTGTTCAGATTCTCGTCACTCATCCGTCTCCTTGGTTACCGTCATTATTAGTTCAAATGCATCAGCTGTGTTTGATTAATTATCCTCGTTTGAGTTTACTACTTAAGTTGTTCTTAAGGATTATATGAAAAGGTAACTTTTGTGTTGGAACCTTATTCTTCAGTGTCTTCATCTTCCTGCCTACATACACCGTAACACAGATGTTTTCACCATTGAGAATAATACTAAATGTTTCTTGAGCAGCAAATCTTCTTATTTAGACTAATTTCTGAAGGATCATGTGACACTGAAGACTGGAGTAATGATGCTGAAAATTCAGCTTTGCCATCACAGGAATAAATTAAATAATAATAAATAATAATAAAATATATATTCAAATAGAAAACAGTTATTTTATATTATAATAATATTACTGTTTTTAATGTATTTTTTATTTAATAAAAGCGCTATATAAATGTAACGAATTATTATTATTAATTATTATCTTTTAGATTTTTTCACCATTCTACTTTTTTATTTTCCTCAATGTTTTTCTATGCCATTCTAATTTCGTAAATTTAGCTTCCAATGCATCTAATTTTGTCTTTATAACTATTAGGCTGAGTCTTTGTGTGTGTGTTTTTCTCAGGCTCTATTCCAGTCGAATCGCCTTAAGATTGAAGGAAGAACTGAGCTGCTGAATGAGGAATGGTCCAAGCTCCGAATCCAGTCCATTCCTCTGTCCACAACCTCTCTGCCCAATAAAAAGGCAAGAATGACACAGCCGGGGACCTTGACTACCACTAACCGCTGTCAGTCATCCTGCATCTGCTCTATGACACTAGATCACTTTACTGTGAATTGAACCTGCTTCTAATTCAGCACAAGACTGTCCCCTCTAGCTGATTTATGAGCTGAATCAATACATAGTCAGCTTTCCCTTGCCATTTTCCAAACCTAATTTATTCAAACAAAATGCCAGTAATGACTCAAGATCAGGCGCCACAGTTTGCCTTCTTATTTCCTGCAGTACCCACTTTATCATATCCTACCTGACAAGTGTTTAGATCAACTTAATGATGTTATTAATGGACTGACTGTGTCACAGTTAACCTCTAATTAATTAGTCCGGGCAAATATTACCAGTAGACCGGTAAAATGCTGCAAAGTGGGATTTTCTTTTCACTTTATAAAATTGCTCTGTTGCCAAAAATGAATTTGTATGTTGTGAGTGCTCAATAGCTAAAACTCCTGTGATATCCACAATAAAAGCAGTCGGCAGGCACAGCAAAGCTTAGTTCTCTGTGAAAAAAAGAGAGACTGCTCCACATACCAGCACAGCTGGATCCTGCATGCAACAGCCCCGCAAAAAAATACCATACTTTAAGTTCTTTAGATACACCAAACCAAATATTTTTTTGATTCGTGGATTATGATCACAAATCACAATTGTAAATGTATATCCACTAGTACACATTTGTACCCTGTTTGATTCTTCTATCTAGTAGTTTGTTTCACTGTAATATTGTGTAATAGGTGTAATATTTTAAAGGGATTGTTCACCCCCCAAAATTTAAACACTTTCATTACTTACTCACCTTTATGTCGTTCCAGAATATCCCCCCCCCCCCAGTATATTATTCTATATTAGAATAATATACTAGTTGTTTTTTTCCCCATGCAATTACAGTAAAGCAGGACTGAAGCTTTCAAGCTTCAAAAAGGACACAAGAATATTATATAAGTATTATAAATGGTCTGTATGATTAGTGCATTATTTTCCTTCTGAAGCCATACAAGCTTTTTGTGATGAACAGACAAAATATATATATGTCTCTAACATTTTTGTTATCCACCTTTGATCTCATTACCATGTTTATGAGAGAAAAAATTATATATTGTGAATCTTTTCAATGAATCGGTTGATCTAGTACACAAAACCTGTCTAAATGCATAGTTAAGTCATGAAACTCTAACCGAGCACTGATTTGTTCCTCTAGCGCAGTGGCATTAGCCAACCAGGCGTACTTCCTGATCCACGTTACCACGTATATTTCATACTCATACCCTGCTGCACGATTATGAAAACTTCTCTTTACCCGTCCTCCTCCCCAGTGCCACTTGTGGTTAGAGTTTCACTTGTAGAGATCTGCTAATGGGGTTTTTAATATATTCGTGGAGCAGCAGTACATTATGCATGTTATTTTGACTGGTGAACAAATTATTGTATTTGCTCAGCAACGTAGGAGATTTTGTCCGCCAAAATCAAGCATATGTAGATTCCATGCCCCATGCCAATAAATGCTGGTTAAATAATTCACTCATGAATGAAATTGATTTTGCATGATTGATTTTGCCACAAATCAGTCTCATCACATCAACTTGATTCAAACGATTTACAACTATAATATGGCTTCAGAAAATTCAGACTTGGATTACAGTGCATGCATCGAAAAGACTACTTTTATTTTGTTTGTACATCCTTTTTGAAAGCCTCAGTATATTTATTGTAAAATGCATGGAACATTTCTTCTTTTGTTTTCCTGATAAGAAAGAAAGTAATTTCGGTTTGCATTAGCATGATGGTAAAATATTACAGAATTAACATTTTTGGGTGAAAACTTCCTTTAATAGTAGATAATTATTTATTTTTATTCGGTGATCTGTTTGTAATCTGAGAAAAATTCAAATTCAACTAAAATAAAATGAATATTTTCAAATTACATTGGCTAATTAATATATATATATAATAGTATATAACAGTTATCTAATAGTTTTGTGTGGCACTTTGACTTATCATCTGTTTTCCTCTGTTCCTTTTCTTTTCCAATCACAGTTGTGCATGGTAGAGTTTGGCTTTCCGTCCTTTCCGAACCAGGCAGTTGCCATGCGTCCCTTGACAACTGTTGCTGGGATACCATTCATGTACTCCTGGTCCCCTTTGCAGCAGAACTTCATGGTACTGGATGTGGACAATAAACACACACACACACACACATTAACACATTAAAAGCACTCAATCATCATCACCATTAACAGCCTGCGTCTGCAGAAAAAGAAGGAGAGAGAAAAGCATAATTTTATGGCACTGGTCATTTTGAAAGTAGGTCACCCTGCAGCAGCGCATTCATATGTTCTGACAGCCCTAAGCATGTGTTTTTGAAATCATCTCTCAGCTAGAGGAGGATGTGCGTCTTTAAACGCCTACGCTCGCTTACAGGCACAAATATAGGCATATACAAAAACACCCACTCGCAATACAAATTTACAATATCGTGCATTTCTCTCTCATTTAAAAAAACTCACTAATACAGTGAAAAATCACAGCCTTCTTCCTAACGTCTTTTCTCCCTCTTTTTGTCTCTGAGGTGGAAGATGAGACGTTTCTGCATAATATCCCCTACATGGGAGACGAGGTGTTGGAACAGGATGAGGCTTTTCTGGAAGAGCTTATTGACAATTATGACGGGGTGCATGGTGACAGAGGTGAGCATCACAAAATACTGTACGTATTTACACCCATTACCAGAGGCGTCACTAGAACTGGACCGAATCTTTTCTAGAAAGACCTGAAAGTTTTAAATTCTTTGATGAATAAAAAGTTCAAAAGAACAGCATTTTTTCAATATTAACCTAAACTTTTCAATAGTAATGTAATGCTGTTCCTGTTGTGATATGAGTATATCATATGTTTGTGAATGTTAGACCGGCAGTGTGGTGTACATAAGTATCTTGTACCTTGATAACAGAGGGAGGATTCATAAACGATGAGATCTTTAAGGAGCTGGTGGAGGCATTGAGCCAATACTCAGACCCAGAGGAAGAAGAGGAGGAAGAGCCCGCAGAGAATGAGGAGGTGGATGGGAAAGCCATGCAGAAAAGTGCTGCAGAAGGACCAGAGGAGTCAATAGTGGGCTTCTTCAAGAGAAAGAGGAGCACTGCTGAAGGTGATTTGGTTTTGAACAGAAAAAAGCATTGAAAAAAAATTGGATAAAGCTATTATTTGTTTCAATTATTTCATTTAATTGTATTCAATTTTAAAGGAAAGTTGAGTTTACTGACTAATAACCTGAATTGTGTAATGGTATTTTGTTTTTTGTATTTTGTACAAATAATAAGATCTTTAAAGCTCCAGTCCGTAACTTTTTTGGGTTAAAAATTATCCAAAATAAATTTTTGAGCAAGAACATAACCAGCCAGTGTTCAAAACTCTCTGCTTGCCTTAGTTCGATTCAAAACGGTAAGCTTGTAATAATGTTTTTAATTCCAGTGGTACTGGTGGATTTCCACGGGAGATTCGAGCATGTCTTTGCGTCATTACGTCACATCTGTACACATAAAGAAGGAGTCTCGGCTAGTAGGCTATATTGAGTCATTACGTCACATCTGTACACATAAAGGAGGAGTCTCGGCTAGTAGGCTCATCAAATTAATAAGTTTAATTATATCAAGTGCTGTAAGAAAAGGCTATAAATCTCCACCTAATTAAACTTATTAATTTGATGGCGGATCCAGAAAGGTTCAAACGACAATCACCAGTGACAACTAGAGATTCACCCGTTGTAAAATCCAAAAGACTTTGGACTGAGAATTTGGAAAAAGAGACTGCAACCGGGCCATGCGAAAACAAGGATAAATATCTGAAGAGGGCTTTAAATGTAGTCACGCAATGCTGATGTTGTTAACATTAACAATTTGAGAAACAAAGTATAACTTGCACGGTTTGACGTAATATCATAAGCGATCGTTAGATTTAATCAGCGCGATTTACTGCAATGTTTTTTTCCCTTAGTTGGTCAGAAGAACAAACGTGGATGTTACTTGTTCATATGACATTATAGGGTGAAAATTCTTATGTTGGTCATGCTTCCAAAAGTATAATCTGTGATTCTGAATGCCAGTATCCACACCGGCGCGGTGATTGACAGCCTCACAGTCTCCTCAAACATTGGATTCATCCGCGCTGTGCCGTGTCGAGGTACAACTCACGTAAAGTTGATAATTCCGCGAATGACTGCAATTGCAGATTTTGAACAGAGATGGCGACAAAGAGGAAAAACTGCGGACTGTAGCTTTAAACCAATAAATAAATTAATAATGCTGCGTCCCAATTCGCCTACTTATACTACGCCCTAAAAGTATGTACTCTTTTTGTGAAGAAAAAGTACATACTTTTGAGTGTGTAGCAAAAAGAGCAGGCAAGCTTTGGGACATACTACTTCGTCATCTTTAACGGACAGATCTGTCGCGTGCAGCTCATCACCGTAAACTGCCCTGTCAATCATCTCGTCACAGTTAAAATCCTCCATTCAATCTAATATAACTTCTAACTATTTCAGAGAGAATTGTTGTCTCACGTTCATCTGCCAGTCATGGGTCTTTCATGCGAGACTCTCCTCATGTGTTTGGAATTAAAATATAATAATGCATTTAAAAGTTAATGGCTAAACGTATCTTTGCAAAAGTTCACAATGCTGCAGATGCAATATAATGTGGACAACATTGAATAAATACATTTTCAAGAGGTTAGATACTGATAATTAATCACTCAAACCCCTTTATCTAAACCTCTATACATAACCGTCGGACTCGCGCGTCCTCCATGTCTGTAGTTTTTGAACACTTTTCAGTCGTGTTTGTAGTTCTAACCGAATCCTCGTCCAACGCGCGATGGGTTGTGGGCAATATCAGCCGTTAGAGTGTGCAACAATCTGCACTTCGGATTCTGACTGGATATAGTAGACCATCCGGGTCTCTTTGGAACACTCATTTCAACATACTACGATTTGGGACGTACTAATTCTATTTTCGAATACTATTTAGGACGGATAGTATGCGAATTGGGACGCAGCATAAGTTTAATGGCCATATGTTGTGTCTAATTACCATATAATTAGGGCTTTTAATAGACAATTTGCAGTTGAATTTCACTGGTTGAACAACAAATAGACTAGAACGCACATGTGTTGCCCATCAGTGTGTCTGTGTCTGCGTCCAATTGTTTGCTCTGAGTGTCGCCTCTTTTTTAGGCTAGAATCCCGTTAAAGTACACATTGATCCTTTCGCCACAGCAGAGGAAACACACACGCACACACACACACACACACACACACACACGCACACACACACACACACACACACACACACACACACACACACACACACACACACACACACACACACACACACACACACACACACACACACACACACACACACACACACACACACATACATTAACACTAGTCTGCTTTTACTTTATAAGTCAAATTCCGGACAATGCTGATTTTACTCATGCTTTTCCATCACCAGGAAGAGAGGTGTCCACCAATAAGATTCCTCACGACAAGATTTTCACAGCTATTGCATCCATGTTTCCATACAAAGGCACCATGGAGGAGCTGAAGAACAAGTAGGCCACACTATTGAACATCTGAACTCTTTTTATGTGTGTGTGTGTGTGTGTGTTTAGACTTCCCTTTTAGAAAGGAATGAGATTAGAATGTGAAGCAGGCCGGATTCAAACCTGCCTCTCCCAAATGTGCAACATGTAGAGCGTGTGCGCCGATCACACGACATCTGTCAACATCTGATCTCTTTAATAGTGAAACTTTAGTGTATGTAAATGTGAACTGTGTATTTTAATAACGCTTTTCAAATGTTTCTTTTTTTCTGATTCTGAACACTCCCCTGTCTTCCATTATTTGGACAAACAGGTGAGCTTTTTTTAGATGGATTTCAGTCCAGTTAAATCCAATTAATTTCAGTTTAACTTATTTTGATTTAATCTCAAAGTTGCACACAATGTGAACAATGCAGTCCCCCCAAATAACCTTTATTCAGCAAGCTTTTATAACCATGGTGGCAAACCTAACATGCATGCACATTCTTCACTTGAGTAGGAAAGAATATGTCATGCCAATTTAAAGCCGTGGTAAATGAAGGTTCATGGGAAGCTCCTCTGGCTCTGCTGTCAGCTGGCTGTGCAGCCCTTGCAGCAGCAGTGGAAACAAAAACCCGTCACAGTCTGCATTATCCAACTGTTTACTGTTTCATGTCATCATTGTTCAGTCCACCAGCTGTGCTCATTTAATTTCTTTCCGCTGGCTGGGGGAAATCTGTTGGTGAGAGTTGTATTTAATGCCCTGTTTTGTTATTGTAAAACTAATTCCGTACTTTAAAGGGACAGGTCATCATTATTCACCACAAATTTTATTTCTTTTTTTTTCTTGGAACAAAAAATACATTGACAACATACAAAGTTTAAATTACACTCAACATTACAGTTCATACTAGTGACCACGGCTGTTGTTAATGTTTTTTGAACAACACGAGGGTCAGTATGTAGGCTTTAAGGGTGAACTAATGCTAAAAGTATCTACTGATCTTTGACACCATAAAAATAAAGAAACTAGGACAAATTGATTCTCAAACTCTAAATCCTTAAATAATGCACTGTTCTCCCACATACACTACCATTCAAAGATTAGGGGTCAGTAAGTCTTTATTTCATGAATACTTTTATTCACAAATGATCAATGATTATTACAATTATCAAAAGTGACAGTAGCTATGTTTCCAGTGGTTTAGTCTAGTTTTTTTATGGGTATACTGTGATATGCCCCCCCCCCCCCCCCCCCCACTGTAAAACTTGCCACCCATTTTCTAGTGTTTAGTGTTAATCGTCATCAAACTCAGCCAGTAAAGAGCTGCATTTAGCCTTAGATGTTATATGAATATGGTCCCTGAAGCACAGGTTCTATCAGATGACGATTAAAAAAAAAACATTTTTTTTTTACATTATAAGCACAAATACAAATTTACTTTTTAAAATGGTGTTTTTGAAAAAAAAATTCACTGTTTAAATTAAAACATGTATAAAAACTTTGTGATATTCCTTTAAAATAATGTTTTAATAGATTTGATTATTATTATTATTTTAAAAAGTACATCTTACTATGCAATTTCTTTCATTATTTCTTCGAGTTACTTTCTTTCTCTCTACAAACTTTTATTTTGGTGGGTTGTCATAAAGACATTTGAGTTTCTGTGTGTTTTAATAAACTTATTATTATTAAGCCTACTTGAATTATGCTCTACTCACTGTGCAATAGTAATATATTTCTGTTATATTTTCTTATAGTTTTACAAAACTTTTATTTTGACAGGTTGTCATCAAATACTTTAAAGTTTGTGAATGTATACGTTGACGTCACTCTCCTGCCGGAACACACTCCCTCAGCCAGACTGAGTGGCAGAAGAGCTGCTGAGTGACTGGATTTAATAGGAGAAACTGCGAAAACGTGAATAAAACAAACGATTATCAGTTTACTCTAAAGGTTTGGTTGGACTCGATATAGTGTTCCTTACAACTTACCAAAGATCGTGTTTCCTGACATATGTACCTCATTTCGATGGATGGGAAATAGATAATGCAAATTTGCCTGTGAACGCTTTATATAAATACAATATAGGAAGGTATAAATCCATGTGACTAAAGGGTGGGTCTAAATCCATCACTTATATCAATGTTATATATTTATACATATATATATATATATATATATATATATATATGTGTATATATATATATATGTGTATATGTGTATATGTGTATATATATATATATATTTGTTTTTTTGTCAGTGTTTTTTATTTGAAAAACATCCAATTATGCAGAATATACGATGGTAAATATTTAATTGATGAGTTGTCAATACAATATATAACAATACAATACTGTATGTATGATTTTACCACTAAATTCAGCAAATTTACACATGATAACTGCAAATCCACCTTTTGCTGCCTGGATCCAGTTGTTTCTGTGAATTGCAGCGATCCATTTGCTTCTCTGTTCTGTAGCTTTCAGCAGTCTGTAAAAATAATCCTCAGATTTCTTGTAAAATCTAGTTATACAGTCAATCTCCATATTAAACAAACGCTGATGGAAACGCTATTTGCCGAATAAATAATGAATTGCGATTAAGTTTTAGGTCCTTTTATGGTTGCAACACGCCACAAAACACAGAAGAAGAAGTTTTAGTTCATTTCCGCCCAGTATTTCCGCTCTGTTTGCGCACACCTGGCGGGTGTCAACAAAGACAGATGTAAGTGGACAAAGCAAAACAATGCTTCAACCAAAGGGTTTCCGTGAAGTGTCTCTGAATCGCGATCTCCCAGAACTGTTTGGAGCGCTGTCGTTCCCACACCACAGGCCGCCTCCGTTGTCGTCGGGCATTTACGTGCATCTGCATAGCAATGTGTTGATAGCTTCGTTGTTTTCTTATTATAGCTTGTTATTACATAGCTTGGTTGAATTCTAATGTAGAATGCAGTCTGTTATTTCTTGATAACAGACGCTGCTAAGTATAACACACCGTTGCCATGAAAAACAGAGCGTTGCCATGGACGCAGTTCAGAGACGGACTATTTTCTTTAGCGGGAGCAAATCATTTTTAAATCAACAAACTCCTTTTTAGATCAATATTTTGTGTCAAATTATTGATTTATTTGGTAGGTAGCCATGTAATAAGCGGGATAATGTATAGCGAGGCGATGGTTATAGCGAATACAACCCCTTCAGGCCAGGGCTGGCCTGGGACAAAAAATCGGCCCGGGCATTTTGGCCCAGACTGGCCACTACATATGATCATAAACGCAACCGAACTTTGCACGCCCTTTAATATGTATACCAACTCCTATTAAAACCACTAATGCCATGTAATAAGTGAATAGGAGTGAGTAAGAGTTAACAGATGAAATAACTACTAAGTTGAACTATACTCCACAGCTGCGTGTAATCGCAGTGGGAACGCCCCCCAGCGTAACGCGTCTGAAGCATGAATGAAATCAGTCAATGGAGCGTCACAGCGAGTGACGTCACCGACCAGGAAGCTATAAATATCCCCTGAATACACAAGCCACCAGCTTCTAATGTTACTGAAGCAAGCGATCCAAGGGGATGCCGGGAGTATGGCAGGACACGCAGCGTCCGTCCCTTCGGGGAACTAGGGTTACATATGTAACCCGGGACGTTCCCCTTCAGGGAATACCGCTGCGTGTAATCGCAGTGGGAACGCAATACCCACATCCCCATACGTCCAAATCCCCGTCGTGTGTCATTAGGAGACACAAGCCGACGAGAGAACCTGAGCCCCGGGAGTGGAGCTAAGGTCAAGGGAATAAAATCTGGCGAAAGTGTGCGGTGAGGACCAGCCTGCCGCATCACAAACGTCCTGAAGAGAAGCTCCTGAAAGAAGAGCTGTAGAGGCAGCCATACTCCTGGTGGAATGAGCCCTTACAGCCAAAGGTGAAGGCTGATGGGCCGAACCGTAAGCAAGCGAGATGGCCTCAACCACCCACTTGCTCATCCTTTGCTTAGATGCCGGACACCCCTTCTTAGGTGACCCAAAACAGACAAACAATTGTTCTGATTTCCTCCACAGGGCAGCTCTGTGGACATACGCATCTAAAGCCCTAGCGGGACACAGCAAATTAAGTTTCTCCTGGTCTGACGTCAAAAAAGGCGGAGGACAGAAAGCCTGCAGTTCTATAGGTCTAACCGAAGTGGTTGGTACCTTAGGAACATACCCTGGTCTCGGACAGAGAAAAGCCTTTACCATACCAGGAGCAAATTCCAGGCACGAGGGAGCCACCGAAAGTGCCTGAATATCTCCAATTCTTTTTAGAGACGAGATAGCGAGAAGAAGGATAGCCTTTAGTGTAAGGAACTTTTCCGAAACTTCCTCGATGGGCTCGAAAGGAGCAAGGGAGAGACCTTCTAAGACGATGGCCAGATCCCAAGCTGGTACCCTCGTGCGAACTGCAGGCCTCAGCCTCAAGGCGCCACGAAGGAAGCGAGATATAAGTGGGTGTCTCCCGAGAGAACCTCCGCTCGAAGGGGTGTGGTAAGCAGCTAAGGCCGCCACGTACACCTTCAGTGTGGAGTGGGATAACCCTGTGGAGAGACGGTCCTGCAGGAAATCCAGCACTGTACCAACCGGGCAGTTAACTGGGTCCTGCTGGCGCTCTCCACACCAAGAGGTGAAAAGTTTCCACCTCGCGGCATATAACTTCCTCGTGGCGGGAGCTCTGGATTGGAGGATGGTCTCAACGACCTCAGTCGAGAGACCAGAATCTATGAGCTGGGCCCCCCAGAGGCCAAGCCCACAGCCTCCATAGTTCTGGGCGGGGGTGAAGGATCGACCCACTCGCCTGAGAGAGTAGATCTCTCCTGATTGGTATCTCTAGGGGAGAGCCGTCGAGGAGAGACACTAGGTCCGCAAACCATACTCGGGCCGGCCAGAACGGGGCTGTTAGCAGAAGACTGAGCCCGTCCCGGCGAACCTTCTCCAGAACTCCCGGGAGCAGAGCGATCGGGGGAAAAGCGTACAAATGTGACCTCGGCCACGGATGTACCATCGCGTCCAACCCCAGTGGGCCTGGCAGGCTGAGAGAGAACCACAGTGGACAATGTGATGTCTCTCGGGAAGCAAATAGGTCTACCTCGGCACGACCGAAATGTTCCCATAGGAGCTCCACCACCCCGGGCCTCAGCCCCTGCCTCGACAGGATGTCTGCCCCCTGATTTAAATACCCCGGGAGATAAATAGCTCTCAGAGAATTACACGCAGCGGTAGTCCCTGAAGGGGAACAAGCTATAAGCTGCATTGGGATCGCAATACCGATTTTTCCCACAGGATTTTGGGAAATCTTTGGTGAGTGCACCTCTGTCCCTCTAGAGGGGTTCGGGGGCATGCTCCCCTGTAAGAAAATTTTGTGCCTTTTAATGTTAAATTCATCAATCTGATGCACTTTGAGAGTTCAAAATTAAGAGCTCCAACCCATGTTCAGTGTGCAAATTGAACAAAGAAAAACTCAAAACTCTTTTAGTTGTGATAGTGTCTGTCTACATTATACTACTACATAATACTAGTTATAATATTAATCCCATAGCAGTAATAGCCATTTGTTGTAAAACAAATGCACTGAAAAATAAAAGCAACTTTCATAATTAGTTTCGTACTAATGTCTATACTTGATAGAGATAAGCACATGATCTTTTATTTGACGGAAACGGCATCGCTCTTTTATTTTGGAGAAAAACATGGTTTACAAACTCGTCTCATTACAATTCTAAAAAAATGCGTAATCGTCAAATATGCAGATGTGGAAATAATGCGTAACTGGGTAGTGGGTTCCTAGATAGCCTAAGTGTTCTGAAAGTAGCTTAGTTCTGTTTACCACAGTTCTCTGCACTCACTTATTTCTCACCTTATCCTATTTACTATCCTCATCAGCCACTTGAAGGGCCTTTGAAGTTGCCTTTGAAGTTGTTGGCCCAACTCAATTTAAATTGTTCAAAATTAAGTTGGCCCAACTCAATTAATATTTAGAATAAAAAACAAAATTGAGTTAGCCAAACTCAATTTAAATTGTTCAAAAGGTCAAACATCTATGTCCACATAGTCTAACATCAAAGATAACTTCTGTAGATTTTGATCTTTATAATGATTTTATGTTATGTTGTTGTTGTTATGATAGGCCTATATTTTTAATGACAACACATTTAAAAAAAAACAACAACTTTTTATTGTCAAATATACTATTAATAAGACGGGTGACCAAAAATACCCATATTATAACAAATAAATAAAAGAGATTTGGAAATTTCCCTTTAAAACGAAGGCTCAGTTTGTGGTCAACCGTTCACTATTATTTTATTGAAAACAATAAAACAAAGACAAAGTCACTTATATTTAACACTTTTTTTTTTCTTTTTTTTTTTTTTTACAGAAGTTATCTTGCCCCTTTAATTGCCTCCGCTATCATCCTGTCGATCATCTGTCTCATTTTCGCGGGTCGCGGCTTTATTACAGTTTCAGTACAATTTTATTTCACCATCATTCGTACCCAACCTCAGTCGATTGGCATAATTACAGTATTTGCAATGACCATCCCGTGTCCAAAACGGAGCTTATACTGTCTAAAAGAAAAGTTGTGACTGCTGACTGAACACTGGTCTGTGCCTCACCTGCTCGGCGCTGTCTAGCGCAGCACCACACAGATTTAACTCCGCACAGCTAAATAAAACAGGCTGGTGGCAGACTAATATTTAATATTTCTGATGTAAATATTTCTGTGAAACGCGTTAAGTTGCACAGAAGAAAGCCCAATCTAGGACCTGCCCTGTACAGTTTAAGAAGTGGTAGTAGTTAGGGCCCGAGCACCGATGGTGAGAGGACCCTATTGTTTTTGCTCCGTTTATTATTATTCCGCTTCTTCTTCTCCTGAATAATCGCTTTTTAGAGGGCCTAAACATACTCAAACTCATGAAACTTTGCACACGCTTCAGAAGTGGTGAAAATTTGCGTGTGATATGGATTTCAAAATTGGGTGGGGCAAATTCTGTAAATTATTGCCCCCACATTTTGCCCCGGCTCTACGTTTCACGTACAGAAATTTGGTACATGCATGTAATGACCCAATACCTACAAAAAAGTCTCTTGGAGCATAGCCCTAAACACAACAGGAAGTCAGCTATTTTGAATTTCCTCTCAGATTTTGTGTAGTTTTTGCCATTTCCAGACGTTGTACTTTAACAAACTCCTCCTACAGTTTTGATCTGATCCTCTTCAAATTTGGTGAGTGTAATCTTAAGGCCTTTGCGACGTTAAATTGCGAAGATCTTGAGTTTTTCGTCGAAGGGTGTGCCCTTGGCGGCCTGACAAATGTACACCCATTTTCAGCCTTTTGGTGATTTGTGCATGAATATGTCATATAGTTCAATATTGCTTGCAGTTCCGATGTTGCTAGGCAACCACAGACAGCCTGCAGTAACTCAGGCATACAATGTCCGATCCACCCCAAACTTCACGTTTGATAAGAGTCCTGTCCTGAACACATGACCATGCTCATATTTGGTTATAGCAATAGCGCCACCTGCTGGTAGCAGGAAGTGTGGCAAATACAAATACTTTGACATAGTCCTCCTATATTTATTATCATTACATACTGCCCACCGTGCTCTGTCTTCCTAAAACCGCCGGGTGGCGGCGGCACGGGTGCGAGGGCCCTCTTCAACGCTGCTTGCAGCTTTTATTATTATTTATTTATTTATTTATTTATTTATTTTAAATTACAATAGTGCAAACTCACATCTTTTAGAAATCTAAAACATTTCCAAGAATGTATATATTAAACAAGTAAACTCATTCGTGCACAAACATTGCACAAAAATGGAAAGAGCTAAACAAAGAAGAAAAAAAGGGGAAAAAATAAACAGCAAACAGATATTAATTATAGTACAAAAACTATCTCTATATTTCTTCAAAAAAGAAGTACATTTTCTATTATCAATTATTCTTAGTGATTTGATTAAATATTTTACTTCACATTAGAAATCTGTAAAAGTAGGAATTTTCTTAAGAAACCTTTGTTTGTGAAAGTAAAAGTTTGCCACAAGGATAAGTTTAGATTACTAGTAGATTCTAAAGATTTGTTTGGGTTTTCAAAAAGACAAATTACATCCTTAATGGGTAGATTACCGTTGAGGACTATTATTTTGTTGAACAGACCTGAGCGATGACTGATGACGTCACATGCTCAGATTTACTTGACCAATCAGCGGAAGGGGGCGTCTGATGACCGCCCACATGTGGAAAACTAATTTTGAAGTCATGTATTCGTTTTTTTTTCTCCTGTGAACTAAAAAATGAAAAATAAAGCCGAAATCTTGTTTTTTCGTGTGTTTTTTAAAAATTAAAAGAGAAAAAAAAACCGAATAAAGGTGCCGTTTTCTCATTTCTGCTTATTTCATTTCAAATTGGAAATCAAATGATCGGATGATACAGTGACCCATTACGTACAGGTTTTTATTCGCTTTAAAGCCGTTGGATGGAAACACACTTTCACCAGCTTTATTCGCATGAGTTTTTACCGAACTTCAGATAATTCGATTGACAAGTGGATGGAAACTTGGCTAGTAAAGACATTTATTATAATACAGATTTATACTTCAAATAAATGCTGTTCTTTTGAACTTGCTATTCATCAAATAATCCTTAAAATACGAATCATGGTTTCCATAATTATATTAAGCAGCACAACTGTTTTCAACATTAATGATAATAATAATAAAGGTTTTTTGAGTAATGATGCTGAAAATTCAATTACATTAATAAATTACAAAATATATTCAAATAGAAAATGGATATCTTAAGTTGTAATAATATTTTAAAATATTATTTACTGTATTTTTAAAATCAAATAAATGCAGCCTTGGTGAACACGAGACCCTAAACTTTTGAACAGTCTAAATGTAAATTAGCATTTCTCATTTCATGATGCATTCTCAGTCAGGGCGAGAAAGGGACACCACATTTTCATATACAGCTCATGACATCCTGATGCTCTGAATATCACGTGTTCATACAGTTTTAGATTTGCAATTTTATTTTGCTGCTATTGCAAGCAATGTTCCCTCTAAGCTGCGCGCATGCGCGGCCGCGCATTTCTGTAGCGGCGGCCGCGCAGAAAAGAATAAAATGCCATGCGGAGGGCTGACGCGAAATGTGTAGGGAAATCCATTTGATTGTAGTTTAAGTGAGAAATAATTTCAGTGCTCTGGTCAACCGCTATAGAGTGAAAACTGGTGAATGCAGGTTTCATAGAAAGAGAACGATGTGAGCGCGTGTGATTGGCAGTGAGTCGTGTGTGCGGAACAAATATCTCAATACGAGAGGCAACGAGAAACGCATAGACATGTGAAATAAAATCACATCATAATGTTTTAACGAAGAGTGGTTTGATTAAAGTGGTGGAAATAACGGTTGATGGACACAGAACGGTAACAATTACACACCCACCCGCGTGCAAATTCAAAATACATCATTAGTTTAAAATAAATGGATGTTTTTGTTTGTGCGGGAGTTTCAGGGATGGTTAGATTAGAGTTCACATTCACTTTTCTTGAAAATATTTAGCTATTAGATCTATTTAAATGCTTCAGTTTGTTTTCATATTATGATAATATAATATGTAAATAAATTGAAGCATTTAAACTGATATATTATATCACTTCAAATACTTATATTCGTTTTTTTATATTATATTATATTATATTATATTATATTATATTATATTATATTATATTAGGCCTATATTTTATTATATTATAAGCCTAAATAAAGAATCTCAAGGGTATTGTTTAGGGCTCCTTGCCATTAAAAAGTTTGAAACCCCCTGCTAAAGAAAATATTGGAAATTCATAAGCAATAAACAATCATTTAACTTTGATGGTTTAAAGCTTCCTGTACACAATTAATTTACTGTACAAAAACACTTTATGGTTTTCCCAAACCATCTCAGTGTAACAGCTTACTTTTCTTTCATACTATATTCTATTATTGTAAAGAATTGAACTGTCCTGCAGAAGATTTTGTAAATTATTTTTCATAGGATTTCTTGGTAAAGACTGTACAGTTAACAGCACTGTAAAAGAAATATCAGGTAACCTAAAATGTGCTTCATTTAGTGACTTCTTAGGCCCGATTCACATATCGCGTCTTTTGCGCGCTCAAGTTCATTATTTCAAATGTAGGCGCGCGGTATGCGTGCTCATAATGGAAGCGACGCGGTGCGACGCGCTCGTTTTTTCCAAGCGCGTCCGCGCCGCATCGAGATAAAAACATCTCAACTTTTCAGAATGCCACAAGCGCACCATAAGCGCACAGTGGGTCACGTGACAAGAACCAACCGGAGCGCAACCGCCCTAGCGCTTTGGAAAAAGGAGAATGCGGCGCGCCCAGCGTTTTCTACGCGTTTTTAGGCGCTATATGTGAATCCGGCCTTAATTTGTTAAGAAGCTTGTTTTTCGAAAATATGATTTAATACCAATGAGTTACATCAAGGGTCAAATAAAATAGAAATGGCACATTCAAGTTAAAAGTTACAACTGAATGTTGAAACCATTGTGTTTCTACGTATGCTGTACAGGTCAGGTATAAAGAATATTTTTGCTCAGGTGGCGAACAATGTCCGCCCAATAGAAAAAAGTTTTGCTCAGCAAGAAAAAAAATTAGAGGGAACATTGATTGCAAGCAGAGCCGGCCCGAGCCTTTTGGGGGCCCTAAGCAGAATTTGATTTGGGGGCCCATCCCACTACGCAGAGTCACCTGTGCTTGACGATTATTGACACAAATGTCACGCAACAATGATACATTATAAATGAATACAGTGAGGTTATGTATAAATAGAAAATAAATACTTAATAAAAAATAGATAGCCTACTTAAATATATTTTTTTTAACTTTTACTTTTCTCTTTTACTAACTCTTTGAAACTTCTTAAAACAAACTGTCTCAAAACATATCAAATAAATTATTTGCTAAAATAATGACAACTGAGAAATCAAAAACATAATAAGAGCAAGGGTTCAACAATGACAATTATTGTTGAAAACTGTAAAAAATATTATTATTTCTCAACTGTCTCAATACAGTGTAACTGTCCACAAAGTCTTTTTTTATTAGTGTTATTGTAACAGACTTTGTTAGATTGTAGGCTACATGACAGAATCCAACAAAGTCTATTTACTATAATACCGGTAATGATGTACTGGCGCTCGTTGTATATGTGTGTATGCAATGTATTTTTCCCCTCTGGGCTGGCCGTAGATAGGAATGGTTCAATTGCTGCACAAAACATACCGTAAGTAATCATGCAAACATACTTTTATCTTGCTCTTTTTTTCTCCTCCTTCTCTCTCCTTCTATTTTCGGCACCAGAGGGATACGTCCTTTTTTGTGACATGGCTTAACATTACCGCGAGTCCGCGGCTATGCGCAGTTGCTCACGAATTGTCTATGCACGCGCGAGGTGTCTAGATTATGCGCATGACTTAAACGCTGGCAGACACAGCAGCAGTTGTAGGGAGGTAGGCCTATATTGATCATGAAATCAGAATTTTCTTTTATTGTATTTATTCATTCATTCATTCATATTAATTCATTCATTTATGTCACTTGTTTAAGTTATCTAAAAAAATATTTTTCGATTTTTCGACTCGATTGGGGGGCCCCCTGGTGGCCAAGGGGCCCCAAGCAGCCGCTTAGTTCGCTTATGCCTCGGGCCGGCCCTGTTTGCAAGTAATAATGTAACTGTACTTTTCTCTCTCTTGCAGGTATAAGGATCTCCTGGAGCCATCCAGCCCTGTGAAGTTGCCTCCTCTCTGCACGCCCAGCATGGACGGCCACTTTGCCAAATCTGTTCAGAGAGAGCAAAGTCTGCACTCTTTTCATACACTTTTCTGTCGCCGCTGCTTTAAATACGACTGCTTCTTGCACCGTAAGACATAATGTTCTTCTCTTGTCTGCAATGCAAATAATTTTGATGTTTTATATCATATTGTATATGTGTCTTGATCAGTGAATCAAACATACAGATAGCTGTTTAAAACACCCATTAAAGTTAGTCTCAAATGATCTGATCACAAGTGGTCAGCCAAGATTTATACTACAAATGTGATGTAGTCACACAAGTTTTTGACTGCCTCCAAATGGGGTTTTGGACCTTGTTTACCATTGTATTTAGTGCTGACCACTTCATGTTGTTTGTGCTTAGCTTTCCATGCATCTCCTAATGTATATAAGAGGAAGAATAAAGAGATCCGAATGGAGACAGAGCCCTGTGGACTGGACTGCTTTCTACTGCAGGTACAGTTTTCTAACGATTTCACAACTTTACTGTCAATTTATAATTGAATTAGAACCTATTTATTTATTATTAATCTTTATCTTTCACCCTTCTTTGGACACAGAAAGGGGCAAAAGAGTTTGCTGATCTAAACATACTGAGGTCTCAAAGGCCCCGGCGTCGACGCCGCCAGCCCCGCCCCTCAAGTTCATGTGGCCCCACAGGCTCCGGTGAGGAGGAAAAAGGAGACAGCGACCACGATACCTCCAGTTCCTCAGGTACACACACCAATGTGCATAAACACAAACATACAAAACAAAATGTGCATATCCACACCTTAAAGGCAGGGTAGGCAGTTTGTTTCTAAAACACTTTATCCCAAATTTGTTTAAACTGTCTTTATATACCAATACATATCTAAAATGTAAGTACTCTGAAAAGGAGAGTATAAAAATCGAGTGTCTGTAGTCCTCTCAGGGCTGCAATAAACACAGCTACTCTTTCCATTCGGAACGAATGCAATGATTGGCTGGGCGACTGTCACTCTCCCTCGCTACCATGGCTACCATCCCTGCTACTACAGGAGCAGCCCACATGCGCGCACCCGGTTGACTCGCTCATTTCAAAAGAGGAGAGGCACGTACCGGCCGGAAGCTAGGAAGTCTCACAATTATGGCAGAGAAAGAGCAGTCAAAATTCCCAGTACCACCTGTACCTGCATATACAGTCAGCGCAGGCAAACAAGGCAAAAAAAGGTGATGTCACTTCATGCACTGCGCTCCTCTCCGCTCGGCGCTGGTAAACGCGTCCTCCAGCTGAGCGGTCGGCATCACGCGTTCATGTGTTTTGGGGGCGTGGCTTTGGAAGGAGCCCAGAAGGGTGGGAGTTTCTCTGTTGGATACTTTCAAAATCCAGCAGTTTTCTGCTAGTTTCTCAAACTTAACTACCCTGCCTTTAATGTACAGTCACAGTGGATAAAGGGTTAATAAAGACCAAAATAACACACAGGCAAACTTTACATTGCTAAAAATAGATTGCCATTATAAGAAAATAACTCTTGTCCCATTGAGGTGAGTTGTAAATGGAAGCTTGTTTCCCCCACAGAATAAAAAAAGAAAAAAGGTTATTGCAACTTTTTATGTCTCAATTTTTTTTCTCAGAATTGATAGATATCTCATAATTCTGACTTTATAAGACACAATTGCGACTTTATATCATGCAATTCTGAATCAAGATGTAAACTCGCAATTGTGAGACAAAAAGTCGCAATTATCTTTTAAAATGTTTTATTCTGTGGCGGAAACAAGCTTCCATAGTTGTTTGACTGTATTGGACCAAAGACTGAAAATTGGAACACAAGAACATGGTTTTTATAAGTTTTTATAATTTTTGCCTGTTGGATGATAAAATGAGCAAAATGACCATTCTGGTTATCAGCTGATATTAAGATTTTTTTTATCGGTATCAGTTAGTATTGCATATTTAATTTTACATAATCTAATGCATAATCTAATGCATCCTTGCTGAATAAAAGTATTAGTATCTTAAAAAAGAGACACCCTAACTTTTCTATTCAGTTCTGATTCACTTTAGTAAAGATTCATCCAACACACTGGTAGATCGACATAATGTTTGGGATAAAAACCTCACATTTACCTGTGTGAATGTTCGTGTGTCAGAGAGTAACTCTCAGTGTCCCAGTCCCACCAAACTGAGACCAGGAGAGGAAGAAGCAGAGGAGTCCAAGCCGCCTCCTCAGTGGGGCGGAGCAGAGGAGTCTCTGTTTAGAGTCCTGCACGGCACATATTACAACAACTTCTGCTCTATTGCACGACTGATTGGCACCAAGACGTGTAGAGAGGTATGTTCAAAAATGACAAAGAACAGGTGGTCAAATATGTAACTTTGGCTTGTTTGAAAATGTACCTTTGTAAAGGAGTACATTACTGCGTGAATTTAAAGTGAATGCAATTATATTGAAAGTGCAGCAAGTTCTACAGAATTTACTCAAAAGCAAAGACTGTTTAAATGTAGGACTGTGTGCCTGTGAGTTTTTCCCAGAAAGATGTGGTTTGGCTAACTGGAAATGTGATTACCTCAAAGCGTGTGTTTTTCTTTTTTTTAGGGAATGGTCCAAATCTTTTTCTAGAAGAGCCTCGTTTTAAGTGTGTGTGTGTGTGTGTACGCGAGCTCATATGGCAAAGATCAACATGATAATGAGCGGTTACGTCTCAGTTGGGTTTCAAAGTACTGACTAATGCCCATTAAGTGTTGCAGTGTGTGTGTGTGGGAATGTACATGTGTTGCAATGCTCTGTCTGTGCTTATGTCTCTGTGTGTTTGTGTCAGGTCTACGAGTTTGCAGTGAAAGAGATGCTGATTCACCGTGTTCCACTGGAGGATGGTGGGATCTCACCTCAGAAGAAAAAACGAAAGCACAGGCAAGATGTTCACACACCCTCCACCTTCACCTGCCTTATAGATTCATGCTGTAGTTAGTAAGATACAAACATACGAAGATACAAAATACGAACACTAGAGTTCAACAGTGTTTCTGTTTTTTTTGATAGATTATGGGCAAAGATACAGCTGAAGAAAGGTAAGACTCTCAACTGAAACACCAGACTGAGACGTGGTTTCAGTGGCTTGGCAGGTTCAGGAATGGACAAACAGAAGGAAAAGTCATGGAGACTTCTATAGTTGGGGCGATTATGACATTATGGCTGGCGATTAGTTGTCAAACAAAACAGACCATTAATTTAATAATTGCAATAATTTGTCTATGTGCATTACATTGCAAGATTATATAACACAACATAATATTCTAAATGTTTCAGTACTTTATATAACATTTAATATATTTTAAGTATTTAAAATGCATGATTCTTAACATTTTGTTAAAAAATGGCAAAAGGCCTATTAGCTGTTGTCAATATAATTAAGTTCTAAAATATTAAATTCTACTACATATACTTATTGAATATACAAAATTGCAGTAATGTTTTACAATAGGTTAAAAAATTCACAGTTAGTAAATGCATTAGGTATTATGAAAAAAACAAGGAACAATTTAATTAAATTTAAATCAAATATTTTTATCTCTGTTAATGTTAGAAATGTTTATTTTTTTTAATGTTTTTTAAATCTTTATGCAGCAGTTACAAATGACTGGAAGCATAATGGAATGTCTTTGTTCAAATTGCATGGGAACCTTGGTTATTTCTTTTCTTTATCTCCCTGTTTGTTGTGCAGACAACTCATCCAATCAAGTGTACAATTATCAGCCATGTGACCACCCTGAGCACTCGTGTGATAGCTCCTGTCCATGTGTGGTGACACAAAACTTTTGTGAGAAATTCTGCCAGTGCAATCGGGAGTGTGAGTTCAACACAAATGAACATGCACACACATGCAAATACATGAAGTATATACATGAGTTCCTTAATATCTGCACACCACTAGGGGGCGACAACAAAACAACATCAGACCACTAGTGATGCATTGCAGTGAAGAAATTAAACACTTTCTTTAAAAAGTCACCATACCATTTTAATCTTTTCTCAAGTTAAGTCATTTTGAATATTTATTTATTTATTTATTTTATTTTAGTTACATCTCAAACATTCACAGGTCACTCTGACCTAGTTTTGCTCTGTGTTTTGGTTCTAGGTCAGAATCGGTTTCCTGGCTGTCGCTGCAAGACTCAATGTAACACCAAGCAGTGTCCGTGTTACCTGGCTGTACGGGAGTGTGACCCTGACCTCTGCATGACCTGTGGGGCCGCAGATCATTGGGAAAGCAAACAGGTCTCCTGCAAGAACTGCAGCATCCAGAGAGGACTCAAGAAGGTATGAATGAACTACTTTTCAGTGACACTGTGAATAATCAACAGGTGTGTCTGTCTATCTGTCTGTGGTGGACAGTAACAAATGTATGCACTAATCTTTCTTATTAGTGCTGATTTCTGATTAGTGCTGGCTAGAAAATATATATGTGGTGCATCAATCAGTACTTTTTACTTCTACTGGAGTCATGTTTTAATAGGGTATCTATACTTTTATTACTCAAAGTACTTGATTTGTGTACTTCGTCCACCACTGCCATCTATCTATCTATCTATGTAGTTTTCATCCAGTATGGTACATGCTGATAATCAAAGGGAAATAACAGATAAAGAAGATGCTTTAGTCATGTGAATGTTGTTTAACCTGTTTGCCAGCACCTGCTCCTGGCCCCATCTGATGTTGCTGGGTGGGGTACATTTATCAAAGAGCCAGTCCAGAAGAACGAGTTAATCTCTGAGTACTGTGGAGAGGTGTGTGGAAATAAGCATTAGATTCTGTGATTCTTCTGTTACATTCTTAGTGATCTGATTAATGCCTTGTGTGTGTGTCTGTGTGTGTGTGTCTGTGTGTGTGTGTCTGTGTGTGTGTCTGTCTGTGTGTCTGTCTGTGTGTGTGTGTGCAGCTTATTTCCCAGGATGAAGCAGACCGGAGGGGCAGAATCTATGACAAGTACATGTCCAGCTTTCTGTTCAACTTGAACAATGGTACTGGCTAGATTCATTATGTTATATTATATTATATATTGTATTATATTATATTATAAATTGGTTTTCACAAGTGTTTTCATTTTATTCCAGACTTTGTAGTGGATGCCACTCGAAAGGGGAATAAAATACGATTCGCCAACCACTCTGTCAACCCCAACTGTTACGCAAAAGGTACTTTATTTAATCATATAATAATTAATGTGCAAAGACAACACTGAGTTGAAGCTATTAAGCACGTCTGACACTGGTTATTATTGCAGTTGTCATGGTTAACGGTGATCACCGCATCGGAATCTTTGCCAAGCGCTCCATACAACAAGGAGAAGAGCTCTTTTTTGATTACAGGTAGGTTTTGTTAAACACTCATGTAATGACCTGATCAATTTCAGTCAATTATTTTGTCTTATTTCTGAAATATGTGGGTTATTTTATTTTGTTGGGTTTGATAAAGTGCTTAATTCATATCCAATTTATGGTAGCCTAAGGTATCAAAGTTATTGAGGTAGCTAATGCCTAGTTGTTGACAATGTAATAAGATTTATCATTTAATTACCCTTGCGCTGTTCATATGTGCCCTGGTAATTTAACAGTTAAGTTGTGTTTTCTTCAAAATGTTTTAAGGATGGTTCATTACATAGGAAAAGCTCACTAATAAATGTGTTAATGTTAGAGCTTTAGTGACTAATAAAGTATCCTGTTGAACTATGCGTAATCACGCGAGAGAAGAAAACGGGAAGAAAAAAACGGAAAAAAAGTTGGGCTCAGCACGGGGGCTAGTCTGCTACTAACAGAGTTTGTGCACTTAACGTTTTAAGTTGAATTGTAATTTGTTTATCGGACACCGCGCTCTCTGTGTAGGAGTTTGTGACTGTGGGACTGTGAAATACCGCTGGAGATGTGTGGTTTTGTACTGTGGAACGGCTTAAGCCCAATTTATACTTCTGCGTCAAACTCACGCCGTAGCTACGTCGTAGGCTGTGTGTAGTGCGCGTACCCTTCGGCGTACCCTGACGTGCACCTCTCCAAAACTGTAACAACGCGTCAATTCTACGCGGACGCAATCGCTGTGATTGGTCTGCTAGAACCGCTTCCCGGGTTTCACATGCTCCCTCTGCATGAGTAATTGTGCGTCAACGTGTACAACGAATAAATGAAAACCAACGCGTAGTCTATAGCGTAGAGGCTCCGGCGTAGGTCCGACGCAGAAGTATAAATCAGCCTTAACCTGGCCTCTCTGGCTAAGTTAGCTTGTGGCTTTGCGGTACTGTGACACCGTCGTGGGAGGGACCGCAGACACACCGTTCGCCTGCTGGACGAGAGGAGACCACATCGGGAAGAGTTTGCCGGCTGACGCAGGTGTTTTCCTTGACTGGGGACTGTTTGGCTGACGGTGCTGGACGGACGAGGCTGCTTAACCCTCGCTGTGCCGCTGCAGACGGAGTCGTCAGACAAGAGAGAGAGTTACAGACGTGGTAGGATCTGGGTCTTTCACTCCACGTATGGAGGTTTTGTTGCTTTCTTCACTCTATGAGCTCCAACATTAAGCGCGCCAACGAACTAATGCAGGCCTGCGAATAGAACAAAACTAAAAGAGTCCACTCAGGTTATCACAGACCATTGACTTTATTACCCGGGTCTTTTCAGATTGTTTCTGTTTATTTTCATATTTGTTGTTCAAATGTTCTGAGATTTTATTTATTTTTTGCATAATACAAAGGAGGAAACTGAGCTATTGCGTTTTGTTGTTTGTTTCATCACATGCTCATGTATCTGTGTAGACCAGTATTTTCTGTGGTAATATTCGATTGGTTTTAAAACCAAGATTATTCCTTCAGTCACTCATTGATTAGTAGAAAGAGAGAGTGAGAATCATAGTGTTCCTAGACAGGTTTATCATACAATGGGATGTCTCTTTCACCATTTTACCAAGCATTAGGGTTAAAAGGGTTTAATACTTTTTATGTCGCTGTATAATGTATTTGCCTCATCACGAGCCTATGGTGAAAAGGGTTACATTTTTGGGGGCTCGTCCGGGATTTTTGTAGATTTGTAATATCCCTCAGTGTTGTGTGCAGATTTAAACTTGCTATTGCAGTCTCATACTGAATATTTGAGTGGTCTGTACTGCTAATAGTTTGAATTCACTTTTTTCTTTTTATTTCTCACTTACCGATTTTAAGCACATAAAATGGATGTTGATGAGATTGAAGCTTGGTGTAAAAGGCAGCAAATAGCTCGTGAAAATGCAGTAGTGTTAAGTGATTTTGATGCCAATGTCACAGATGATGTTCTGCTTCAAGCTTTGAGTTAAAGCTTTTGGACCTGCTAAAATAGTTGATCGCTGTCTAGATGTAGCTTCCAAAACCCAGTTTGTATTGATTTGGTCATCCACTTATCTTACTAAGCAGACTATACCTGACTGTGTTGGGCTCCCTGGAGAGGCTGGTCCTTGGCCTGTTCATGTGCTCCCTGCTCTTGCGGAAGGCGAAGATTTTGAAGCCAAGCTGTTGTCCTTTTTGAGGCATGAAGGAAAGACTATTACTGATGTTAAAGGCTTGCTTAACCCTTCGCCGCTTGACATGAACACTGCCCTGATCAATGCCATAAGTTCCCTGGTGGACAAATGTAACACTGCACCTGCTGATACTCAAAGTTACAGGAAGCTCGTTACATGTTTTCTGGTGTGAGACCCACCCCCAGTGGGGAAGAAGAGTATGACGCTTGGGCAGAGCAGACAATGCATTTATTGGAGGAATGGCAATGCAGTGACAATGTGAAAAAACAGAGGATAGTGGAAAGTCTTAAAGGTCCAGCTGCTGACATAGTGAGGTTTCTAAGAGCACAGAACCCTTCTGCTACTTCATATGACTACATGCAAGCTTTGGAGACAGCTTTTGGAACAACTGAAAGTCCATCTGATCTTCGTATTAGATTCCGACACACACTTCAATGTGAAGGTGAGAGGCTGTCTACCTATTTGATGAGGCTAGATAAACTGCTACACTGTGTGTTCAGGAAAGGAGGGGTGCAGCTGTCAGAAATGAATCGACTTCGCATCGAGCAGATTGTGAGAGGTGCCTTGCCACAAGACATGATTGCCCTTCGCATTCGCATGACACATAAGCTGCGTGAACCACCTACCTTCAGTGACTTATTGAAAGAGGTCAGAGAGGAAGAGGACATGCTTCAAAGTAGGAATGATGTCAAAAGCCTAGTGATGTCAAAGACTGTTACTCCTGTCTCCAGGCCCACTCCTGAAACTAAAGTTGATCCTGAAGTGGAACAACTCAGAAGAGACATTACTGTTATGAAAGCAGAAATGCCTTAAAGCTGCTACAGTAACATCCCCGTCAGACACCCAAGGTCCACAATTTGAAATCCCTGCCAAGGCTTAACACAGGAGGAATGACACCCTGCAAAGAGCTGGCACTGAGGAAGATAGGCCTGGGATATTTTACTATAGATGTGGGGAGGATGGACATGTGTTGAAGAAAATCGCCTCATCAAACTGACAAAGAAGTCGGGAAACTACCACGGGAACCAGTAAAGGAAAGACCTGGCTTCCTTGTGGTGAAAACACGTTCCACCAAGTGCATTAAACCAGACGAGAAAGTGGAAGACACTAAACCTGAGGGCTTAAAGGGGCCAAGCTCTGCTGTACCAGTGCAGATTGAAGGCATTTATGTTAAAGCCATACTCGATACTGGTTATCAAGTGACTTTGCTGTACAGATCCTTCTACGACAGATACTTGACACACCTGCCATTGACACCTATCAGTGCCTTGGAGATATGGGACCTCAGTCCTGCTGATTACCCATATGATGGCTATTTGTCACTTAAGCTGGAGTTTTTGGAAGCTGACGTTGGAGTGACTGAGACTATTGATACCCTTGTGTTGGTGTGTCCTGACCCAGTTGTGAGAGGTGGAGCTTTTATACTTGTTGGCACAAACACACCGACTGTGAGACGACTACTGAAGAGCTGTAAAGAGAGAGTAGGAGAGAATTTCGTCAGCAGCATGCACATTCAACAGCTGTCAGAATGCCTACTTGATGATGATGACAACCACAAGAGAGGAACTGTGTGGTTCACACAAAGTAAACCTGTTACTGTGCGCCCTGGAGGGGTAGCTCGAGTGACAGGTGTGCCAAAGTTTCAAGGGATTCCAAGTGCTCAAGCCATTCTGGTGGACTCACCTGACGAACCCGGCGATTATCCAAGGTTTCCAGGAGAGCTTTTGGTCAGACCAGAGTTGGAGGTACCCACCGTTGTAATGTCTAAGAAAATCACTGTGCTGGTCAGGAATGTATCGAAAAAAGAAATTACATTGACCAGAGGAATGCCGGTTGCTCACCTGTTTCTAGTAGATGTGGTGTCATCGTCTTCTGTAAGCCAAAAGTCTAACACTGAGTCAGCAGGAAAATTGACCCCGTCCTCCTTTAACTTCGTAGATTCACAAGTCCCTGAGGAGTGGAAGGAAAGATTGCTGGGCAAAATGATGGAACGACATGAGGTTTTCTCTACCCATGAGTTTGATGTTGGCTGTTGTAAAAGTGCACATCATGCTATCTAAACCCACTGAGGACCAACCTTTTCAAGCGAGGTCTCGCCGACTGGCTCCTGCTGATCTAGAGGCATTGAGACAACATCTGTCACAGCTTAAAGATGCTGGGATTATCACCGAATCTAAAAGTCCTTATGCCTCACCTATAGTGGTGGTGAGAAAGAGACTGGTAAGAGACTGTGGACTTCAGGACCCTAAATCGACGCACTGTTCCAGATCAGTACACAGTACCAAGGATCGAAGACGCACTGGCCTGTCTCAACGGAAGCAAGTGGTTTAGTGTGCTAGACCTCCGGAGTGGATATTACCAAGTGCCTATGAGTGACTCAGATAAAGAGAAGACATCCTTCATCTGCCCAGTGGGGTTCTATCAATTTGAAAGGACGCCACAAGGAGTGTCAGGGGCTCCAGCAACCTTTCAGCGGATCATGGAACAAACTGTTGGAGATATGAACTTGCTTGAAGTCTTGGTCTATCTGGATGATCTCATCGTGTTTGGAGCAACACTCGAAGAGCATGAGGCAAGGTTGTTAAAGGTGCTGCACCGCTTGAAGGATGAGGGTCTCAAGCTGTCGCTGGATAAATGCCAGTTTTTTCAACCATCAGTGATTTACGTGGGGCACATTATATCTCAAGACGGAGGGTCTACCGATCCAGAGAAGACTGAAGCAGTAACCACATGGCCCAGACCAAACACTGTGACTGCTTTGCGGTCATTTCTTGGCTTCTGTGGGTACTATAGATGCTTTGTGAAAGATTACTCCAAAGTTGCCTATCCATTGAACCAACTGTTGTCAGGCTACCCACCAGTTGGCAAGAAATCCAAGGGAAAACAGGGTAACCTCTTCCTGAACCCATCAGAGCCTTTTGGTTGTAGGTGGGCTGACAAGTGTGAAGCAGCCTTTGTAGAGTTGAAGCAGAGGTTTACTCAAGCTCCGGTTTTAGCTTTTGCAAACCCACAGCTTCCCTATGTGTCACATGTTGACGCCAGCCAAGAAGGGCTAGGTGGCGTGTTATACCAGGATCAAGGTGAAGGGTTAAGACCTGTTGCTTTCGTCAGTAGAAGCCTAACCTCATCTGAGCAACATTACCCTGCTTATAAATGAGAGTTTTTGGCTTTGAACTGGGCGGTTGTGGACAAACTGCATGACTACCTGTATGGGACGAAGTTTGAAGTGAGGACAGACAACAACCCGTTGACTTATGTATTGACTTCGGCCAAGTTGGATGCCACAGGTCACCGCTGTCTTGCTGCATTGTCTACATATGACTTCAGCCTCAAGTACAGATCAGGGGTTCAAAACATTGATGCAGATGCTCTTTCTTGTCAGCCTCACCCTACACTCACTCAAGTACCGGATTGGAAAGACATATCTGCAGCTGGTGTGAGAGCCATGTGCCAGACGGCTGAAGTCAATAAATGTAGAAATCTATGTCCTGTTAGGGCAATTGACCAATTGGGACCCTCTTCGCATGCTGTCCCGCAAGCCTACTGTAATATGTCTACCTTGAGTGTAAAGGCGATGCCCATTTTGAGTTCTACTGAGCTGTCAAATGCTCAGCAAGAATGTCCTGGTATTGGTGTGATATGGTCAGCTCTTAACAAAGGAGATTTGACACGAGTTGACAAGACAAAGCATCCAACCTGCCCTCTGTTGTTGAGAGAGTGGGATCGGTTAAAGATTCGAAAAGGAGTCATGTATAAAGTCACAAGTCCTCCTGACAAACCCCCTCGCTTTCAGCTAGTCTTGCCAGAGAAGTATAGGAAGATGGTAATGACATCTCTGCATGATGACTGTGGTCATTTAGGTCCTGACAATATATATGACCTAATTAAAGATAGATTCTACTGGCCATGGATGAAGTCAGATGTGGAAGAATACTGCAAGTCCTGTACCCGTTGCATAAAGAGAAAGACGCTACCCAAGAAACCTGCTCCACTGTCTCATTTGCAAAGTGATGGACCACTGGACCTTGTTTGAATGGACTTTTTGTCTACTGAACCCGATTCAAGCAATACAGAAAATGTCCTGGTTATCACTGATAACTACACATGCTACGCCCAAGCTTTTCCAACGAGAGATCAAAGTACTTTTGTCCATTACGGATTGCCAAAGAGGATGCACAGCGATCAAGAGAGAGATTTTGAGAGTCGGCTTGTACATGAGGTACTTGGCACACTTGTGATTCAACAATCAATCAATCAATCAACATTTATTTATACAGCCCTTTACAACACTCAAGGTGAACCAAAGTGCTTTCCAAAAACAACAACAACAATACAAAGCAAAATATAAAAATAAAATATATAATCAAGATATATAATAAATGTATGTCACAAAGAAGACAAGAATGACTCAACCAATGCTACGATATAAAAGCCAGTCTAAATAGGTAAGTCTTAAGCTTCGCTTTAAAACGGCCTAAGTCTGTGGTTATTCGTAAGTCGGCAGGTAGCTTATTCCAAAGTCTTGGCCCAGCTACAGAAAAGGCCCGGTCACCCCAGAGTCTGTACCTTGTCCTTGGGACTTCCAACAAGAGTTGAGTTGTTGATCTAAGATTCCTGTTTGACTCTCGCAAAGTTAGCATCTCAGTTACGTAAGGTGGAGCAAGGCCGTTGAGAGCTTTAAAAACAAACAATAAAATCTTAAAATCTACTCTAAAAGAAACAGGAAGCCAGTGGAGTGAAGAAAGAATAGGAGTTATATGCTCACGCTTGCGTGTATTAGTTAAAAGGCGAGCTGCTGCGTTCTGCACCAGCTGAAGGCGCCTGAGCGAGGACTGTGAAACTCCCACGTAGAGTGCGTTACAATAGTCTAGTCTTGAGCTAATAAAAGCATGAATAGCTTTCTCAAGATCCGAACGATTTAAAAATGGTTTGACCTTGGCCAATAGACGTAGTTGAAAAAAACTTGCTTTTACCACGCTGTCAATTTGTTTATCAAATTTAAGGCTACTATCAAAAGTCACACCGAGATTTCTCACAGTCGGACTAAGTTTTGAAATTAATGTATTTGAGTTAGCGTTTGCACACTCGCCAAATAAAATAAATTCGGTCTTATCTTCATTCAAATTAAGGAAGTTTTTTCCTAACCATAATTTAATGTCGTGAATGCAATCAATTAGTGACCCAAATGCATCGCTAATTGTTGGACTCATCGGCAAATAAATCTGCAAATCATCAGCATAGCAGTGATAAGCTATGTTATGCCTGGCTATGATGGACCCAAGGGGCAGCATATAGAGTGAAAATAAAACTGGTCCGAGAATAGAGCCTTGTGGCACCCCGCAGGAAAGAGAAGTAGTAGAAGAGGACGAATTCCCAATCACTACAGAATAGGTTCTATTAGTCAAATAAGACGTAAACCACTGAAATGCAGTACCCTTGATGCCAACATAGTGATTAAGGCGAGACAGAAGGATTGCATGGTCCACTGTATCAAAGGCCGCCGTGAGATCGAGAAGCACTAAAATAACGGGGCTCTTAGAATCAACAAACCGGGCAATATCGTTGTGTACCTTTAACAGTGCAGACTCAGTACTATGGCGCGATCTAAATCCTGATTGAAATTTCTCAAACATAGAGTTATTTTCTAAAAAAGAATGTAATTGGAAAAAAACAACTTTTTCTAAAACTTTTGACAGAAAAGGCAAGTGAGAAACTGGTCTAAAATTAGACATAATTGAGGGATCCAGATTCGGTTTTTTAAGAAAAGGCCTAACCACAGCATGTTTGAACTCAGCAGGGACAGATCCTGAGCTAAGGCATTTATTAATAAATACCAACAAGAAAGGCCCAACTGTGCTAAAAACCTCTTTTAGCAATTTAGTTGGAATAAAGTCCATGGGACAATTTGTACTTTTCATTTGTTGCACTACTTCGTTAAAGAATGATAATGAGACTGGTTCAAACTCTTCAAGCACAGTGGAATGAGTTGCCGCAACAACTGAGTCAGTTGCAGAACTATTAGTCGTAAGTTGTCTGACGGACTCCACTTTATTAATAAAAAAGCTAAGAAAATTCTCACAAGTGGAGACTGAGGCATCCGTCAGAGAACAAGAAGGCGGGTTTACGATAGAATTAATTGTATTAAACATCACCCTTGGACAATGCCCACTATTAGTGATAACACTTGACAAATATTTGGATTTTGCTTCCCTTACGGCCCCTTGATAATCAAGAAGACAGCCCCTTAATATTTCCAAGGACACATACAATTTGTCCTTCTTCCATCTCCGCTCAGCTTGTCTACAGCGCTGCCTAGCGGTGCGGGTGGCATCATTTATCCAGGGATCTGTTCTTAACTTAGGAGCTCTGTGTTTATAAGGGGCAATAACATCTAAGATTTCAGAACAGGTAGAATTAAAAAATGAAAGCATGCCATCAGAACATATAGAATAATCAGATTCACTAAAGACATAACATTCAGAGTCCATAAAAATATCCGTAAATTCCTCAGCCGTTGACGAGGTGAGAATACGACGATAACATGGCAAAACACTAGACTTACTGGCTATTGAAGGAAGGACTGGAAATTCAACAATAACAGGGAAATGATCCGAGATAGCAGTCTCAGATATTTCAGTAAGGGAGATAGAGAGCCCATAAGACATAAAAAGGTCTAGAGTGTGTCCCATAAGATGTGTGGGTCGGTCCACCAGTTGATTTAACTGGAAAGAGGACAAAAGTCGTTTAAACTCAGTACCCAACAGATCAGACGGACAACACACATGGATATTAAAATCACCACAAATAAAAATTTGGTCGTACTTAGGGACAACATCAGCTAAAAATTCGGAGAACTCTTGAATAAAATTCTTATTGTATTTGGGCGGACGATAAACAACAGCACATAACACAGGGCATGTAAACTCAATTAACGATAGCTGTAGTTCAAAACAAGAATAATTATTTGTAGATAAAAGTCGACATTTAAATTTGTCCTTAAAAACAGAAGCCACGCCTCCTCCGCGCCCCGACACTCGCGGGGAGCTAAAAAAACAGCAGTGAGGTGGGAGGAGCTCTGTAAAAGCACTGTTGTCACCTGGTTTAACCCAGGTTTCCGTCAACAAAAGAAAATCCAAAGAGTGCAAAATAAAAAAATCTTTCAGAATAAACGTTTTGTTAGTTAGCGATCTAGCGTTGATCAAAGCAACACGTACAGTGTTGAGGCTAGACTGCTGAGGGGTACTTGCAAGCGGGCGAAGATTCTCCTTTTCGGACTGCCGTTTACAGATCCTTATGGGCCGTCGGATAGGATGTATATTCACAGCGTCGGGATCCACAGCATCAGGGACAATGGGTCGAAGCCACCGGTAGCAGTATTCTGAGGAACACTTTACAGCGTAGCCGTCGTACTCCCGAGCGAACTCCGTGAAACTGCGAGGATCAGATGCCGAAGCCAGAGTCAGGTAGGCTCTTCTTAATCTGGCAAATCTCCCGCCTCTCCGGCCGCGTCGTCTGCTGCGTTTTCTATAGCGATTAATGGCAGGTAACACACTGGGCACATGCCACAGGTGCGGAGGTAGTGATGACAGTAGTGGTGGCGGCGTCTCGGACTGTCCACTATAGCCACGAGTTTTAGAATTAACCACATAATTCCTTATGTTCAGAAGAGTCTGGCGATCGTAAACTAACAGTGGTGACACATTCTGTGCAAAATGTGACAAGATTAACAAACACAGTAACACACAGAACAGAGGTAGACGGCCAGCCAAACACAGCGGCGCCATCTTGAGCACTAAAAATGAGAAATTGATTTGAAAATTGATTGAGAAATCAAGGACTACGCCCTACCATCCTCAAGGAAACCCCCAGCCTGAGAGGTTTAATAGGACCTTGTTAAACATGCTCGGGACTCTAAGCCATGCAGTAAGAGAAAATGGAGTCAGCACATTGGACACCTTGTCCATGCCTACAACTGTACTTCAAATGAGGCCACTGGGTTTTCGCCCTATTACCTTTTATTCGGGCGTGAGGCGAGGCTCCCAGTGGATTTGTGTTTTGGGACGTCCAGTGATGGCACACGGCAGGAAACTTACCTCAAATATGTAACTGCAAGTTCATATGCAGCTTTCAACTCCTCCCTCATCTCAGAGTCCATTGCTGCCAAGCAGAATGAAGGCAATAAACGGAGGTATGACCAGAATATTCGGTTCTCACAGCTGTTGCCTGGAGACAGAGTCTTTAGTCTTTAGAATTTAGGGTTGCAGGGAAAGCATAAGTTAGCAGACCGCTGGGCTTCAAATCCTTATGTGGTGGACAGTAAGATGCCAAGCTTACCAGTGTTTCGGTTGAAACCAGAAGATGGAAGTGGACCTATCAAAATTCTTCACCGAAATCACATCCTGCCTCTTGGACAAAATGCATGCCTGGAACCGACACCTGATGTTGACCCTGTACCTGGTACTAGAGTACTTCGAAAGAGACGAAAGAGGCTTCATAAACTTCGCAACCATGTGTCAGAGAGAAGCAAAGTTTCACCGGAGACATCAGAGAACAAAGACAAAAAGAAGAAAAAACAGATGATTGTCTTGGAAAAGAGTACACAGATTCTGAGGATGAGGAAAGTGAGATGTGCTATGACTTATCTGTCCGAGCTACCAGGACTAGAGTGGAAGAAATGTCAGAACCATTTAGCTTGGACCTGGATATTGTATGGGATGAAGTGACTGAACGACCAGAGGTGACTGAGCCAGAAGCAATCCAAGATGTTACGGAGGAAACAGAAAAAGACAAAGGAGGGTATCAACCAGAGTTTGCTGAGATGACAAGAGAAACAGAGATACACGAGACAGGTGAAACGAGAGAAAAGACTCCAAGAAATTAAGCTGTTACTGAGGAGACTCAAATGTTACAAAATGGTACAAAGACTGAGACTCTGACCGGGAGAACTCAAAAGAGTCAAAAGAGCTCCATCCATATTAACATATGACACACTAGGACATCCAAGTGTCATAGTAGCTCCTATTGTGAGATATGTCTCTCGCCTTTATAAGTGAATAGGTGCCCTGTAATCTCCTAAGTGTATGTCACTTAAGGTTATACCCACTAATATGTTGTGTTGTGTTTACATTTCAAAAGCGCCAAGTCATGAGGGCATGTCTTATATTGGTGAGGGGAGAGTGTAATGACCTGATCAATATCAGTCAATTATTTTGTCTTATTTCTGAAATATGTGGGTTATTTTATTTTGTTGGGTTTGATAAAGTGCTTAATTCATATGCAATTTATGGTAGCCTAAGGTATAAAAGTTATTGAGGTAGCTAATGCCTAGTTGTTGACAATGTAATAAGATTTATCATTGAATTACCCTTGCGCTGTTCATATGTGCCCTGGTAATTTAACAGTTAAGTTGTGTTTTCTTCTAAATGTTTTAAGGATGGTTCATTACATAGGAAAAGCTCACTAATAAATGTGTTAATGTTAGAGATTTAGTGACTAATAAAGTATCCTGTTGAACTATGCGTAATCAAACGAGAGAAGAAAACGGGAAGAAAAAACGGAAAAAAAAGTTGGGCTCAGCACGGGGGCTAGTCTGCTACTAACAGAGTTTGTGCACTTAACGTTTTAAGTTGAATTGTAATTTGTTTATCGGACACCGCGCTCTCTGTGTAGGAGTTTGTGACTGTGAAATACCGCTGGAGATGTGTGGTTTTGTACTGTGGAATGAGCTTAGACCTGTTAGCCTCTCTGGCTAAGTTAGCTTGTGGCTTTGCGGTACTGTGACACCGTCGTGGGAGGGACCGCAGACACACCGTTCGCCTGCTGGACGAGAGGAGACCACATCGGGAAGAGTTTGCCGGCTGACGCAGGTGTTTTCCTTGACTGGGGACTGTTTGGCTGACGGTGCTGGACAGACGAGGCTGCTTAACCCTCGCTGTGCCGCTGCAGACGGAGTCGTCAGACAAGAGAGAGAGTTACAGACGTGGTAGGATCTGGGTCTTTCACTCCACGTATGGAAGTTTTGTTGCTTTCTTCACTCTATGAGCTCCAACATTAAGCGCGCCAACGAACTAATGCAGGCCTGCGAATAGAACAAAACTAAAAGAGTCCACTCAGGTTATCACAGACCATTGACTTTATTAGCCGGGTCTTTTCAGATTGTTTCTGTTTATTTTCATATTTGTTGTTCAAATGTTATGTGATTTTTTTTTTTTTTTTGCATAATACAAAGGAGGAAACTGAGCTATTGCGTTTTGTTGTTTGTTTCATCACATGCTCATGTATCTGTGTAGACCAGTATTTTCTGTGGTAAGTTTCGATTATTCCTTAAGTCACTCATTGATTAGTAGAGAGAGAGAGAGAGAGAGAGAGAGAGAGAGAGAATCATAGTGTTCCTAGACAGGTTTATCATACAATGGGATGTCTCTTTCACCATTTTACTAAGCATTAGGGTTAAAAGGGTTTAATACTTTGTCGCTGTATAATGTATTTGCCTCATCACGAGCCTATGGTGAAAAGGGTTACACTCATATATGCATTCTAATGTGAGTGATGATTTTGTGACGTTATTTTATTTTTCCTGTTTCTTAGGTACAGTCAAGCAGATGCATTGAAGTATGTGGGCATTGAGAGGGAAAACGACGTGTAGATATGCATCTTGAGCGTGTCCGCATTTAGCTGGTAACATTTTTGCCTACCCACAATGCTTTGCACTTCACTGAGGGTGAGATTTAAGAATTCCCATGGGGCATGATTTTGGAACGACATCACAGATCGATCTGATGATGCATTCAGAGGGTTATGTCACTATCTTAACCTATGGTTTAACTGAATTGTCTGAACAAGCGTTTTTGTTTACTTTTTTTGTGATGATGTTTGTAATGACATTGAAGAAACCAAAAGGCGTCCTCAAATTGACAAATCCACTCCTCCACATTTGCACTATATCGCCAATACCACAGGATATTGATTGATGGCATCATTTTCTCTGTCATGGAAGGAAGAATGCAGTTCAGACAATTGTCTTGAAGTTTTTTTGTTTTGTAATACATTCAATCTCTCCATTCAAAAGGCTCTGTAAACGGCTTTTGAAATGGCTATAATCTCTATATGCTCAATATATACTAACTGAAAACTGAATGCATCACACCTAGCCGTCGTTGTTTCTGGTCAAAATATTCGGTAGTGCAAAACATCAAGCAATATTTCATTGTTACATTTTCACGTATAGTCAGTCAGGTCAGTATCTTCTCTTTCTAAAATAAACTTCAGTAAACTTGTCTGCAACCTGATGTCATTTGATGTTAGCCTGTAACTGTAATGTGCATTGCTCTTGCTATCTATCTATCTATCTATCTATCTATCTATCTATCTATCTATCTATCTATCTATCTATCTATCTATCTATCTATCTATCTATCTATCTATCTATCTATCTATCTATCTATCTATCTATCTATCTATCGCTGTATTGCAAAGCTGGCTCATGTTGTCAGATTACTATTCTAACTAACATAGCACTAAGGGAGTTAATCTTCATTTCTGCTTAAACTGTATGAGGTTAAATATTGTTAATGTTGTGTAGAAATAAACAAAACAAGTAACCATATAAACCGACAGACTGAATGTGAACTGTGAGCTAAAGGATATTGTTTAGCAGGCTTTTTTAAGAGTGAGTGTACAAAATAGGCCTAACAAGGGTTAGGGTTTTGGTTTCATTGTACCATTTTATGTAAAATAAAGAGCTAAACCAAATGACCATATTTGTTTAATATGCCCTAGATTGTAACGGCACTTCACATGTCCACTAAATGGAAAAATGGACAAAATGCTGAGAAAAGAATTCCTAGTGTCTCGTAAATTTAGTTGCATTTTTATCTGAACTATTTTGTGCTTTATATTTATCCCAAAACATTGAAGCCCACAGAAAAGAGGTTTCTGAAAAGTCGAGTGCAATTGAATTCACAGATGTGTTTAAAAGCAGGTATACATGTAGAAAATGTAGTGATGTTGTGTTTGACACGTTTAACTCAAGACATTATGTCTGCGTGTGTCTGAAATGATTCATTATAGAAAGAGTCTGTTTCCTTCAGACTTTTTATTAAAGTGTCATTTGGGATGTGTTGTTTCTACAGTCATGGTTATTTACAATGAGGATGACAATCAAAACCAGAACTAAAGAATGAAGAAAACTCAAAATGAACACCTTGTCACACCTGACCATAAACCTGAAATTACCTCCTTGTAAGCCTTTGAGGGATAGCATTATAATATTTTTGTCTGATCTCATGAAGCTAGTTGATCTTTTGCCTTGGGCGTTATCACAAGAATTATTTCGGCAGATGTTTCACATTCACAGGACCTACAATTATCCTGAATCAACCTCATGGGCACAGTGGTAATAAAAGATGATTGCGATCACCTCAACATAAGACTAGAGCTACTAACACAAAGGTTGCAGATTCAAAGTCGAAGGTAGCATGAATCCTAAAAAGGAAATATCAAAGCATTAATTTACCCTCAGCAGATGCCATTTTCTCTATCGATCAAAAGTTCAGGGTCTTTGAGATTCTTTGTCTCTTATTCTCACAAAGACTGCATTCATTTGGTCCAAAAAATCTGTAAAACAGTAATAATGTGAAATATTACATTAAAAATAACTTGAACTTTAAAATAAGATTTTTTAAAATGTAATTTATTAATGTGATGATTACAAAGCTGAATTTTCACTCTTCAGTGTCACATCATCTGTCAGAAATCATTCTAATATGATGATTTGCTGCTCAAGAAACATTTATTATTATTATCAATGTTCAAAACTATTGTGCTGCTTCGTGCTGCACTTTTTCTTTTATGAATAGAAAGTTCAAAAGAACTTTTTTTTTTTTTTTTTTCATCAAATTATGTAACAATATTATAACAAGTCTTTACTGTCACTTTAGATCAATTTAATGGATCCTTGAAAACAAAATCTTACTGACCCCAAACTTTTAAATGGTAATGTACTGAAAAGTAAATAATGGTATATACTGTTTGCGCCAAATATCATAATTTCCGATTTGGTCAAACAGGAGTGCATGTATGTATGTGCATTTGGAAAAGAAAATTTTTCACAGTGAATTAGTGAAATTAAAAATGTATTGCATGTAAAATGGATCCCTAAGGAGAATGTCACGAATTTATTGATACATTTCTCCAAATGAAACAATCAGACCTCCACATGCTGATCACTGATGTAATTTTCTTCAAACATCCAGTTAAATGTATGTCAATGAGGTAACATTCATTTTAGCTGCAGCTGGTTAAAGCATTGACAGAGACCTCATTTACACAAACATACATCACACAAACTAGTGCTGAATACCAGCCATTTACACCGCCCGCTGTCTTCTCATATCACATGAACATTTATTTGAAAACTACCAATCTGGTGTAATTATTTATGCTCACTTTTTAAAGAAATGTCAAGTATGAAGAGACTTTGAAAGGTGTTCATCCCTGTGCAATTTAATAGCATTTCATTCTTCATTCAAGACTCCTTTCAAAGTAAAAATGAATTGAAAGTCTATATTCCACTGGTTTAAAGGATGATAGAAGGGACGAAGTAAAAGAATGAGGGATACATGAAGAAAAAAGATTAACAGAAGAGACATAAGAGGAGGTTTAGAAACCTGGCAGAGGTCATGAGGTTAAAGCTGAACTTATTCAACACTAATCTATTCAAAATAGTCTCCCTGCCTTTTTATACAAATTAGAATGATAAAAAGAGAAGTACACTTTATTTATACATATACATTAACAGCATAATCTGTGGGTGAATATTTAGCAATCTCTTTGATAAAAGCTTTTATGGCTCTGTTAAAGAAACAGACTAAAGAACATGTGCCTGGCACTGGAAGCAGCGGATTCTTGTTTTTCTTATTGCATTTTGATGAAAAGTGCAGTAGTCATGCAAAATGCATAGCTTCTAAAGATAATATATATGTTCTACCTTATTTGCTCTTTTTTTGTTTTAATAGCTCATTTTACATCCTGAAAGACGATGAAAGTGATCTAAGCTCTGGGTAAAACGCCATCAAAACATCTAAGAAGCAGCAGCAGCAGCAATAATGGTGTCCTACAGCAAATGCATGAAGGAATTTATAAAAAAAACATGACTTTATACATGGGAGTCTTCCATCGACGGACTTTAGTCTGGGATGTGTGAAAGCCTCTCGAGCTCAATAACCAGACTTGTGCTGAACTTCTCAGTGTTTCGATCATGACCTTGTGCTAACATATCAGCTATGACTAGTTTTGTCCAGAATCTAGATGGTCTCGTTTTGAACTTCCTTAATCAGATTGCAATTTATGATATTTAGAACATCCACTATAACGTTAAGATTGCTGTTCCTCTATATTCTAAAGATGTAATTTTTGTGTTTCTGTCACTCCATTATTGATCTGATCCAAAGCTAAAACAGGAGAACAGTCTGTTTACTTTTTTCCCCCGGATCAATATATAAGCCCTGTAGATTGTAGACTCCACAACTACAAGTAAACACATTCAGCCAGCAGAAGACCCACACTATAAAAGTGCAGTGTGTCCAAAACAGTTCCCAAACTTTCATCTTGTGTACCTGATAGGCCGCTCAATAAGGCTAAAGTACCCCATTACCATTTTTACTGAAGAAAAAAAAGTTGGAAGAAAATAAAAGTATTATGAATGCAAAACAGACCACATAAATATAAAACTTGCACGCATTACAAAATGTTTTCTTTCCTTGAAAAGTAAACTGGGGAAAAAATATATTAATTCCAATAGGTTTTTTTTTCTTTTTTTTTTCTGGTTGGGAATCACTGGTCTTAAACACTTTTTTCAAAATCATGAATATGATGTAGACTGAACAGAAGTATGACATCGTGGTACACTTCTATAAAAATCTATTGCAGTTTGCTTTGGCCCACAGGAAGAATTCTCTTGGAACAGACAGAGGACAGGAGGAGGAAAACAGCTTAAACAATCTCTGATCACTGAAAACTTATTCCGGCCTGCATTGGGTTTGTAAAATATAAAGATAGGTCATTTTGAAGGTCAGTGTCAAAATGCCTATAGAATGGCTTGAAAAGGTGTGTGTTGCTGTAGCAGCAGTGAGAAGAACACGTAGCTCTCTATCCAATGCCATCATGATCAGTGTTACCAACTGTACAACACACCATATTCACGTCTGACGCTTGGAAAGATGGCTAGACATCGCATGGCCTTCAGTCAAGAAACTTTTCTTTGTAAACCTTTCAAGGATCCAATTTTACAAAAATGTCCTAATCTTTATGAATGTTATACCTCAATGTTGTTTGCAAGCAATATGGCTACTATCACAAAAAGACCTTTCTGCAGTTTTTGATATGCCACAGAAACAATATTTCCCCAGACAGATTATTGTTCAGCACATTAAAGTCATTCTGCTCTAAAGAAGCTGAAGCCATTCAATGCCATTTGACTCTCCATCTCGTATAAGCGCCGCAACTGAATTTAGGCAGTAGTATAACATATATACTTAAATACCATTAGCTACGTCTGAGCATATTCATCCATACTATTTGTTAAAGTAGTTTCAGTGATAATAAAACAGATATGTGTAAACATATCTACATCTTCAAAACTTTGTACTCTGAAGGTTGTTGTGCAGTTTGTGCAGGTTATCTCATTAACACAACAGCATGACTATGAAACACTTAAATCTACACTACTTTTGCCAGTACACAATAATGAGCCAAAAAGATTTCACATAGTAAATACAGGGCTCCCACATCATTAGACGAATGCATTTTCAATTTTTCCAGCCATTTATGCTATTATAATACAGATTTTGATCATATTACTTATTTTAATTGTATTATTTATTTTTAAATCATTAAGTGAATTTTCAACCAACAAAATATTTTTGAGATGGACACAGCTAGAAAGATATATAATGACTACAGAAATTTCCATAACCTCTGAAGATTGTTTTTCAATTTCCATGACATTTCCAGCCAGTTGTGATTTTTTTTATATGGCACTCACAAAAAGTTAATTTATAACCAATAAAACTGAGTGAAATCGGCATAACTATACAGATTTACATTGGGTATACAGAATGTTTTTGTTTTTTTTCATGACTTTTCCAGTCATTCTTGATTTTTAAAAATATGCATTTTGTAAAAATAATATTATCGAGATTGCATGCAAAAAAAGTGAATTTATAACCAATGAAATACTGCTGAGATGGGAATAATTATAAAGAATATTAATTTTCAACACAAATTTACATGATTGTATTCATTTCTAATACGTTTTTATAGGCCTGGAAATCACAATTCTAAAATTCCCTGATATTTCCAAGTCTCTGTAACCGTGGGAACCCTGGATCAGTCTTTGAAAGTTTCCTGTAATGTTGCTGAGGCACTTCAGTCGGCCTGCACTGCCAATGCTCATTGATCAGATGGTAAATTGACTCTAGCCTGCTTATTCTGAGCCCTGCCAAAAGCACCAAATATCAGATTACACTGTAAAAATAATGGGACAGAAAAAATAAATATACAGTAACATTACCATAAAAGCGAAAGATACATAAAAATAAATAAATCACATTTGCAACTCATTCCTCAGTCTCCACCATTTTACCTCCCTCATAATCACCAGTACTTCTCTTTTTTCTTCCAGACATCCCTCAGTCTGTAGTTGTGTGTTATTCATTGGGACTTTCCTCCTGTATTTCCGGAAGGTTCTTTCTATCCTTTCGCAGAGTATCAGTGAGGGGCCGAGCGGAGCTGGGCGACTCGAGCTGCTTCGGTTCGTTCGTGTGGTAACTGCCTTTATACCTGTACAGATAAATGTAGAGGCCGTACAGGATCAGGAAGAGCAACATCAGAGACACGGTGACGATTACTGTGGAGAAACACACACACACACGCACGCACACACACACAGAGAGAGAGAGAGAGAGAGAGAGAGAGCAGTCGTTAGCATTAAGCTTAATACTCTTATGGTGCCCTAGCTGAGCTGTCTGCAAATGATGGATTAAACATAATTTGTATCATGTTGCAGAATTCACAGGAGAGACTGCTGACTGTCAGCCCACGTGTACTCAAAAGCTTTAAAGGGATAGTTCACCCAAAAATTAAAAAAAAAAAAAAAATATATATATATATATATATATATATATATATATATATATATATATATATATATATATATATATATATGCTTTTCTGTGAAACACAAATGGAGAATTTTAATGCAAATCAAATCATATATTCCCTTTTTTTTTCTTATTGTTCTAGTCACTTTGACAAAAAAGAGAAAGAGTTGCATGAAGAATCTTCTATTTTCTTCTTCTAATTCTATTTTTCTGTGAGATCTGCACCCGCTGGCAAAGAGGATTAAGTGTGTGTGGGGGGGGGGGGGGGGGGGGGGGGGTGGGGTGTGTGGGGGGTGGGGGGGGGACAAGTCTTGTTTATCCTGGAAAAGAGATGACAGTTAGAGAAAAAGAGGATTTGAGTTAAGCAACAAAAGGGTGACTGCAAAAAAAGAGCAAGGATACTGATAAAACGTTTTATGAAAATTGAAGTGTTCAATTTGAAAAATAGTCTTGTTGCATTGTTCTGATGGGTCTTTTATCTCAAAATTATATTGTTAGTATTATAAAAGAGGTTTTGTAACATTTACAGCAAAAAATGAATGTAAAACAGTACAGTAACATATATAGCATTGTCCAGAATATGGTCATTTGTAAAGATCTGATGCTTACTCCTTAATTTATTCCATATACAGTATCTTATCGTTTTATCACTGATAATACCAAGTTTCTGTCATTTGCAGAAGCTCGGCTTTATGCAGAAGCTTATATTGATTCCCATGAATGTTCCCTAATCCTGTGTTCTGCAAATTAAGAGGATTTTAAAAATAGGTTTTAGCTTCCCAAACAGAGAAGATCAGCATAATTTGCAGTTCTGGATGAAATGGAATAAAAGACAAAAAGAAAACAAAACAAGGAAAACAGAATATAGAATTGTACTTGCATTTAGCAGAAATATTTTTTTGTCACTTTTATTGAGAGGATGGTGGAAATGTGACAGGAAGCATCAGGTATAAGAGGTGTTCGGGAAATAGCGCTAAATATTATTTAAAACGATGACTGAAAACTTACATGTCATCCAAGGTGGGGTGACATCATCATGAATGTAATAAAAGACTAAAAAAAAAAAGAAGAGAGAAACATCACTTGAGGGTTAAAAACAACATTCAATCACAGTTCAATCACCATAACAAACTGTAAGAGAAGAAATGCAATAAATTTCGCCCTACTTTTATTTACTTACACTACCATTCAAAAGTTTGGGGTCTGTAAGATTTGTTTGATGTTTTTTAAATAAATCTCTTATCCTCACTAAGGCAACGTTTATTTGATCAAAATACAGTAATATTATGAAATATTAATAGAATTTAAAATAACTGTTTTCTATTCTAATATATTTTAAAATGTAATGTATTCCTGTGATGGCAAAGCTGAATTTCAGCAGTTTTGAAAACCATAATACATTTCTGACAGGATTCTTTGATGACTAGAACGTTTAAAGGAACAGGATTTCTTTGAAATAATTTTTTTCTAAAAATATAAATGGCTTTATTGTTGCTTTTGATCAGTTTAATGCATCCTAGCTGAATCAAAGTATTAATTTCTTCAAAAAAAAAAAAAAGATCTTACTGACCACAAACATGAATAGTATAGAGTATGTTAGGCATTCATGTGAATGTCAGAATATGTAGTCTTACACAGGCCAGTGAACCAGGGGTCATCCTCCCAAGGAACATATCCTAAGACGGGGGGAAACGCCCCACAGTTAGACTCCACCACATAGCCTTGAGTCGTTACAGGTGGATTGGTTACATTGGGTCGGAAGTAGGCCTTCAGTGGGGCAAAGATATTATAGCGGACCCCTGATATACAGCCCATAAAACCTGGACTGTTGTGCCTCTGAATTTCGTAGTCTACACCTCCCACCTCTACGAAGAAGAGCAGAAAACAAATCAATGCACTGTTCATATAGTAAATGCAACTTTTCATTCACATGCAACAAGTTAAAGCTACACAATGTAACTTTTTTTCTTCAAAATTGACAAAATATAATTCAATACATGATCAATCCTTCTTCCAAAATGTGTTTTTGTCTTACCTTAATTCACTATAGTAAGCTTATTATAAGTGTTTATATTATTTATATATATCATCATATCCGTAAAGTCAAGTCACCTTTATTTATATAGTGCTTTGACAATACAGTTGTAAACAGTAAATAGAGAAAAGCTGCTCTGGCTTTGACGTGTGTATGGTGTGGTATAGGTTAGTTGTCACAACAAGTGGGAGAGGTTGACACGGAGCAGCTAAATCGCAGTTTTGTTTTCTAACAGCTACAGGGCCAAAAGTTACATAATACTTTCAAGATAAAAATGCTTGTCTTACCCATGACTCTACCCAAGAATATAGACTTTGGTGAGTCAAATCTGGGAATCTCTCCTGGTATTAACTTCTCAATCCACGGATCCATGTAGTCCACCTAGATCCAGGTACAAATCCATATACAAACAGTGTGCTTTGGGTATGCTAATAACAGTGAAAAACATGTCAGATCTAGTTTAAGATCCTACCTGTGTCCATACTGTGTAGTTGTGTCGGGTGATGTTGACAAAATGAGGAAACCCATCGGCCATGTTTCTGTCAGTCAACTTAAATTTGTAGCTTATTATACCAAGCCGATATCTCAGTGACAGAGTACCTGCAAAGGAAGTGACATCAGTGCTAAAGCTAATGTTTTGTATGCTCTGGTGTGATTGTGTGTGTGTGTGTGTGTGTGTGTGTGTATGTATGTTTACCATCTTTCTTGAGCAGGACGGCAATGTAATCATTGCCAAAGGAGCTGATATAGAGGAGCACAGCTGGAGCCTGTAAAGTGCTGAAGCTGAACTCTATGTCATCAGTTGTCGTGTTGTAGCCGAGGGTGAAGTTGTGCCAATGAGGCTCTATCCAGAAGTTCGCCCACCATGCATCAAAGGAAATGGGCTCTTTGCGGATGTCATATCGCAGCCACGCTCCCACATCAAAGAATGCCCCGATATCTAAAAGGATGTGACACAAGCAGAGATCATATTCTTGTTTATGGGTACCCCTCACACATGCTGATTTAACGTTTAAAAAAAAATCAAAAAGACATGATAGACAAATCGTTATAACACATCATAAGACTTGAATAGTCTCATCATTGGCAATTCATCACTGTAACAGTTTATAATATTAATAAGGTTATTATTCTGACCTCTGTGGGATTTGGTCTTTAAATTGTAAAATTAGGGCAGTCAAACAATTCAAATAGCAATTAATATAATATTTTTGGTGTTTCAGTTACTTTCTAAGAAAAAAATAACACAAGAGAAAACCGAAATAATGTATGCAATTGGGCATTTATCTTCATATTTCTTAAATCTAAAAACTCCAGTCCTTGAATCTGATTGGTCAAGCCCATTCTAGTTCAACAGCCCTGGGACTTTTTACTGTTTGGCTTGTCAGACTATTAGTCTTTGCATTAAGTGGGGTGCACACTGTGCGATTTTGGCCACGATTTGGATCCTTGGCTAAAAATCTTTGATCGTTAGTTTGGCATGTTCAGCCGATTAATGACCGTTGCAATCAAATTTGACCACCGATGATTTGACTCACACAGCCCGAGATGGTCCTCACTGCAGAACACGAAATTCAGGGGGAGGAGTTGGACCCAGATCCAACTCCTCCCACCTTACAAACCTACCCATCTCCGCCCCCTGATCCCTAACCCCACCCTAATCCTACCCATCTTCACCCCTTAGATCTGGATCCAACTCCGCCCCCTGGATCTCGTGTACTGCAATGAGGTGCTACTGGACAGCCCTGCAGTGTGACCTCTCCTACGACGACCGTCAAATTGTCTTCGTTTTTCAAGACAAGCCATGACCAAAATTAACATTAGAGATTTCTTTGTAGCCACCATTTCAATCCCGCGTGTAATGCAGCTCACTGTCACCGATCGTGTCACTGATAGATGATGTAAAACTCCGGGCAAGTTTTCTTGCGTGCGTCCGTTATTAACGCATCTTGACTGACGTACAGTCTGACATTTATGACAACTGAGATCTTACTGTGTGACATGGCTTACAGCGATGATCATGTTCGTACAGTCTGACAAGCAACAATCGTAAAGGACTATTATAAATTGCACAGTGTGCACCCGGCTTTAGTTGTGGGGATTTTACAGTGCTTCTTTCTGCTGGTTACAATTTTTTATGCCAGTAGTGATTTTTTATGGGTGAGTCATTTAAAATCAATCGTTCTTCAGCAAAAAGTCATTGAATCATTTACTCAACCGGTTTCCTTCATTCATTCATTTGCAAATAAACACGTGACTGGCTACATCCAAAATCACTAACTCTCTGAGCAGGTACTTTGCACCCATTAAAAAAGAATGACAAATGGACGCTTATTATTTAACTGCATACATTGACACAATAACTTTGACAGCCCTACTAAATATATTACATATTGTAGATTCATTCATGCAGTAAGACATAAATGACTATTAAATCATGAGCCCATTTTGAATCCTGCTGGTGAGTATATTAGGTGTATAGATATAGGTTTTTTGTAAAACACAAATCAGCTCTATGCCATAGTTTTAAATATTCTCACACAGATCATCAAAAAAGAGCAGTTTAATTCACAGAACAGACAAATCTCTTTTAGCCTAAAACAGCTCTGGATTTAGAGGCTTGAAAGTGGAAACTAAAGCCAAAGTCTCTTCTCAGACAGCGACTCTCTCTTTAACAGGTTCTCAGAGGCATCACTTTATTTGTTACTCCCATTTATTATCCTTAACTAGAATCTGTTTTAATCTTTTAAATCTCCTAAGTCTCATTAAAATTAAAATGCGTTTGTAATAATTAGTCTTTCCCCAGCTAAAGATGAAAAGATATCACTTTAAATTTGCATATGTTTATTAGGAAACATCTGTAGTCTGTATTGCACCATGCCAATTTGAGTCAGCGTGAGTGTGAGAGAGCATATGCATATGCAAATGTGTGTTAACTCACCTAAATGACAGTAATAGCCATCGAAGGCTGTGTTATTGCAGTCACAGACGTATGAAGCGTACCCATCAATGCACTGGCCTCCGTTTCGACAAGGAATAGAGGCATTCAGACACGCTCCAGTGCAGTTCCTACGTATCCCAGCACTCTCGTCAACCTTCCCCTCCAAATCCACAGGCACCCCGTTCATCCTCAGCCCACGCAGACAACCCAGGAAAGGCCTTAAGGTGTGATTGGCCGCACCTGAATTCAGATGCATGGTATGTTTTTGTATCAACTGCTTGAAGCAATGCTTTCATATTATCTCTGCTTGAAACTCCAGCTCTATGATTCTTACCTACAAGCAGGGGTTGTGTGAACTTCATTGTGATGTAGGTCTGGCCTGGGAACTTGTGTAAGGCCGGAGGCAGGAAATCAACTTTGAGCCGAGCCATTTTTACATTGATTTCAGCTTCTACATAGTGCCATTCATTATCATTGAGAGGTTTAGGTGAGCGGAGGGTGACGTTTCTAATTCCATCACCCACCATGAAAATAAATACCACCTCAGTTGTAGCTGTGAAAATTTAAGGAGAAACTGATGAAGGAGGTATCAGAATCACTATATACTGTATATGGCATATATTTTTAAGATTTACAATGCTATTCACAATGCCACTGCCATGGAAACGACACTCACAATTGAGTTCAATTCGTAAGAAATTACGGAGGTGGTCATCTGAGCTCTCTACAAACACTCCGTTAGTGCGGTAGGTCCTGAAGTGGAATGTAATGTCGGCACTGGTGCCGGGCTTGAAGGTGGGGAACTTCAGATAGGTGGGCTTGGAGAAAGCTATGGTGTTCCAGATACTCCCTAAGAGAAGGATTTCTCATGAACAAATAACAATAACATTATTTGGTAAAAGTAAATATGTGTATTATGGAGGACAATGTACAGTCAGCCATCAAAATAAACCCTTTCGCTCTGCTTTGTGTTTATTTTGTTAAAATAAACCAAAAGACTGTACATTTCCCTTTACGTACATGTCAGGAAGGATCTTCTTATTATATAAGAAAAACTTTTCCTCCATTGTATCATTACTCACTGTCTCCATGGCAGTACAGCGCGCCAACACTGTAGCGAGCTTCTGAACCGGTCCGTTTAGTGTCCCCTATGACAATCCTCCTGACAGGCAGATGATCACGGAACGACAGGTAGCCTTTATCTGAGTGCCTAGTAAATGTGAAGAGTGAAGTGTGAAGAAAGAGTGAAACTAGCCTTTAAAATAAATCAATGAATGTTTAGCTTGTATACTGCATATATACTGTACTAAAGTTTGAGGTCGATAAGATTTTTTTAATGCTCACCAAAAGATTAAAGTATACACAGTTTTTGTCCCGAGTTCATATTTAAGTGTCTGCCATTTGCTTTGTATATATTTATATATTTTTCTGTCTTTAATAACATTAAACACTATCATTCAGACAAAGTTTAAAAGGTATATTTAGATGACATAAAATTGTTTTTATTTATTCATTCTTTTATTCATTCTTTCTCATCTTAGTCTCACCATTGGCGGTAGTCGGCGTCACAGTTGCACCAGTACTTGGAGTCAGTGCAGGTTTGATTGACAGCACATCCACATTTTCCACTTTCAGGAAAAGCTCCTCCCCAGTATTCATGACTCTCATTATGCCGACCAATCCAGTAAGTGTAAGGCCTTCCATCTGTTAACAATAATAAGTCAAATCAAAGAAAGACTCAATGGGGTGCAGGGGCAAACTACTGGTAGTGTAGACAAGCCAGTCTCATTGGGGTCAACCGAGCAGGGGGCCATAATGACTGGGCCTTATTATAGCTTTGCAAAAATACTCAATGGTAAATGGTGACTGAGAAGATTCCTATAAGTGTTACTCAGCAGAGAAAAAGGCTGAGAAGGACATTGACACTAATTATACTCAAGCTCTGGTCAGTTCAGCTGAGTCAGACTAGTTAGACTCTTCTAGTGTTTTTGCACTGAATCGCTAGCTGAGATCAATGCTTCAACAGCCATTTAAAAACTCGCCGCTGAGGATCCTTTACACACAATTTTTTCCTACGCTATACAATTCAGATACACAGTGATGGCTGCAGATATATACCACACAGTAAAAGAACATTCAAATAGGTTCAATTATTTGAAGGGATTGTACACTAAAAAATGAAAATCCCAAACCTGTATGACCTTCTTTCTTCTGAGAATTTTTAAAGAACACCTTTCCACATTTTTTATATAATGAAAGTGAATGAGAATTGGGGACATCAAGCACCAAAAACAAACAAACAAAAAAACATCATAATGGATAATAAAAGGATTTTATTCCGTGTCTACTCAAAGCATAAGTCATTACTACTAACTCACAAACTCTACCATATACTGTACCTCTAATGAGCCGTTAACTGCTGTAAATATCTTTGAAGTTGAAATCAATCATTCGAATATTTACATTTCGAGTTTAAGTCATACAGTCATTCAGGTTTGGAACAACATGAGGGTAAATAAATGATGACAAAATTGTAGTTTTTGGGTGAACTATCCCTTTAACTTCATTCATGCATTAAATGACCAAGAATATTCAACGTACTAAGTTCCACACATCATTGTGAAACCTAACTTACGTGGAGTATTGAGGAGGCGTGACTTGTAGCACGAGAACTCAATCCACTGTTCGCAGTATAAGGAGGTGTTTGCTAGAGCAGTGACTTCATCCCAGGATGCGTTTACATACTGGACGTCCCCAATATACGGTTGATCCACAGTGGAGCCGCTCACCTTGGTGCTTTTCATGCGGTTGTGCTCGATGACGGTCCATGATTTTTGCACTAAAATGTGACGTGATCAATCTTAACTAACCAAAATCATGTAAACCCTTCGAAATTGATTTCAACAAGTCAATCTCTTCCACTTCATACATACACATATTGCAGTAGACCGTGAAAGGTTTCAGTGGTCCGCTCAGATCTGGATCTATGGTGTAGTTGCCTGACCAGTACTTCCCATTCAGTCTGTAGGCCTCGCATGACTCCCTGTAGACGGCTGGGATGGAGGGAGATAGAGACAGAGAGAGAGACTTAAAATAGAGTGATTCTCATATTTCACCAACAAAAAGTCAATATAGAGGAATCTCCTCGGTGAAAGACACTTACAGTTATGACAAACCTCCCCCTTGTAGCCAGTGTTGTTACACACACACAAGAAGTCATTCCAGGACTGTATACACCTGCCTTCATGTTCACATGGGTTTGGAGTGCACCTGAAAAAAATAAGAGAAGGCTGAGACTTTAATAATGCACGTCTCAAGATATTACATTCTTGGGCATGTCTTGTTTTTCTCCTTTGCGAGGCTTTGTTTCTCCTTTATGAGCTTTATATGATTACCGAAATATATTTATGTTATATTATTGATGTTTTTGACAATAAGATTTTTACTGGAAAACAAGACAAAAATCTGCAGTGCATTTTTCCAATTTTTTGTTCGTCCTGATTACAGACTATGACATTAGACTACACTTGTATCCCATACACACGTTAGTTTATATATCATGGTGGTAACTTTCCGTTGACTTTTATTCTTTTTATAGAGCTGAGCTCATATGTTTTAATCTCCTTTCACATTTTCATTTTCATTAAGACATCATTTTCAGTTTATTGAGCAGTTTTCCTGATGAAGACTGTTTGCTTGGATACTATCATTGTGAGGACATTTAGTCCTGTAGTGTTGGCAAACCCCCTCCCCACACACACCTATCAGTGATACCGCAGGTGCCCAGCAGAATTTCTGCGTATCTGCCCCATTTCCTCTGCAGCATGACATCTATATCCACCGGCTCATCATCTATAAAGATCTGCTGCATGCAGCCGTGGAAGCGAGACAGCTTGGTCACACAGCGAGCCGTGTTATTGGTCTTAGGACAACCTGCAACACAGCAGATATTAAATATTCCTCTAATTATCTGCTATACAACTATAAGGCACTAAATATATTCTCATTTAGTATAGATTATGAACATTAAGGCAGCATTTATGGCATTAGATGTGCATATTTATGAATAATATAAACAACATGGATTGTATTGTAAAGCATTCTTGTTTACATTAACACTGATTTACACACATTTTTGAGGCAGTTTTAGAGAACAGTCGGTTTTAGCCATGAGGCACTTAAACATAACAGACCACTTCTCCTCATATTCTGTGATCTGTAACTTACCCCCGAAGAAGTAGCGATCTCCTGTACGAACAGTGAAGGGGTTGGTGATCTTCAGTGGTGAGCTCTCATCTTCATCTATAGTGATAGTTAGTAAGTTGTCTTTGGCGGTCATGTCTACTGTGTGCCAGAAACCGTCATTGAGACGGTACCCTTAAACACACAAAAAAGTTAAATCTTAGACTGGACCAGTTTTGGTCCTGCTAAACTCTTGGTCTATAGGTGTTCCATTCAGTCCTCTCTTACAGAAATAGAGTTCAAAATGTTATAACTAATGTTATGGACACAATCCTTAATCATACCATACCTGCAGCAAAGCGTAATCTCTTGTTTCCAGGCTGCATGAGAGTGACGTTAACCTGTCCTTCACTGAGGCCAAGCTCCAGAGAGCCCAAATCATCTGCAAACCTGGTGAACATCAGTAACCCTGTGTAGTCCCATGAGCGGAACTTAAATTTTACCGCCAGACGGTTCTTCCGGAAAAACCCGGGCAGCTGTAGGTAATTGTTGGGTCCTGCAAAGGTCATGGGCTTCCAGAGGAGGTCACGGCAGGTATAATGCATCTTTTTCTGAAATATACAAATAATATCTCAAATATTTTGCATTACAATGGACACCCAAATGTGATTTCATATGTGATTATAAGTGTTATATTAATTCACCCCACACTACACTCTTACAAAACTCTACATACCTTTTTAGGAGCTAGTCGAATTTCAGGCTCCTGGTATTGTGTCATGTAGATGACATTGATTCCATTGATAAAGACGTTCTCCATGCAGCCACGGAAGTTAACCTTACCAGGCAGGTGGGGCGTGTCTTTCTCAATCACACCGCCAACATAAATCTAAAGAGAAATGGATAACTGTTATGATCAGATTGTAGGGAAGATTCACCAATGGCATGAGTTTGCGGCGGGACTATCTTATTGACTGACCAATGGCAGACAGGAGTAGTGTTTGTGATACCAGCTTGAAAACAGTAATTATTTAACTCCATTTGGTGATCCTAATGGCACAGAAATTACACCCTTCCCTTTTAACAGAGGCACCAATTCTTTTTGTGTTCTTCATTTGTTCTGAACAAATGTGAGTCATACGTAATTTATCATTGAAGTGTGATACAGTGTGCATTTAT